>JANVCL010000008.1:12120161-12156361 GCA_026546855.1 Erythroxylum incrassatum | reverse complement strand
GAGCCGTCCGACCCGTCAGAGACACAAGCATCGTGGCAACCCCTTAGGAGGGATAGAGACAAATCACAAGCGAATTCTAAGCGCTCCTCGTTTAGGTGCCGCTCCTTCCATCGCTTGACTGCGTCAATCCTCTCCCCCCTGATAGAACTTCGCAACTCCATTAGTCTGTTCTCAGCCTTCAGCTTGTCCCTCATTTTCTCCGGCACCTTATCCATTTTCGCTGCCATCTCCAGTGACCCAATTACGGGCAAGGAACTTTCAGATGGAGAGGACAACAGTGGAAGATACATTATGGTAATCGCAAAGACGAAAATACAAAGGATAGAAGCTGAGAAACAACGCAGAATGAAGAAAGACCGTCAACTCCAAAATTTATAATGTCAACAAAACGGGACTACCAATCGACGTCGAACATGTTGTAACAATCCGAACTGAAGCTGAACACGTGAAAAAATCTAAGCGACGGCAAATTAAGGTCATTAAAGACCTGAAGCGGCGAGGCAGGCGAAGGGACACGCGTGACAACTGCGAGGTAGTTAAAGGGACGCGTCTCCCAGAATTTTGAACGACGCCCGAAAGATACGAACCGACAGCAATAATTACACTTAGTGCTTCATTTAAGCCCTGTCGCCCAGTCGATCGGTCCAACCACTACTCCCGCCTGGTCGACCTCAACACTACACCCGATCGACCTATCAAATCGTTATAGCCGACCAACCTGTTCTATCATTACCCTCGATCGGTTACATCTGCTCGGTTGAGCGCATTACGTCATAATCTATCGATCGGGCCTAGCACGATCTGCCTTGGAGACACGCTGCCTAATACTTATGTACTCCTTCGACCCTTCCCTTGGCTCAGACTCGAGGAGTAGGGGGCTTATGGTTGGGTAGGCTATGCTAGGCCCAGGACCATCTCCATACGTCCACGGCCCATCAGACGTTAGTCTCCCATGTAAACATAAAGATCTACGTAAAGATCTAAACCTAGCGTCCATGATATATATATATATAAGGTACTATTCTACAATGATACAGGTACGAGATTACAACCCTAGCTTTTTTTCTATTCTCAGCAATAAAAATTTTCACAAAAGACTAACTTGAGCGTCGGAGGGGCCTTCTGGGAACCAACCCCCGGCGTGCCTTTATTTGTTTTGCAGATATTCAACAGCCAAGATCACACAGAATTATGGATCCATGCAATAACGTTCAGCCCTAACAGAATCCGACTAAACCAAGTGGTATGAGATAGAAACATTCAACAAAGATGAGTTTGAGTCCAAATAGCTTTATTCAAGTATAATTTTATTAGAATTAGTAGTAACTTTAATATAAAAGCATTAATTTGTACTCAATCTTAGTAGGTGACAACTTTAGTGTTTAGAAAACTAAAAAAGTAAGAGAGCTTTAGAGAGTTAAAAAAAAGGTTGTGCTGTAGTTGTTTTGTGATAAAGTGATTAGCTCAAAATTTTCATTACTTATATCTTGCTATTTCAATTTAATGGATTTATTATTCGTTTATTCCATAATTTTTATCTCTATACTAAAGAGTTTTTACTTCAAATTTTCTGATCAATTTGGCTTTCTATCATAACTACGGGAACTTATAAATTTTGTGGGTGTTATTGCTTGAATCCCCCAACATGCTACTCGTACGTGTTGAAATTTGGGACTTGCAAAAGTTAGGAGAGAATTTTTTCTACGTAAGAATTTTGAAGCCCAAGTTTGAAAGCGTTGTTTTATAGGAGTGCAGAAGCTTACCTTTCTTTTGGAAGCGCGATAATCTACTTGAATATAAGAGGTACGATGAGCGAAGAGATCGACACATGTGGTCTGAGTCTGACCTTGTACTTCACAGATAAGGGTGAAGGCATGATCTTTAATGGGATTGTCAAGACAGAGTCCATGCTCAATACGGGAGTCAAGACAGACAGTCACACAGTCAAAATATGGTCACATGGTCAGAGCATTGTCAGCTGATCAAAACACTGTTTTAAGTTGAATGAGCGTCCTGGATCCTACTTAGACGGACCGAAGATATGGGTATTAACCCTATATCTTCTAACAACTAATTTTCCTAAAATAAACAAAAGGGAAAAATGAAAACCGAAAGCCACACTACTTAAAGTTTAAACCAAAAATATAATCATACACTAATTATATTACCGTGTCAGAGGGATGCAACTAAATATGTGAAATGCAAAAATTCCTGATACAGATCCTATCCTACGTAATAATGAGTATTCCAAACCCATGCTAGTTCACCTCAGTTGCAAATGTCTAGCGTATACCCACTCGGACCCCGATTTCCATTAACTAAAGTCCGCTCTATGTAGCTCAATTCCCTTGACCGTAGTTACACATACAGATTTACGGGTGGAGGGTAGTGCAATGACAATGGTCTCTTTGTGCTTTTAAATATTAAAGTTTATGGCACAAGTATAGTATCCAAAGCCACTTCCAATTGAAAAGCTGAAGGCTATTTACCGACTTATAAATGAGGAGACCAAGCTTTTCCCGTATTGCATGCATTCGAGTAGCCGGTCTTTCTGAGAGGCAAAAGTAGGATAGCCATATGGCTTCAGATCGAGTAACCCATCTTTTTGCTTTTCATGTAACCAAAAGGCTTTTACATCATAGAACATGCTTTCCATGTTATTAAACTGTAAATAAATATCCCAGGTCTAATATCTATATCATAAAATAGAACATGAAATATTCATTGATGTAGTTAAGAGGCGAGCCACTCTCATTTACAGGAATCCTTCCATTCCTAACGGAGTGACTGAAGAGTAACAGTCGGAGACAATAAGCACCACATCTTTTTAAGGACCCAGAAAAACATGGTCAGTGCTAGTTCAATACAATACTACGACAGTGATACAATACAAAACAAAACATTAATAATATAATGACAAAAAGGCAAGACTTGGGGAAGGCAAATTAGATAAGGAGAACCGTCGTGGTGTTCAAGGGCATTTGGGTCCTCCTTCCTTGGTCTTCCAGTTGTTGTAGCAGGGGCATACGCCTTTATTCCCGTAATACCCAGGTGGAACACACAGGCACTTGCTGCAACACTTCTGACAAAAGAACATGCATGGCTTGTGGTACTGGGTCCTGCTGCATCTCCTAGTGCATTGCGAGGGGCATTCTGGTCATTCAAACAAACATCATCATTTCTGATTTTTTGTCTCTTGCAGTTAAAAAGCAAGTTAACACATGAACAAAAGATCCCCCCATCTTCAATAGCCATTTTTTTTTAGTTTAACAGGATATGTGCATTTGTTGTTTTCACGTGGAATTTTCCTTCCTAGGAGTTTACTTACGGTAGCTCTTGAGGCTTCCAGGTCCGTAGAGGTTCTGAAATCACAAATCATTAAAGAACAACATTGTCAATAGAGCGCAAAAACCAAAATTCTCAAATATAAGCATCTACATTGTGGTCTGCTAAATATGAAAGAGATGTAGAGAGGTCTTACTTTGTTGTTATAGTGGTGACCTCCACGCCCATTGGCTGCCATTGCCTAAATCAGAAAGAACAGAACTTGTTAAGAGGATCCGCAAGTTTTTCCCTTAACCTTGCTTTTCGTCTCAAATAATGAAGTAGAGAGAAAGATATAATCTTTACCAAGGTTTGAAGCATGGAAATGGCAACGAGAGCCAAGAGAAATACTACAGCAAACTTAGCCATGGCCTGCGCTACGACACCTCTGACTAACCCCTCCTCAACTCAAAGAAGCGGAAGCGGAAGCGGAAGCAGAAGAAAGGACAGGCGGGAGGATTGGTAAAGTGGCTTTGTAATGTGGGCTTTTATAGACAAGTTGTGCTTCTTGTGAAGAGATTGGGCCTCCCACATGTGTCCCAACCAACTTGTTCTCTGTAAAAATATTTTGTCTGGTACATCTTCCAAATTGGTCAAAGAAAGCTTTCCAAAACTTGCATTAAATTGGGCACGGCTCAGTCCTCAAGTTACTGGTTATCCCTGAAATGGGAAATGACCCGTATTTGCTGTTGTTTCGATTGGTCAAGTAATTTTTATGGAATACGTCCACTTATCATGTGCTGTTACATTATTATTTAATCTCAAATGTTTATTTAATAAATATAAATTATTTAGTTACAGAAAAAGAAATTTATATTCTCAAGTTGTAGATTTAAAGAAATTAGTAGTGGGGAAAGAAAGAACGGTGCAATGCAATACAACAGGTAAGGTTAGTTTAAGTAGTTGTGGATAGTAGGACGGGACCCACGTTGATGGAAAAGTCAAACGTATATTTTTATAAAAGTGAATTGAGTAGAAAGCTGTTGGTGCCTCTGCATGTGCACCCACTGAGCACGGCACGTGAAACAAAGCTGCGCCATTTTGGCAAAAGTGCGCACAGTGCGCTCTTAACATACACTGGTTTCTGAGTCCAATCTCGGTGACGTTCGTGGTCGTACCCGTACCCACAGTTTCACACGGTCTCGTTCACCCAACATTTTTATAAAAATAATGTAAAATTTTAAAATTAATTTGAGAAAAAGAAATTGAACAATTAAAAAGCACTTAAATTCAAGTTTTTTTAATAAAACATTTTTATTAAAAAAAATTTGGATTTAAGTGCTTTTTAATTTTTCAATTTCTTTTTCTCAAATTAATTTTAAAATTTTACATTATTTTGAGTTGAATTGACATTGACCTAACGTTTTTCATCATATTCAAATGAATTCTGGTTCAATTGGCAATCATATAAAATTTTGAGATTAATATGAAATATAAAAATAAAGAGATCAAAATAATTATGTAATATCAAATTTTGAAAAACAATTTAGTTTATAAGTCTAAAAATAAGTAAATAATCAAACAAGTTCCAACGAATATGTAATCTAAAGTATAAAAACGTTGGGATAAAGAAAGACAATGCAAGTAACCAAAAGGTAGTGACTAGAGACACACAGACTTAATACATATCTACCTATGTATTCTTAATGAAGCCTTGCAATTTTGTTGCAGCGCTGAAGGGTATTTTGAAGAAAAGAAGGCATAAATTGGTTCAATTTTGACCGCCATTCCCATCGAGAAATGCAAATTCTATATGGGATCTGGAAGGGGAAGAAGATGAAAGTAGCTCCCAATTTCTTAGATTCTTTCAACTGTAAATCCCTCTTCAGAAGCTAGGTAGATAGCATCTTCTTAGTTCGTAGTTACATTACACACGATCCTTTTTTAAAATTCATTGTTTGGATCACAACACCCAACCGATTTAGTTAGTTGTTATAGATGCAACAGAGACTAGGACATATGCTCATGGATCACTTGGCCGTGAAATTCAGGGCATTGTATAGTTTACTCCTGGTTAGTTGTGGTGACAATGAAGCTGACGGTAGATAGACATGACATGTGCAAAGGCATAATACCTCACATGCCCAGCCCACCAGTTTGTTACTTAGTCATGAGATGGGCAACACACAACATCGACTTCACCAGTGCCATTTGCATCCACACCAGAGACCAACATTAAACAAATATACCTCCTGTGGATCTCTCCGTACACCAATCATTCAAATGCATTAAAAGCTAATGCACGTTGATAACTTCCAATTTAGTAACGTTTTATAGAATTCAATATATACTAAAGTGGAGTCATTTAGCATGGAGATGCTTTAATTCGGAAGTCAAAGGAAGCTCCGCGTGTCAAGTTTTATTAGGGAATAATTCCTATAAATATTTAGGTTTGAATATTTTTACAGGTCTCCGCTTGATTTGGCAACTAATCCAAAATACTTAATGTTGCATGTAGCTATCATCTCCAGACATAAAAATGATGCGATAGATTAAATATTCATAAATGAAGGACTTGGAGAGTTAATCATGTTCTTGCATGTGTAGGCACATGGAAGTGTGCTTATTTCTGGGAAGATCATGATCATTCATGCCCCCAGAGATATCTCTGCTCGTCTAATAATCTTTTGCCTCAACTGCTCGTCTAATAACAGACAGAGAGATGATCATGGTGCTTTCCAACACCGTCTATATTGCAAGATATGACCATAATGTCAAGTAATCGCAAATAGTTTGTATGAGAGTAGGCCTTCTCTGAATAGGAGGCCTCACATGCTAAGGTCTTCTATCTCATGAACCAGCTTATAATATACTGGAATCTGTTTGTGGATCGGCCCAGATCCAAGGGCCACCAAATCTGAATTAGATGCCACTTTTAAAATCCAAAACAGTGTGACCCATGATTTAAAAGGCTTACCTTCTGCTGTTGGGACCATCCATTTTCAAGCTCCAGTGACCTCTGTCATAGAACAAGAGATCCAAAGTAACACTTTCAGCTAAGTTAAGGCCACATGTTCGAGATATCCTTGTTCTGTTGTGAGAAATAAACCCTATACTTCCATTGAAAACCCACTTCCATTGCATTGGAGACTTTCCAAGACACTCTCAGAGCTGGAGGGAAATAAATATTTTTCTTTTCTGGACTTGAGGTAGATAATTGCCAAAATTCTTATTCAACATTTGAGAAACTTTTAACTTAATTTATACTAATATCGAATAATTAATAACTCGTAAATTATGTTATTCGAATAAATTATTTTTCGAAATTAGTACTGACACCTTTTAATTTCTTTTGATACAATTTATCCTATGTCCAACTGACTGGGATAGAAGTGATTGCTACAAATTGCAGCTACCAATTCACATTAATTCTTCGTATCAATGTCTCTGTCTGTTCGGTCGATAGTGATGTGCAAGGGAGGGAAGGATTTCATCCAAGCCTTAAAATAGCGGCAATACTTACTAGAAAGATAAGGACCAAGCAAATGCTGTAATTGTGCATTCTTGAGACGATTGTGACCCCTGAATTCGAAGTAAATTGAATATAATAATCATCCCTCTTTACCTGGCCAAAAGGCAAATCAATAGAGGAGACAGAATCAATTATTAAAAATAAAATCCCGATTTAGCAAAAATAACCTCAAATTTAGAATAAACATTTGATTTTGATTTTGATTTTTATCTTGTTTTCACTGCTTGCCTCGTCTATTTTGACACTGTATGTATTAGCTCATCAAATTTCATGTCATAATTCCTCCAGAACTCTTATAGTAGGGCGACTAGCTAGCTAGCTAGCAAATCATCCTTCTCAAATTGAAGAAGGAAGTCAATAACAACAAATGTGGAATAGTAGGTAGAAAAGCTTTAATGTATTTCGCCTTCACTGTAACGAGCAAATATGGCCGTGTACTCTCAGGAAGATAGAAGATTCCTGCTGAAGTTTTTCTCTTCTTAAGCATCTCTTTCCACTAAACAGCTATTTGTTTGAACTTTAAGAGTCAATGACATCAGTATTTATGTGGTACGAAGAGTCGAAGAGAGAGGGAGGTCCTGGCAATGGTCCAAATATCCATCTCGTAAGATCGTGCAAACTTTTGTTTCGTCAGGGACGAAGAAGAGTAATTTCCTTATAAGTTACTTTTCTTTTTCGGTACGTCCTTTCAAGGTCTGTGTATATGTTTACATTATCTGCTATTATTATCTTCTAAACCATAGAATTTCCTACTTACAGACCACGTGCACAGAGAGGCCTACAACAGTCAATAATTTGGTGGTTAAGACACAACAAAACGATCAAACACAATGAGCTAAGTTGTGGAAAGATATCTGGTACCTAGCTGTAGCTGTGGGTGTATTGACATTTCATTTTCTTATTATGAACTTAAAAGAGCTATCACCATTTTAGTAGTGATAAGTTTTTGTTTAAAGTTTTCACAGCAAGTTGTGTAATCCCCCGTAGGAAGCATGTGGGGTAGGAGGCAAATGTTAAGTTGCTGTTCTTCCACAAAACCTCATAATTTTCGGTCTCACTTGAAGAAATTTAAGTTCCTGTACAATCATGGAGGAGCGTTAGGTAGATTTGTCAGAAGAGCAATTATTGCTTTGCATTCTCATATTTCTTGGGTTGCTTTTGTTTATTATTATCATTTTGTTGTGAAACTTGCCGTCATGGTTCATGCTCCAACCCCAATCTCATCAACAGAGAACCTTCGTATGTATATCCTTATCCCGCCAATTAACCACTTCCAAGATCCACCTGCTCACTGTAGCCGTTATTCGCTAAATTCACAGAATTCTCACATCTCTGTGGTTTCATTTCAAGAGAAGGGTTTCTACGGCCCTGGAACAACTTTGTCAATATTATAAAGACAACTAAAGGTACACATAATTATTTAATACTGTTTTGTTTCACTTATTTTTTTGCCTTTTTTTATATTTTTGTTATCATTTTTAAATAAAAACAAAACTTACTTAATTATTAATAACAATATAATTAAATATTAAATAAATATAAAAATAAATAAAAACAAATTAATGTTATCAGTTAATTAAATAATTATTTTCATTTTAATCTCTCATACAATATCTATTAATAAGAAATTTATTATAATATATTAAAAATAAACAATTATATGTAGATAGTTTTTAAATTAATATTTATTCATTTTAATATTTAAAATTAATGATGTTATTTAGAACTAAATATTTAATATATTATTTCATAGGTAACTATAAAGTGGAACTCTGTAATTGCAATCAAACTTAAGTTAATTTCAAAACTAATTACTTTTGAATTTGATTATATATCATAAATAATAATTTAATGAAAATAATCTAACTTAACTCTAATTAACCTAATTACTATGAAATCTCATTTAATTTCTTCATTCTAGGTGATATAAAATAAACAAAATCTTAATCTCTAAAATTTCATACATAAACCATAATCAAGCGGCCTTTAGAAAATGTTGATCACAATATCAAATTTATGCAACTTCTCTATTTCGTGTGACTACTCATAGTTTTTTTAGTCTTTATCCTTGGTAGAATTCTTCTTTACAAACTATATTCACTATTTTCTCATAAGTAGACATTTTTTCGCAACCTTTCTTTGTAAGAACGCAACCTCTCTTTAGCGAGTTTTCTTCTCTTAATCACGTTACTTCTTTTTTTCTCGAGGAGTCCTCCTTTGATGTTGTGCATTATCTCTGACTTTTCTCTTCATATTGGTAACCATCCTTAACTTTAATTCTTCTTTTGCTATTTTTGGGATTGGTTGTGACTAAGATAATGCAAGTTCCTCAGACATCAAATCTCCCTGGTTTGCTTACCAAGTTTGTTTAAATGGAGAAAAAAATCAATTTTTTTGTTGTGATATGACTAATAACATAAATTTGCATCTTATGAATGGTCTATATGTTAGTTGATAACTTATATATCCTAGTTCTTTTCTCAAATTAATCTTTGTTAAGCAGGGTTGTTCATAACGTTTTATAGATTCTGGGTAAAGTAAAAAAGAGTTCTTTATGAGGGTTAAGGGTGTATCCTATTTTACCTCATTTTGTTCTCTATGAGGATAAAAAATGAGCCTTATTTTGTCTAATTTTGCTCTTTATGAAGATTAAGAGTAGATCATATTTTGTCTCATTTTATTCTTATGAGGATCAAAAGTGAATCATATTTTATTCTTCATGAGAGTGGGTCTTTCTTGCCCTTGCCCAAGATCGGGCCTGTTGTTGAGCCTAGTCAATGTTTCATCTTTTAATTTTTTTCCACTCTTTTACCATTTATTTCTATGAGTAATTTTATCTGGTTTTATATATGGGTTGAGGTTAAAAGTTTTAATCGATTAAATTTGATTAATATATTAAAAGTGTGATAGTTGGCAAATGTGTTTCTTTTTATCAATATAGGTTGTGAGTGTAAATAGATTTGAAGATATTGCTATGCTAAGTATGCAAAGCAATATTGTAAGTTCTATCCATGATATTCATTCATTTATCATTAAAGTCTATATTTATGATAGGTCTTCATATGCTAATATAAAGAAGTTTGGAGATGTTTATATTCAAGTTGTCCTTTTGAACTAAGGAGTCTAAGGTTTAAATGACAATTTAATGTCACTTTACAGTAGTTACAAGTCGAAACAAATAAGAAGAGAGTATCATTGTCAAGAAGTACATAATAATCTTAGGAATAAGTTTCCTAATCCAATGCAAATAAAGGATGTAATGTGGGCCAAAATATGATTACGTGACTACTAACGTAATAACCCTTGGCACAACTTTTCGCACATACATTTTTAACATAACTTTTGGCTACATGTTGCCATATTTAAATTAATTTTTGTATATAAATTCTAATCCTATATAGTTTGGTTTATATGTTATTAGGGTAAATTATAAAATACATATTAAACCTTACTCAATTTTTCAATACTATTTTAAAATTTAAAAGGTGATGTTAAAATATTAAAACATTCAATTTTTTACAAAATCAATTCGTTGTCAGATCTTTAGTTAATAATGCTAATGCACCTTAACACCACCATATGATTTTCCTAAACACCCCTAGTTTCTAAACACCACCACATGATTTTCCTAGTTACCCTGTCATAAGTCTTCTATAAGTTAATAAAAATCATGTGTAGGTTATGTTGTATTTTCATGTAATATTTCATTAATCTTCTGAAGAGATGTAAAGTTTTTATCGTGGACTTTCATGACATGAAGCCAAATAAGTTCTTCGAGGTAGGAGTATCTTTTCTCATTCTCTTCTCATTCACCTTCTCCTATAACTTCATAGTATAACTAAGTAGTTTGATGCCTCTATATTTTTTACAACTTTAGATGTTCCTTTTGTTCTATATAGAGGAATTAGCATACTAACGCTCCACTCATTTGACATTCTGGCAAACTTAAGGATCACATTAAAAAACTTAATTAACTGAGTTAGACTCTCTTTGCCTAGGATTTTCCAAACCTTTATGGGTATTTTATCAGTTCCTATTGTCTTTCTACTCTTCATGTTGGACTTCGAACTTTTCTTGAAAGTTAGAACTATTAAATGAGAAATTGATAGTGATTAATTGAGTATAAGGAGGCCTATGAATTGAGGTGGAGTGTTGGATGAAATTTCAATTAGAAGTTTCCCAAAATCTGTTCTGAATTAGAAGAATAAGTTTGCTCACGTTTTTGTAACTCCAAATGTTAGGCTCCAGAATCGGGGTCCAACACTTCATCTCCCTCATAGCTCTTTTAATTTCTTTCCTTATAATATGCCAACACTAAGTAAAGTTACAATACCTCTCAGACGTGCTAGGATCACCTAAAGAGAAGTTTTCTTGTGCATCTTCAGCAAATAGGCTATAAAAGTATCTTTGCTATCTTCTCTTAATGTCATTTTTAGTCGCAAGCGCCCACCGTGCTTCATCTTTTATACAACAAACTTGATCTATATTTTTCGCTTTCTGTTTCCTAACTCTTGTCAACTTAAAAAATGTCTTTTTCTCCATTTTTAGTTTCTAATCGTTGTTATAATTCCTCGTAAGCTTTGTTTTTAGCTTATGATATTATCATCTTCAACTCTTTCTTTGCCAGTTTGTAATTTTCTCTATTAAGTTGTTACTCTCTCCTACATTTAATTTACACATTAGAGTAATGTTTTAAAATTAAAAATACTTATAATGCTAAACCCTAAAATTCCTAAGTTTATAGACCACCCACCAATGATAAAAGTGATAAAACGTTGTACTATCAATTCCAAGTATTTTTCTTTCTGCTAAGGGCTTTTAAGGTTTAATGTTTTAAGTATTTCTTTTTAGTTTGTAAACATTGAATTTGATGCGTAACACTTAGGCCAAGTGCGTTAACTTGGGGTTTGATAGTAGGTTATTTATAGGAAAAATTAAAAGTTAGAGCATTTTAATGCATTTTTTAAAGGACGGAGTTAGTATTGAGTAAAGTTCTTTTTATATATATATAATTTACCCTATGATAATATTTTAAATGACATATGGTAAATAATGGGGAGTCTTTTTGCTCTTTTATTATTTTTTATATATAAAACAAGTTTGATATAGTTGAATAGAAGTCAAGTTTTACCTTTTTTTTGAAAAATAAGTTTTATCATTAACATAATCATAGACTATATAATTAAATTGCACAATCATTTACATTCAATAAAAGTCAAGTTTCATCTTTAACATTGCAATTTAACTCTATTTCTCCATAATATAATAAAAAATAACAACCAATATAAGCATACCAAATCCTATTACAGTACTCATTAACATAAATTTTAACTCTTTTTTTTATCTCATTTACCAACATATTGATGTCTTACTTTATGAACTTCATTTACTCCTCATTCTTTCAACTGTTTTATTTAATATAAATTGTTATTTCCTTAACTTATGAATAATTTTAGCAATCCACATAGTAAATTGTCATGTACCACGTGAAAAAAATTAGATCTCTAACTTGAAAAAAAATTCATAGTTCAAATATTAAACACAAAATTCTTTAAATTAATTAAAATTAAAATTCACTAGATAATTGAAGAATCCATGAAATCTCCTTCTTACATTATAATCTCTCCATAAAGTTCTTAATGAAGCCTTTAGCTGAAAATATTAAATCACATTTTAAGCATTTGAACTTTACGTTGTATTAGAAGATGATGAGGATTATATAACTTTAGGAGCTGCAACTATAACTATCACACTAATAACACATAAGTAAGTTTCATACAACTTCGTAAAGACCAATATTGCATAAAAAGTCTAAACGTCCTAAAACTTCAAATAAAAGTTCAAACACTAATCTAATTTGAAGCATATCGCATTATACAAAATGCTAAAAAAACCTAAATGATGGGTAGATTATCAAATCTTATCTCTAAGATGCCATTGAGCTTGAAGTATATTAAATTTAAATCACATGTTAGTAACCAATTGACTTGTCCTTTTAATTAGATGCACGTGTTAATGTAAAAGAACATCACTTACAAATTTTAAGAATTAGAGGGTGTAATTTCATGGTTTTTCTTTTTTCTTTTTACCTTGAATGATATCATAGTTTAACAAGCAGCTAGGTAAATTAAACAAAAAAACCTTGATGGTGACACAGACACGTAACGCTGCAATAAGTCTTGCAGTTAATTAGTGCTTACATTATAAGAAAAAATTAATCATCACAAATTGCAGAAAAGGCATTTTTGAAATTAAGAGACATGCCTTACACAAAGTTGATCTTCTCTATTCACAACGTCATAAAAGAATGAAGAATAATGGGCACAATATCTGCCAGCAAAACAAAGGTACCCTTCCCTTCTCCTTGACTCTCCCACCACCTAACCATATTATTTTGAGCAGGAAATTAAAATTATATCACATTTTTTAATTCAAAAACAAGCGCTTTACAGTCTAACCAACTTAGAGCCTCATTACTTACTATCAACTTTCATTTATTAAAACTTTTAGCTTCAAGCCATATATAAAAAATTAGATAAATTGCTTAATTGGATCTCTTTGGCTTGCTTACCAGGTTTACTTAATTGGGGAAAAAGAAATATAATTTTTTATTGTGATTTGTGCCTAATATGTAATAGAGTCTTCCATCTTTTGAATGGTATGTGGGTTAATTGATAACTTACATATCACAAATTATTTCTCAAATTTACTTCTATTAAGCCTTGTCAACGTTCTATCTAATTTTTCTGATTTTTCTGATCACATGGAATAAAAAAACCAAATTCAGAGATTTTTTTAATTAAGATTAGGTTAATTAATATTAAGTTAGAATATTTTAGTTCAACTAAATTTATTAATTTTAATTAGAGTCATTATCATAATTAAAAATAATTTATTTAAGTTTAAGTAAAAGATATAAATTTTATTAATTCACGTGACTTTTATGTGATATGGTAAAATCCATATTATTATTTAAATATAAAATGTTTATACTATATCAACATTTGCGGAATATATAATAGATGGATATACACCGAGTTCGTTACTCTAAATTTTAAATTAAATGTCTTGAAAATATTATATTTTAATTTAAACACTCTAAAATAATATGCTGTGGCTATTATTTTAGTAAAAATATTAAAATTAAAAATGCAACTTTTATTACATTCATAGTGGTGAGGAAGCTATTTTCTTTTGCAATGTAAGCTAGTTTTGCATAATTTGAAGTCCATATGACTGGGTAAATAGTTGGAAATAATTAGAACCAATTTGATGGATGCTTTTGTCTCCTAAGAATGCTTGAACTAGAAGCCACATATCCAGTTCTGTTCGATTCAGTATATAACTAGAAATGAACCAGTCGATGCATACCCTGGAAGAAGAGAACAGCCCCATTATTGCAGAAAAGCTTTGCTGGCTGTTGCCTTGATGATCACTCCTCATACATATAATCTTTAAGGAGACACGGAAAGGAATGGATTTGCATCATGCAATCTCTTACCCCTTTATGTCATAATGCCCACTAACTGCACACACTGTGCCCATAATGCAACGGCCTTGTTTGAACATGACACATCTTTAACCTCACATGACATGAATCTACACTTGCAACCAAAAGGGTAAGGGGAACCAATTAATTCAACTTGGTAATTAAGATTCATCATGAATAGAACTAAGTTGAATGACATCGTCTTTTTTTCTCGGGAAGAAAAGAAAAAGCCTGATGGCTAGCTAGTCACGGGGGTGAGGACAAGTACAGCACCAAGTAGCCCATCATCGTTAACCATTTCTTAGCCTTATTTCGGGTTAAAGCACTTTTTAGTATAAGAAAATATCGTTAAGATTAAAGAAAGGGTTAACATTTTCTGATTTTGTTAATTAGTGAAAACATTTTTTAATGTAATGTAATTTTCCTTAATATTAGCATAATGTTTATTTAAAAAAATATAGGGAGAGTGTTTTATGGATTAGCAGGAACGTAGAATACATACATTACGTATATATTTCTAATATAGGAAAACAGTTTCTAATGTTAATTGTAATGCATATGATTTATCTTCCTCTTTTGAAAATTTAAAATTAAGAAGTAGCTAAACAGAACTCGTTGGTACTAATTTTTATTAGACAAAACAAATATTTGATCTTTCTTGCACTAGCCTTAATTTATCGGATTTAAAGATACGTATATATATCAATCAAAGTGTGATATTCTCTTGAGTTTATTGAAGCCTTACTTTGATTAACTGGACGCAACCTGAACCAAAGCAAGTACAGCTCTTCAGAGTGTCATAACCTGAATTACGGATTACCCCACTGTTTATATAATGGAAAGAATGAAAAGTAAAATAGAGAAGAGAGCAAAAGTAGCTGTCAATGAATACCCTACGGTCCTGTAGAAAACATAAAAATGTGCAAAGTCTTAGGTGCAACAAGGTACGCTGTCCTTGTATAGGAACACATCATATCCATCAAATTATGTAAATTTTTGGGACCCTGTAAGTCTCAACTTAATCCTTTTTTATTTTTTTTAGCCGTTGGATCATGTCATGTCTCTTTTCAGATGAAAGCTTGGGAATTCTTAGCTGCACAGTAAAAGTTGTCTGGAGAAGTAAGTACATTGGTACCTCCTCGTAATCACGTACCGAAACAATTCATGTCTATTTCAGCCCAGGTGGGCTCTTAATAAATTGCCTTTTTTCAAATTCAAACTCCTATAATGCTTGTCGACTGTGTGCTCAGCCAAATCTCTCGTAAAAACAGATACGCTGGATCTACTAATTCAACTTTGTTACAAAATTAAAAGGGAAGTAACTCGTTGAAAACCTCAACTTTGGTAGCAAAACTTTAAAGGAAAGTAACTCGTTGTAATATAAATCAATTCAAAATAACTAATAATTGAAATGAAATTGAATAATTAATAAAAATAAAAGAGTGAAAAGCCACACAATAAATACACAAACTAATAATAAATTCAATTCTAGGTTTGTGAGTTTCAATGCAACGGTTATGTTCACACACACATATCGATGATTAAACCTTAGCTGCTACATGATTGGTCTGATGACGTCAGTCATCTGCGTCTCCTCCTGAGGAGTTACGAACTTACGACCCTTTGATTTGCCACTACCAGATAATTTGCTTCACAACAAAATCAGTGCCATGGATCTCACCCCATCCCATCATCTTTACTGTAGTCCTGCAAGTACGCAACCATCTCTCTCTTCGACAAATTATAATTATCGAAAACTTGACTTCTGAAAAGAAAGGAGGATTTGCTTTTCGGACGTGGGTATTCCACGTGTCAACGGGTCCAATGACAATTAACACGTGTTATTATCTTAAAGCTCCGAAATCTTGTTTTACGTGTTAATTGTGATGATTTCTTTTAGAAGTTGTGTCGAGACTGGACTGGAGACCTATTGCTTAACATCACTGAGGCTAATTTTGTCCAGAAGATTGTTTCGCGTCTCGCTGTGACCCTACACCGGGGTTACACTTACAGGCTAGGGTTACACCGAGAAAGGGAGGGCAGGAGAAAACTCGAATCGGTGTCGTTTAGCTTAAAGGGAAGGGGGAGAGAGAAAAAAAGTGAACCTTTTCGAGTAGGTGTAAAAATAAAAGTACCCGAAAATTCTCCCAAGTCGACAAGAATATCTATAATTTTTAAAATTTAGGAATGTAGCGTGACTTGCACACTTGACTAAATAAACCTACTTTTACCCATCTACCCTGATTGAAGAGTTTTAACTGGGAGTGTACCAATTTTCATTAGCTTCTTTGGTTGCATGTAACGAATATTCCATCTAATCAATATAAGGATCTCCTAATAAAACCTGGTTAATTTGATTAAATTATGGAGGTAGCTGAAAGCAAAAAGCAAGAGTGAAGATGCTTATGGAAATGGTCCACACGATTTGCAGGACAGGACCGAGTCATGGTTAATTTGGGTCACAGAAATTCTCCGACAGACTGCAGGTGGAGGAGAGTTTCAGCTCCTGTGATTC
Organism: Erythroxylum incrassatum; assembly: GCA_026546855.1. Classification (NCBI taxonomy): domain Eukaryota; kingdom Viridiplantae; phylum Streptophyta; class Magnoliopsida; order Malpighiales; family Erythroxylaceae; genus Erythroxylum; species Erythroxylum incrassatum. The sequence goes on along the minus strand of JANVCL010000008.1, from coordinate 12,139,561 downwards.
TACGTCATTACTATTCAACCAACTCCTCGTGTCAACTCAGTCGTAACCACTGAGTCCCTATCCTAGAAATTAAGGTAATTCCTTGGACAATAACTATGTGGATTTTGGTGCTTTGCATTGTCTAGACCTAAAAAACAAAGAAAAGTAACACTCGTATTCGTATATACTGCTGCAACTAGGGTCAATGACTAGTAGACCTACATTTATTACACACAAAAATCTAACCCATGTAGAGTAAAGGACTTAACCATAGAATTACAACTTAGGGTTAGAAAAAACCCAAGTGAGTTAAGGTTAAGAAGGACAACCACAAAACCCAGATTTTTTTTATCATCACTTTGTTCTTCCAACAGAGAACTTTTCCCCCTCCTCCTCTCTACCATCACCACCACCACCATCTCAGCCACTCCCTCCATTTCCCAATCCATTCTCTCCTGTACCAAAAATATCCAGTCTTTAAACTTGGTAAACTTAATGAATCTGTCATTTCCCTTGTAGAGTTACTTTGTAGGTTGAAGCTTGAGCTATGGACTTGACCCCAGCTGCAACCACCACCACCACCACCACCACCCCACCCAGAAAATCCCCGGAGCCAGACACCGAGACCCCAACTCGGATCCAGCCGGCGAAGCCCTTATCTTTTACCAACGGAGTTCTCAAACGTCACCACCCTCACCACCACCACCACCACCACCATATTGCTCAGCCAATTGTCATAAGCTACAAAGAATGTCTCAAAAACCACGCAGCCTCTTTAGGCGGCCATGCTCTCGACGGCTGTGGCGAGTTCATGCCGTCGCCGACTGCCACCCACACCGACCCGACTTCCTTAACGTGCGCTGCTTGCGGGTGCCACCGCAACTTCCACCGCCGCGAACCAGAGGACTCCCCTCCTCCAGCGAACACCACCACCACACTCGAATATCAACCCCACCATCGCCACCACCCTCCACCGCCGCCTGCACCACTTTCCCATCGGAGCCCCAACTCCGCCTCTCCCCCACCCATATCTTCCTCCTATTATCCCTCCGCCCCCCACATGCTTTTGGCCCTCTCTGGCGGCTTAAACGACAATGCAACGTTGAGCGTACCCCCAGGTTCCTCTTCTGCGAGGAAACGTTTCAGGACCAAGTTCACGCATAGCCAGAAGGAGAGAATGCTTGAGTTCGCTCAAAGAGTAGGGTGGAAGATGCAGAAAAGAGACGAAGACTTGGTTATGGAGTTCTGCAACGAAATTGGGGTCGATAAGGGCGTTTTAAAGGTATGGATGCATAACAACAAGAACACCTTTGGCAAGAGGGATAGTGACAACAATAATAATGGGAATGGTATTGCAACCACTGATCTGGAGACCACCCATAGTGACATCAACCACAATATGAACAATAACAGCACTGAGAACATGAATCACCATCACCACGATCTTCAGCTTGATAATGATAGCCTTGCACATGTTGGGACCAATGGCTCATCTTCATCTTCCTGATCTTTGAACTGGGGATGGGGATGCATGGTGGCCAGAAATTGGTGGGTGACGATGACTATTATAATAAGTTTTTAGCTAGATAGAGTAAGCATGGTTTTAGTTGTTCATTTCTTTCATAATTTCCAGTTCTTTCTTCCTCATCCAATCCCTCTTCTATCTTCTTCTTTTTTCTTTTTTTGGGTTTTCTTAGTTTATTTAATGGTGATCACCAACTTTCTTGAGATAACATGGGAGAGAAGAGATTGAACCAGAGGCAAATTTGTTTTCAGTTCCCTCGTATCTAATTCTGTCTTTTTACGTACTTAATTAGACTTACTTGGGTTGGATGCACTGTTTACTTAGCTGTTCTGCTAATTAATTTTATTAATTCTTTTTATAAGGAGGTAGCTGCGCTTGGTCGCTGTTACTTCTTGGGATCATAAACTTCCCTTGTCTATTGATTGATAGCTAGGTTCCGACGTCCATCCATTCTCAATAGATTGAGCAACATGAAGCTGAGGGAGAGAGAGAGATATATTCTTTATCTTGTGTCTGATAGAAAGAAGCAAAAAGTGGTCACACATACACTTCCTTTGGTTACATATTATTCTAACATATCTTGTTATCTTTTATTCTTTAGTATAATCTTGTGTAAGATGTGGAATAAAGTCGATTTAGAAAGTGTACTTGTGTTATGGTCTCTGTGTAGTTTAATTAGTTGATTAGCAATGTATGAGAAAGCTTTTCAATGATCAGTTTTGAATATTTTAGCGAGGATTTGAGATTCCAACTTTGTTCTTCTCATTGGGTATTATTGTCTACAATCATGGGATACAAAGTAGTTCTGAAAGGCCTAGTGGTTTTATTAAACAAACTTAACTATAATTAACAATCTTTTTCCGTTATGTGTAGTGTGGCTTTTGCCTTTTGAACTGTGCGAATCCTAAACCTAATACTTAATTAGGATAACCCCATTTTCCGTTATGTGTAGTGTGGCTTTTGCCTTTTGAACTGTGCGAATCCTAAACCTAATACTTAGTTAGGATAACCCCATTCTCATACATGGAATTGGATGGCTCCAAGGATCTTATAATGGCTACGCATTAGTTGTTTCACTTTCCTTTCAAGGGAGGCAGAGATCTCATAAGTTGGTGATTACTGATTATTAAATAAGGTAGGTGATGGTGCGGAAAGCAATACTTGAATGATGTGTGTCTTGTCTAGATTCTATATAATATGAAACTAGCTGGGGTCTCTCTCTTATCTTCTGGAATTGTTGGTGGGTGGTTTGTTTTGAGTTTGGTCATTGATGAAGTCAGTAATCTTGTTTTGCGACTGCACGTCTTGTGGTTGAGTTTTGCAGGTCCAACTGCCCTCTGTATGGGTCAGGTCCTCTCTCTCTCTCTAATACTAATACTAATAGGGTCCTTGACCCTAACACCAGCTATGTGTATATGTATATGTTATATGTAAGAATTGGTCTACAGATACCAACCAACTCAGGAAGGAAAAAAACAAAACATTAAATTATACGTATCAAAATCCCGTGGCAGCCTTACTTTGATTTGCTTTTACAGTAAAGAAAGGCTTAAATTTGTAGACCATGCATGCGAGTTGTTTGTGAGGTATGGAGAGGATCACCTCTTTTGGACTTTATACATACGCAGATTAGTATATATTCGTGTTAGGATTTTGTCAATTAGGAATGTAATCATTAAGAAAATGATATAATATGTCACCTTTAAACTAAGCTTCTCATTATTAGATTCAGACATAAAGAGTTAAATATTGTGTCTCGGCTCTGCAACTGCAAGTAGGCGGCTAAACTTGCTTAAGAGATGAAAGCAAGGTGTGGCGTTTGTATCACCCATCATAAAATATAGAATGTTTGCTTAAGCCATTTGTCCTAAAACGGTTATCCACCTAATGTGTGGTTACTTGATGTTCCGTTGGTGGTAATTAACCATCAAGAATTGCTTACGGAGGGAGCCAACTGGAAGTGGTTCCTTAATCATTGTTTTGCTAGTTCGTGTCCCTACACTATAATGAAAATGGCCTAAATTAATCAGTAAAAGCTCCCAACAACAACAACAAGTAAACGAATGCTTTATGCTTGTATAATTTGTTACTTTCTATCTCACCTTCAGAGAATTGTTAAAATGATGCCTTACTGGACGCAAACTTTATTTAAAATACACCAAGTTATGGTGTATGACACTCACTTTGTCTCTTGGTGGAGGAGTAACGTATGCACCAATTGCCGTACCAAAATCCCATATGCTTGCACATGGCTAAATTTTGCCCTTAGAAGTAAACAAAAGTTTCAAAGTTCTCAGTGATCTCATGATCGCATCAGCTACTATATGATTAACTTAACAATTAAAAAAAAAGGAAAATTTATATATTTCTTCTAATCGTCAACAAACTCGAATAAAATAAATTATATTTATGTTTTTTTGTATTATATATATTAAACAAGACTGATTAGAGGAGAAGAATGTTAATTCGAAGTGCAAGTTTATATAGGCAATGGCGAAGCCACACATGGTTAAATAGGTTCAAGAAAACGAGGATGCTATCAATGAAGGGTATGTATGTAATTTATCCCCTTAATTTTCATTATATAAAAAGTTTCAACTTAATGACATTTTTTTTCTTTTCTCCATTCAGGTATCTATCATCTCTCAATATAATTAAAAGTTGAACTGAAAATGGAAATGTTGTGAGTTGTTTTAACATGAGAAAAAGGCATGGCATGATGGTTCTTCCTAATTAGATGGGGGGCTTTCCTTAAAAGTATATTGGGAGCTATAGCTAATCAGGTCCATGTAGAGACGCATGCAATGCATTGCAGAGTGGGCATTTAAAAAGGAAAAGAGAGTACCATCACATTCAATGACATAACCTACTAAGTGGCGAACGAATCTCTATGCCAATCTACCAAAAGCATAGCCCACTCCTCATTTGTGACCTTTTACCCCTCAAATCACAGATTAGTTGCTGTCTCCGGTTTCCACTTCTTTTTCAGCATGCTTTACACACTTAAATCGTGCTTAGTAGGAGTTACTTACTCGTCTTGAATTAGTATCGGGGCGGGGCATACCTATATTGAACAGACTGAGAAAGTCTTGACAACCGCCACTCTATTTCCCTTGTAATTTAGCTCAAATTCAAAACAAGTAGTCATGACCATGTTTTTGATGAATATTAGATATTTATAGCTGACAAGACCTTAATTTGCTGAGACCAAATTATTTAGTACAATTAAAAATTGCAGAAGCTCATATTATATAGTGGTAAAAGCAATTAAAAAAAAAAAATTAAAATCCTCCCTCACCCGTGCTTCAACACTCTATTCAAGATAAGGGAAGAGGCGATGGTGCATAATAATAAGTCAAGTAAGGACCACAAAAAATTATCTCCAGCATAAAGTTTAATGCACTTTGCTCTGTGGTCCAACAATATATCAGCCCATATGCCTTGTAATCTTCTTCTGTGGTTTTGTGAATTGGAGATTTCTGGACAAATAGACAGTAAAAATGCTGCAAATTGGCCACAAAAGGCCAACTTGGATGTCTAATTCTGATAATCTTGCAGTTTATGATGCTTTAGTTGTTTACTCGTATAAGCGACCAAAAATGATTCAGTTGTTGCTTTCACTATTCTTTTTTTCTGCTTACTTTTAAAGATATCTAGATGCTTGCAATGGCTTTTGTTTTAAAGGAGAAGAGATTTCAAAATCAAGAGCTATGTGATCAGAGGTACAAAAAATGCTGTGAAATATTTTTGTTTCTATCAGAACTTCCTGAGGTGCATGATTTCGTGGTCATACGTACCCAAACTAGAAATGGATATGACAGCATGTGAAGCAGAAAGGGTAAAAGAGCCCAAATGTCTGGCCCAGAACTGGAAACCTATTAGTATAGTACAAATTCACATGCCCAAGTAACTGTGTATTTTGATCAAGACCTTGAAACTGTATAATTGACTCACGAGCTACAATTCGTTGTGGCTGTAAGAACCCAGCCTGTGTCAAAAGGACAGTTGATTAAAATAAGGAAGACAAGGTACTTGAAAATGTTCAACTTTTGTTACCAAAATTGGCCGCCACCCCTACTTGAAGGGCACATCTTGGTGACCCTCAATTCAAGTTCCTCCTGAGTTCATTACACATCATTACTCAATTACTGAAAATTTGACCTTCCAGACTTGCACTGTTAACTATTACAAATGTCAGAGAGAGAGATGCTTTAATGAATAATCATGTATTGGGTCTACTGTTATACGTACTATTCATTTGCCTTTTTCACAAGACTTGAAAATTAAGCAATGAAATCCTTATAAACCGATTAAAAGACGAGATTACCATTGACCAAATTTATTCCATTCAAGGATTTTACAGCTTTAGCTCTTTAAGCTAATCCGACAAATTGATATCTAGTCAGGAACGATTGTCTGGTGGCTTGAACATGATACAGCGACAAATGAGGCACCACCAGTCTTCCACTACGGCACGTCGTCTTACATGACAGTGGACAGATTTGGTTTGGCACTGGCTTGGTCTGAGTGATATGAGCCCCGAGCATTAGATTGCTATTTCGGCCCATAAATCTCTCTTCTGATGTAACATTTTAGGCCCAAAAGTTATATTTCATACCAAGCAGGCCTGACAATTTTTCAACGTCAACTTGATTGGAGGCACATTTCTCGACCTCAAATTTGTTTTCCTTCTAGGTAAAAGATTTCTTTTACTATTTTACTTATTTTAAAAAATAATTTACTATTCTAAAATACTTAATAAACGTATTTTGTTGTTCATGTTTTAAAAAGGACTTCTTATGAAATGTATGTTGTGTCACTTTAATAAAATTATTATTAAAATTAAATAAAAATGTTTAAATTATGGTTTGTCCGTGAGATGGACATGTTTTTTAATTAAAGGATAATTTATTTTGAACACCTTTTCATGATCAACCTGAAGCATCAAATGTATGTTATGTCACTTTAATAAAAATATTATTAAAATTATATAAAATTAGATGGGTTATTGGAAAAGCATACCAAACTAAACCACGCAGTAGGATGAAGAAGTGTTGTGAAGATCTCCAAGTGGATTGGATGGTGAAGGATTTAGAGGGATATCTTGGTTATATAATTATTGTCTTCCTTTTTTGAGTTATGGTTATAATTTAGGATATTATTTTAAATGCTGGCAAACCTTCTGAAATTACCTAAAGGCTAGTTCCATGAGCCACCTTATATGATTTTTTGCTACTTTAGAGCTCTTATCTATACTTGATTTCAACGTGTTGAAGTTTGAAAACTTGTACAGTAGTTTTAGATTGTTCTAGCTATCATACCATAACTACGTGCCTTTGTCATTTCCAAATATTTTAGCTCATTATTGATTGTATCTCATTTATTTCTTCTAGTCTGGTATTGTATATTATTTATATTTGTTTTTATCTATTTATTTATTTTTCCTAGTATTTTTATTTTTATTATTTTTAATTAATTAATTATTTTCCCCTTTCTTTTCTAATTTTATGGTTGTTTATTTATTTATATTTTTGTATTCTTTTTATTTTTAATTTTTATTCATACATGTGAGTTATTTGGAAACAACCTCTTTATTAGTTAAGGGTAAGGTTACGTATTACAAGACTTTCCTAAACTGCGAGTCTCAACGAGATTTATAATGAATGTTGTTGTTATTGTTGTTGTTGTTGTATTGATTGTATCCCTAATACTTTGAATTTGTATGAGTGACTGTGATGTGTTAAACTTTTTTTTTATTTAATGATTGAATATGGATTTATTTGACACACAAAGACTCCTAGTTTTTTACTAGTTTTAGTAAGCTTTTTGTCAAGAGCATCGTATTCACTAGTCTTATTGAAATTATGCCTAAACCTACATTATCTTTTTTTTTTTGAGATTTTGAAAATTTATTTAGTAGTAAAGAATAGTTTACAACTGAGGAGAGGAAAAGCTCTCCTCTTTCATCACATGATGACATTCAACATTACAATTACAATAAACAAAAGGACAGCTCATGGACAAACGTATCACTAATTAGGGTAAAAGTCTACTAGCCTTTCTCGACTTTTTAAAAGATTACTCAATTAGGTTGGTTCTCTGGAATCTACGATGGCGATGCTTTTCTTTTTCGATCCGTCTCTAGCTCAAAGGGATTTACAACTCAGGTAGGATATTTGAAGCTTTTTGGTTTGTTTTCTCATTCTTCATGCGTAACAGGCTTCGTGTTGAAACATAAGTCTTCATTCCTTTACCCAAATGGTAAGCAATAGTTCCAGGAGAGGTACTTTCAGGATCTTTCAAAGGTGAATCTTTCCTTCTGTTCTTTTTTCCCTCCATCTCTAGCTCAAAAGATTTACGTCTCTGATAAGGTTTTTGGTTCTATTTGTTTTGTTTCTTCATTCTTCAAACAAATAGGTCCCGCTGAGGAGTCTTCTTTCATTGTCTAGTCTGGTAAGCCATAGATCTAGAGAGGTGCTTCTAGGAGCTTTCAAAGGTGAGTGATTCCTTCTAGTTTTCTTTCCCCTACTGTCATGATTTGGTTGTTTCGAGAACTGCTTAAATGGCTATGTCTTGCTCGAATTGCTTGAGTTGCTTTGGGAATATTTGTGTTTAGGAAGTTCTATTTACTATATTGATATCCAAATAGAGACCCACTGAGGACTATATTCTCTAAGAGAGAGCTAGTCCTCTGCTACTATGTTGCCTCAACTAATTAATAATTAGTTGTTCCATGATATTCCTTGTAGAGAGTTCTATAGGAGTGTTTATACTGTTAGAGAATCCTTTAAATCTTCTATTATTTCTCTCTTTGTAAATAGTCTATATGCAAGTTGCGACTGCTATCATTAGTATTTCTTTATCGTATTTAGAGATATGCAGTTGGGATATCTCTAATAAGATATTTGTGAGACTGCATTGCCTAGTTCCAAGGCCGCAAAGATTAGAGATTTTATTCCACACTTCCTTAACAAACCCACACTGAAAGAACAAGTGATCTCTAGTCTCCTCCTCTATATTGAATATAATATAGTGCTTAAAAGAGGATAGGAATTTCAATCTATCCATAGTATTTAGTTTGTTCAACATAGCTAGCCAGAGAAGAAAGCTGGCATTTGGTTTGAGAGCCTTGCTCCAAGTTAGGGAACACCACCCTATTCTAGTTACTGCTCCTTCCATCAGCCTTGTAGCTTGCCTGTTAGTGATTTCTGAAACAGGAACTCCATCCCATAAGAATATATCATCTTCCTCGTAGTTGCTGTATTGGGGAATAGCCAATAGTCTTAGTTCTTCTAAGGAAAACAGCCAACTGTCATTCCTAACTATCTCTTGAAGCTTAGCCTTCTTTGGAAACCTTTCCACCATTGATCTAGCCAACTGATTATTAATTAAAGCCCCTTGATTGGTCTAATTATCACACCAAAGAGATATTCTATATGCTACCCCAATTTCATATGTAACATGCTATTAGACATCTTCCCTCATCTTGAGAAGTTGGTTGAAAAACCAAGAGTAGCTATCCTTACTCTTTAGAGCCTAAAAATCTCACCCTTTAATATATAGGTATGAATCCATTTGATCTATAATGAAATTTTTTCACTTAAAATTCTAAAATTTTTCTTAGTCACTAGAAATAGGTTGTTCTTGTTGATTGACTCCAATCCTAACCCTCCTGCCTCCTTCGGTTGGCAAATGTGCTTCCAATTCACTTTAGCTATTCCTTTCTCACCTTTTCCTTTACTCCATAGGAACCGCTTCATAAGTTTTTTTCACTATTTTAACTAGTCCTTTTAAGAGGAAGATGTAAGAGCACCAGTGAACTTATTTAAACATTATTACCGACTTTAAAAGCTAAAGTTTACCTCCATAGAACAAAGTTCTATTAGTCCAATACCCTAACCTTTTCTAAATTTTATCCATTAGAGGAAGACTTTCACTAAATCTTAGTCTCCTAGAAGAAATAGGAATGCCCAAGTACAGTAGAGGAGGTTCTTGCTTTGTCATTCTGGTTGCTTGTGACAAAGAAAGTGTTAGGTGATCATCACTTTTAGAGAGTAACAAGAAGCTTTTATTGAAATTGACACTCAATCCTGACGGCTCCTTAAAACTAAGGTGAGTACTCATCAATAGGGAAACCGAAGGAACACTTGCCTTACATAGAAGTATAAGATTATCTGCAAAACATAAACTAATTAGTGAAATCTTCTTACATTTAGAATGGTATATGAAATTGGAATTAGAGGATATGTTGTGTTTCATCATAAGGGTGAGGACCTCCATGCAAATAAGGAATAGGTAAGGTGATCATCACTTTTAGAGAGTAAGAAGAAGCTTTTATAGAAATTGATACTCAATCCTAACAGCTCCTTAAAACTAAGGTGAGTACTCATTAATAGGGAAATCGAAGGAACACTTGCCTTACATAGAAGTATAAGATCATGTGCAAAACATAAACTAATTAATGAAAGCTTCTTACATTTAGAATGGTATCTGAAATTGGAATTAGAGGAGATGTTGTGTTTCATCATAAGTGTGAGGACTTCCATACAAATAAGGAATAGGTAAGGGGAAAGATTATCCTTAAAAGTTCATACCTTTGTCCACATTTTCTTTGGCCCAGGAATTACTAGTAGTTCTTGTCAACAAAAAGTTCTTGAGAATGCGTAATTAGATTTTGGGTTAGGAATAAACATGAGTTCTAATAGATGTATAGGTTGTATAAAATAACATTTATCAGTTGGAGTTTTCTAGCAAATGATAGATACTTGTTGTTTTAGTGCCTTATTCTCTTTAGTAATGACTTAATTAAAGGTTGACAATCCTTGTGTGATAGTTATTCAACCAAAATTGGCATTCCTAAATACTTTAAAGGTGGATTCTAAAGTTTGAATCTTGAGACTTGGAGAACTTACTCTATTTGTTCAGGTAATCGATAAAGATTATGATATTGCTTTAGGATTAACTAATAGCCTTAAATTATTTTGAAATAGCTTCACAAACTTTATTATCATATATATTAAATTTACGTTAGCTTTATAAAATAATAATAAATTATCAAAAGAGTGAGATTGAATAATTTTAGTTTCTTGCATTTGTAATAGTATTCCTTTATTACTCATTTTTCTTTGAAATTATCTTAAAGAACATTTCAATACAAATTGTTAAAAAAAGAAAGGAATAATAGGTAACTTTTCCTTAATCCTTTTGCTTTATAAAATCTCTTAATTGGTTCACCATTTATTAAGATTCTATAAAAGATAGTATTTATGTATTATTTTATCGAGTTGATGAATTGGTTAGGAGAAACCAATTGCCTTTAGGGAGCAGAAGATGAATTCTCAATTGATGGAGTCAAAAAGCCTTATTGAAGTTAATCTTTAATGAAGAATTCTTGATTTCTTTCCATCTATGGTAACTTTTAAACAAATTTTTTGCAATCAAGATGTTATTATCTGTACTTGTTATATGCATGAAAGCCTTCTAGCTAGTGATGATAAGTGTCTTTACGATAGGCTTCATTCTTGCAGATATTATTTTAGATATGATCTTATAGATGACATTATAACATGTTATAAGCTTATAGTCTGAAAGTACAATATCAAGTTAGAAATTTTTTAGAATGCAACAGATGTGAGTCTTGTTCATTTCCTTAAGTGATTTTTTATATATGTACAATTCCATTATTATATTAGAAAATATATCTCCAATTAGGTGCCTTTTTTTGAAAGAAGAAAACATTTAATCTATATAAGCTTAGTGCCTTATTGGGATTCATTATGAAGAGTGTTCTTCTAATGTTGTCCCTTATAAAAGGTTTGACCAATACGCTTACTTCATTTTGGTCGACGGAGTGTTGAACAAAAATGATGATATCCTATAAAAAAGAAGCATTATTAGAAGAATTTCCTAAGGTGTTTAGGTAGTATTATGAGTCATATCTTTGGGGTTATTTTGAGAACTATAGATATTTCTAGATTCATTAGTTAGTGAGACTATTTTGCTTATGTTTCTCCTAGTAATGATGAAATTGTGCAAGTATTTTGTGTTCATCTCTCTATCCTTTAGTCATAAGATTTTTTTTTGGTCTTGAAATAGGGTTTTGGATCTCTAAAGCATTTAATTAGCTTACCAATGCTTGTTTCTCTTTTTAATTGAGCAACTCATCATTTAGTTTAACGTAAAGGTTCTTTTAGGCTTGTAGGAGATTGATTTTATTATCCTTGATAATTTGGTCTTTATACTTATGATTATTAAGAACTTGCAATTTCCTTTTCATACCTTGCAATTTCCTAATACATTTGAAAGATTTAAAACCACTTTCATTAACTTATAGCCCTCTTATTATTGACTCCTTAAATTTAGGTAGGTAAGATAGGTGATTGAAGGATACGAAAGGAGTGATTTTACTAGTTGATGTAGTTAACAATGAGAATTTAATATGGGTATGATCAGAGCAAAAAAGTTGAAATAATCTTTCCTTGTAGTGAGTTAACTCATATAATATGAGTTTATATAGGGCCTATCTAGCTTTTCTCATATAAATATCTCACTACTGTGGTTATTGTTCCAAGTAAAGTGATGGTCATTAAATATAAGATTTTTAGATCCTACTTTGTTGATGTAGTTCAAGAAACCATCATTATTATGCCTTAAATAGAATTTAAAGCCCTTAGCTTCATTGCGAATGAGCGTATAGGTGAAGTCCCCAAAAATAAGCTAAGGTGAGTTGTCGTAAAGTAAAAAGAAAATAAGATCTTTTCAAAGTTAGAGCCTTTGATAAACAATTTTATCCATATACATAAGAGTGATACTAATATAGGAAGATGAGTTAGAAATAATCATTTGTAAATGAAGGAATTAATTTGAATGTTGACTATTCAAAACCTAGATTTTATTAAAATCATGGGCCACCAATATTTTACCATTGAAGTATGCCTAGTGGTTGAATGGTCCAAATTTTTACTAAAAACCAAAATCTTTCTTAAATACTATTAAACTTTGTTTTAGTCTCTATTAAACCTAACATTAAAGGTTTCTTAGATTTGAGATAATCCTTGATGACCTTTTACTTATTGGGATAATTAAGACCCTTACATTCAAATAAATAATCATTATTGACGGGGTAAGGGGTTGCTATTAATCATTTTCTTTGGCTTAGTTCCTAGTCTCCTTTTTCTAGCTTTCCTAAAACTTACATATGTATAAGTTGTATGTTCTGAAAAGAAAAGTCCTTGTTTAGTTGGTATTAAAATTTTCTCTTGGTTTAATAGGTGTTCTGTATTCATCTTTGGTTCCTAATTATCATTTAGGCTAGACTGAGTTTGTAACCTATTCTCTGTTTGATTGTTTTGAGTTAATATATGATATAGATTTGCCTCTTTATAAACTAAAAGGATTGATATCAAATTTTCTGTAAGTTCTTCAAATTCTACAACATCTTTTGTGACTCTTGCATCTTCTGTGACTATTGCACCATTTTCTATAATATGTGTAACTACAACTTTTACTACCTTTGCAGCCATTGGACCTTTAGTTTCTCTATTAAAGGTAACCTTAACAGGGATGTGGGAATATATGATTCATTAGTTGAATGCCCATTATTTCCTCATAGCTATTTGTAACAAATATCCTACCAATATATTTATCTATTTTTGGGTGGTTTAATAGGCTTCCATTAAAAAAAAGAGTTTTTACATATCCCATCCTAATCTTTTCTTTTCAATTACAAGGTTTTAGGTAAGTCTTTATTAGTATCCAATTTACATAGATTTTAATATAATTTATCCTTTTTAAACTATTTATATTCTTATCCATAAAAATTATCCTTCCTATGAAACTAGCAAGGTAGCTAAGTCGTAAATAGATCAATATTATAAGGGTATATTGTATAAAATCATTTGAAAGGGGATATATTTTGTATGTATACTGTTAAACTCTACACCAGGTTTCCAACATTTTAGGAATATAGGCTTGCCATTTATATACTATGAACTTAACTTTAGTACTTTCGTCATATTTCTCTTACTATTGAACTTGAATATAAAATTGTCCTCTTTATTAATTAGTGTGTTCTCCATCTCTAACTTCTTCCATTTATATTCTGCCCATGCTTGCATATGAAGGAAAGAGGGTATTTTGTCCATAAAGAATCCTATGATAAGGGCTTTGACCTTGCAATTTCAATATTTAAAACCTTAATAAGAAATGAAACTACATTATTTTACTTGATTTTAGGGGAAAATATTTGAGCTTGTGGCTAGGATTAAAGTCTCAATTACCTGACATTAGGCTTTCTTCAACAGGTTAGAAGTTGAGGGAAGGAGATTGACTGAGGTAAGAGGAGAGTTAGCTAAGTGATTCATAACTAAATTGAGAGAGATTAAGGATTGAGCAATAAAAGAGTTTAAAGCCACTAAGGGTGAAGAAAGAGAGGAGAAAATGGTCTAGGAAGAAAATGAGAGTAGGAGAAGAATCAGGTAGGAATAAACAAAGAAATGTAATAAGAAAGAAAGGATAGATAAGAGAGATGTAAAAGGCCAAAAACATTGCCTAATTAGGGAAGAACCTTCTCTTAGTTACTTAAAGGGGGTTGTATTGTCGAAGAGAGAAGGTTTGATTCCATTTCCTTAATTGGAAGAGGACCAGATAAATCTTAGGTAGAAAAGGTTCCTTTAAGGGCTATTACCTAAACAAGGAAAGTCAAATCTAGTTTAATCAATGTAAAAGAGGGAAGACAAGAAAAAAAAGGGCGTCCAAAGAAATTTAGAGAGAGGGATGAAGAAATTATCTCTCTATGGGTTTAACTAGAAATTATTATTTAAGCTACAATCTAAATTTATAACTATAATAAGTAATAATTTAATATAAGCTAAGTCCTTACAATTATATTTATTTATTTTTATCTTAAAACTTATAAAATTTTACAAAATGAAAGTACTTAAATTTTATAAAATTGGATAAATTGTTGAAGTATCAATTTCAGTTTTGGGAGAGACAAATTATAAAATTAGTCTTGATAATTCAATATAACTTTGAATTTTATTTTTAAACTCTAAGAGCAATATTAGTACCTATATTTCTTCATAACCAATTTGACTTTAGCGAATACGATATGAAAATAATGCCATTATTAAACATTTTTCAAGCTAATGTTTAGTTAAGCCATGTTATATCTACAGTCTCATTCTATATTCATTAATATGTATTATTTTTTAGATTTTTTGTCAACACTTTTCAATCCACTTTTTTAAATTCATTAGAAGTTTTATATAAATTTTGTATTTAGATATTTTTCCTATTGTTAAATTATTTCTTATGGTCATTAAAATCAAATTATCTCTGCTTACATTAAACCATATGTTTGATGTGTAAGCATGTTTTAATTAATATTGACTATGATGGACATGAAAACAACTAAAGTGATAACCATATAATTGGATATATTGTACAAAAATAAATATTTTATTTTACATATGCTTCATTACCTTTTTAAATATTCAAAGATTAATTTGAAGTTGTTTATTAATGTAAATAGTAGAACAAAAAAGTTTAAGAATCTTGCCTACCTCCCCTATCTCCACTTTAAAGGAATCATAGGAACTAAAAGATTGAGCCATATTGAACCTTCTAACCTTAACTCCATCGAACCAAAACAACTTAGCCCTCTCTAAATGGATGAACTTTTTAAATCATTCCATATAGATGATGTGGGAGTTGCTCTCTTCAACTTAAAGCCCTTTATATGTCTTTAGGTTCTTATGAATTCAATAGCCCTTTTTTACTACAAAATGTGGCATCTTTATGGGAATGATATCATTAATGTGGTTTTTGATTTCTTCACCATATAAAAAAAATCATAAAAGGCTTACTAACTTAACTTTTTAATTCTTAACTCTTTTAATCCTTCTTCTATATAAGAATTTAATTTAGGGCAATTTCAAGCTAAAACATTCTCTATAAATTTATGGTCAAGATGTTTAGAAAAATTAAATGGATCATATCAACATTAGTAGGTGAAATCTATATAATCTTCATAACGCATAACCATTAGTGACATAACTCTTGTTTTCTGAAAAATCCCTGAGATTGTTAAAGAAAAAATTTAAACAAAATATTCGTTTTCAAAGTTAATTTGAGAAAAGCTTATGAACTTAACCAATGAAATTTAGTCATTATAGCCTTGAAAGTTTATGGTTTCTCTTTTGAACTTAAAATTATACACAGATAATTGATAACTCTTAAAATTATGCATTTATCACAAGATTATGAAATCAAAATTTTTTCAACAAATTTCTTACCTCCTATTAACGACGGAATACAACATACCATCGAAAATTTGATCTATTTTACTGACGGAAATAATAACATTATAGGTAACGTATATTCATTTACCAACGGTATTACGTATATCGTCGCTAAATATGAATATGGTGCAATTTTATAGCTACTGCTTGTATCGACGAAATTTAATCCTCCGGTAAATTATAAGTGTATTTACGACGGTATTTACATTCCGTCAGTAAATATGATGACTTTTACTGTCCATTACCTTCAGTTTATCGACGGAAACGGGTTCGTTGCTATATGTTACCGATGATTATGTCCTTCACTCTTTTTCATCGATATCAATTACCGACAGAATATCGCCCGTTGGTAATATATTGTGGCCCGTTGGTAAATTACCGTCGGAACAACATATAAAATGTTCGTCGGTAACTTTAGCTACGGTCTTTTTAATGACGAATTCTTCTGTCTTTGATTTCTGTTAGTAATTTATTTTACCGAAGGAACTTTCAGGTTTACCGATGATATTATCCGTCGGTAATCAGCTGATTTCTTGTAGTGACTCAAAGAGTTTTTGTTCAATTTGGAGACTTATTCCCAACTCTATTATGTAGGAATTTAGATTTGTTCAGAAGAAAACCTCAAGAATATTGGAAGAAGTTAGCTTTTAGCTAATAAAAGAAGGGAAAAAACGTCACATACACTCTCTCAATAATTCTCTTTCATTTTCTTTGTGTTTTCTCTTCATTTTTCATTTTTTCTTCTATTTTTGTAATGTAACTAAAGCTATGAGTGGTTAATTTCAAATATTTTAATTGAAGGAGATTCAAAATTTTAGTTGTAACCTTGTAAGGATTTGCTTTAAAACTATATTTTGTTTTAATTAAAATATTTATTATTTTGTGTTCTTATATTTCATGAATAAATAATATTGATTGATCTAAAAAATTAATTTAATTTTTATTATTCTATAGCTATTTATGAATTTAATGATCTGTAATTGTCATAAATTATTGGTACAAATAGCGAATATGTTATTTATGAATTTGCATATTTTACTTATGAGAAACAAGAAAAATAAGTTGAATAGTTATAGCTATCTCATTTATTTAATTTAGGATTAAGTCTTTTTTACTAATTTTTTCCTATCATTTAATTGGTATGAAATGCTATTATACCTAACCAATTTATGGTAATTTTTGGTTTGAATGATGTGTTTGAACTAATTAATTTAGAAAAAATTGAGACTTCTATGACTATCCTAATATATTTTAGAATAACTGCTTGAATTGTGAAAATTGTTCATTTTGGATCAACGATCAAAGTTACAATTAGATGAGATTTTTCCTTTAAATTGGAGTTAAGTACCACTGAATTTATCACTTTAATGTTTAGTTGATTTATTTTGATTCCTTGTTAAATTTAATTTATTAGTTAATTACTCATAAACTCCCACTTTGTTTTGTCAATTGAAATTAAGAAACTAATTTTTAGCTATCTTAGAATTCAACTTGGCTCATTACTACTACAAGAGTTTAGTGAATCATAATTAATTTTGAGAGTTTCAACAACCCGTTTAACCCTATACTTGCATACTCGCAAAGACATTCTAAGTTTCGATGCTAATTATTGCATAAATAAAGATATAGGAAGAAAATAAACTAAGAAAAGGCACATAATTTATATGGTTTAGTCGATACGACCAATATTCATGGAAATATATACATATATATACATATATATATATATATATATATATCTCATTATTTTAAGAAAATGATACAATGTCAAGAGCATAATTTGCCACCAATTACATAAAATCTTGATCAATGTATTTATAATTTAGAGTTACATGAACGATGCTTATATTTTTATGCATACTTGGATTTTATGTCACGAGTATGACATTTGACAATCTGTTGACATTGATGTTTGGTATCATTTTGACTTCTCAGTCATCTCTGACCATTGAAAGTTCGATGTTGATTCTATGTTCCTTTTTGGCGCTGCTTCTTCTTTGATTCCTCAAGTGATATCTTATTTGGGTCATAACATCCAAGATTTCGAGTCGGATCATAAAATGAGTTGAACTACTATAAATTTAAGGAATATCTCACACCATTTGTCCTTAATTAACTCCATATAAAGCATTTCTAATAAATTTTAACTATTAATTTGTTTTCCAAATATCACTTACTTAAAGAAACAAAGAGTTTTAATTTGACATTAGTTTTTTTCATTAATCATTATAGTTTAATTAGTGTTTGGAATCTATTTCTTCCCACATAAGTTCATTAGAAGAATTTAGGGTTGGAAATGGTATGTCTACTCTTTTCTAGCATGATCCTTGGTACCCGCGTGGTATTCTGAAGTCCTTGTCTACACTGAGACAGATTAATGGATCAAAGCTCCCGCTCACAGCACATGTTTTTGATGTGATCATTAATGATACCTAGAGCTGGAGTGAGGCATCCCTGGACCTTCTTAGACATCTAGCTCCTCCAGCTTATTTCCCCAATAGCTCCTTACCGAACTGTTTGGAATGGTTAGCTAGCCCTACCAAACGTTATACCAATGTGTCAATCTACCAATTATTAGTACACCATTACCATTTGTCCCTTGGTATAAACTGGTCTACTCCAAAGATAGTAAACCTCAATACTCCCTTACCTAATGGCTTGCTTTCCTGCAGAAGCTTCCAACTCAGGATAAACTTACATTCCTCTATATTCCTAGCTACTGTTTCCTGTGCCTTTCAACAAATGAATCCATAGGCTACTTATTTTTTGACTGCCCCTTTTTCAAAACTATTTGGGACCACTGTCTTTCTCATTTTAACTTGCCACTTTCAACCACTCTAATCTTTCAGCTATCCTTTCCTGGTTCTTAGCTATTTCCAGTACCAGAGTTTCAGTCATCACTTACTTCCCTCTCCTGCTCTCCACCACAGTTTACTACGTATGGACTGAATGTAATGCCAGAACTTTCAAGAATGAAGCCTTGGCTGAGGAGAGAGTGCTTTCTGGAGTAATCTCCCACGTTAGGGAACTTCTCAGCCTATACACCGAGAGGAGGTAATTTAGATCAGTACTTTCCTTATTTTGGAAGTTAATTGCTTAGTTTATTCCAAGTTACAGCTTTCGAGGTTCTCTTTGAATTGTTCATGCTGGTCATGCCTACCCTACGAGGTGCAACACAGTTATTTCTTGGCGGCAGTTTTCTTCTTGGCCATTCCAGGGCCATGGTTGTTTATGGTTACCTTAGTTTCTCCTTGGATTGCTAACTATGGGTTTGGAATTTCTTAGTTAGGTTTTCTACTTGGGTTATGTATGCTTGGGTTTAATTTGGCTAAGTTTCTTAGTGTTATGCTGTTGATTGGGTATCGGGTTGCTTCTTCCATAGCTTTGATGTTTCCTAAGGGTGTGTTTGTTTTCATTTTTTTTCTGTTTTTAGTTGTGGTTTTTGTTAAAAATAAAACTTAATGCCGAAACATGTTTGGGTCTCAATATTGCGTTGCCGTGATTTTTTTTAAAACTACAACCAAATTAAAGAAACAAGAAAATTACGTTTCCCTAATATTTGAAAACAGGATTTCGTTTCTTCTAAAACATAT
>JANVCL010000008.1:12100612-12117086 GCA_026546855.1 Erythroxylum incrassatum | reverse complement strand
AAAACACTAACTTGAGCATCGGAGGGGCCTTCCGGGAACCAACCTCTGGCGTGCCTTATTTGTTTTGCAGATATCCTGTAGCCGAAATCAATCAGAATCATGGATCCGAATAACGATGTTCAGCCCCGGCAAAATCCGACTGAACCAAATACCATAGCGAAAGCGCAAGTGATTCAAACACATTAAGTGTGAGCACAACACATCATTAATCCATAAAACCTACAATAATCAGTAAAATAAAATTAATCATATTAAAGATAAAATATATCAGTTTTATTAAAAAAATTACATCGACTTTTCTAAGTATTTGATAAGTTGAAGATTATTAGTCTAATTGAATTGTTAATTTTGATGGACGACTAGACTAACACATAGCTTAAATATCTGTTGAAGTAAAAATATCTTAGTGTCATGTACCTAAACTCATATCCATCAGCTAGATATTGTTTGAAATTGACTTCTACCCAATTCAACTACAATGTATACCGAAATATTTGTTCCCCTTCACATTCATACCTAACTTGAACACTTTTTTGCTTATGCATTTCACATGGAAAATCTCTTGCCACTACCATCAGTTTATATTTGCTTTACCGAAGACAAGCAAGCAAACAAGAAAACTCTGATACTTTTTGCGGATCCTTTTTGTTCTTAGGGACCGATAGATATTTTAAGAGTCCTTAATCTTTTGAAAGATATTATCATGTTATTTGGTCAATATTATAATTAATGCACCTAATATTAGTAGCTTTCATGCTAGTATGATACAAATATGCTGTCAGGCAGGAGTTGCTGATTTCTCAGGATGTCAATTTCTTTGATATATATACGTGTACTTTCTATCTTTGGCTTTGAACTTGTTCGAATTGTATTGACTAATTAGAAAAAGGAGATGTTATTAGTCTTTTAACCACCTTTTAAGTACATGGCTAAGTAGGATTTCCATCACAACAACAAACATGATTAGATATATGTGGGCCTCTTACCACAATTTCAAAGTAATGATCTCACAATACCGATATGACTAAAAATATTCCGTGTATTTTCATTCTAAGCTTCAAAATGATGAGTGCCGAATGGTTAGTGAAATTAATGAGCCAATGCAGCAATTACATTTATTAGGTACAGATGATTTGGAGCTAACTTGACTATGTATAAAAATGCAATTACATTGTCTTTGGAAGAGCCAATAACAACTTGAGTGACAATTGGTGAAGCTCTCAACGTTATGTGTGTTGGGCAGCGACTAGTTACCACACTTATTTACCAGTTTAGAAACACTGCAGAAAGTTTACGTGGAGGAAATGCATTTCATTCAGGTACAAAGAAAAAGACAAATACTTTCAACTCCAAACTGAAAGCTTAGCCCATTTAATCAAGCAATTAGAAAACAGATAAATTCCATATTACATTGGATATCCATCGCTCACCATCCAAAGAGAAAAAAGGGAAAGAGATCGAATCAATAGATCATTACATTCAAACATTGGGAAGCATTAATTAGCTCTGATCTTCAAGTTCCCAAATCTTCTTTTACAGAGGAGTTTATCATCTTGGATACACACAAGGTAGCTTCCGACCTCCATAGTTAAATTCACTCCAGTTTTTGAAGGTCGATACATAAAGTTGAGTATATCATATTAACACGACTGATTTGAGCGATCTGCTTTCCGATTTGGAAAGGCACACCATAGTCATTCTTCTTCACTTTTTGCCAGCTTCTTTCTTATCAATTCAAATATCAACACCATATAGTAAGATTACAAGTCATAATCCTTAAAACCCTAGCAGCAGCCAAACCACAACTACAACAATCTCAAACACACCTAGGAAATTGGTACCAACATACCGAAGAAAGATGACTTTGACGAATTTCAATTATTCGAAATTGAAGAAGGTGAGGAGCATTCGCATACGACCTCGGTCTCTACTTCTCTTCTATGGAAGTTTCTGTGACAGCCACAAGCAGCACACGTCAGTGCAGCAGTTGTGCCCTCCTCTCCACTTGCCATGAACTCTCTGCAGCCATCTACCGCATACCCTCCTACATTAGCTGCATGATTCTTTTGGCATTCTGCATATCTGACGCTCCTAACAGTGAATGAAGAATTAGTTGAACTTCTTGAAGGCTCCTCTCTTCTCACCACTACTTGTCTCTTCCTCATTGTGGAGTTCAATGATTCTTCCTCCCCCTCCTCTTCACTTAATCCAAAAACAAGGGTAAAATTCTCAAATTTATATGGTGAGCCACAGCTAAAATATGGCATAAAGAGAAAGGGGGAGGTGAGAGAGAGAGAGGATGTGAGAGTTTTCCTTTAGGTAGTGGCCTGAAACCCTAACCCTAGAGGGTGTATTTATAAAGTTGTAAACCTTCTCAGAAATTTCATCTCTCACTTGAAATAAAATTTGTTTATTAGAAGCTGTTCACTTC
Source organism: Erythroxylum incrassatum (assembly GCA_026546855.1). Taxonomy (NCBI): domain Eukaryota; kingdom Viridiplantae; phylum Streptophyta; class Magnoliopsida; order Malpighiales; family Erythroxylaceae; genus Erythroxylum; species Erythroxylum incrassatum. The sequence goes on along the minus strand of JANVCL010000008.1, from coordinate 12,114,655 downwards.
ATCATTAGGACGGTACATATTATTTTCTACCAGTAAAACTTAGAATAGTAGTTGTGAAGTGAGCTTTCAATTAACTCTGTGTAAAACAAGATTTACCCAAAACTATGAAAAAGCTTAACTTTTTACCTTCAAATGTGATTGGTTTAAAATAGAATGATCAGCCAAGATCTTTTTAATAACTTGATATATCCTATGGCCCCTAAACTTCTCCTAATGCTAAAGGACATGTTTTTTGTGGGGTGCATTGAAACGATGCCAACAACATTTGTCTAGTTTCACCTAATTTAATCAACATGGGTATGTTAAGTAAGCTTGCCTAACCTATACTGAAAGTACTGGTGGCAAGTGTCCACCATGTTCCTTTTATTCTTTATTCAAAATTTTCCATATCAATCAAATTAAATTAGTTCAAATTTTGTTTCGGTAACTTGATAAAGCTTTCGCGAAACTTCAAAAATTACAAGGTCTTGAAGTCGTGGGGAAACTTAAAGTTCAGCACAAACTTGAAGTTTCTGATAAATTAACATGTACCGCTCTTGCTGTTTCGACAAATAATTCTCTCTACAAATAGTTATAGTTCTGATTTCGTGCTCTGGGTACGGTTTCTTAATGATATCTTTTCACCTGTTAATTGGTTTCTGATCCATTTTTCTACGTCATCATCAAAGCCAGTAGAGAATATATAACTATAACATGTAATCTAATAAAGCTTAATATGGTTCGTTAAGCTAAAATGTCAGACGTCAAAAGGCTACAAATGCAGTGAAAGTAGTATGGAGAATGAGAGATAAGACTCAAGGTTGCCCTTGGTTTTCTATTACCTTAATTTCTACCTCTACTAGATACGAAGAACAGAAATCTTGCGCACTTGACATTCTCCATCTTTTGTTACTATAAAAATAAAATTCTCTTTTTTCTTATTTACCTTCACACCCAACATTAATATCTAAAAATCTATAAAAGATAAGACTTACAACCATTAAAGGTTAATTTGTGTAGTGAGGGGGGGCAAGAAAATTTTAAGGTATCAAATGTCTTGTTGTCTAAATTTGGGCAAATTGCAAAACAGCTCACGTGTTCATTAATTTCCAAATCTTCGCCAAGTTTTGTTTCAAAACACCTAGCGGTTTTAAGATATTTTTGACGGTAGATGTTTGTGAAGGAGATTTAATTGTAATGTTAAAGTTCAGACATGGATTTTTAATTTATTGCGTTCAAGCTACAAATCGGTTACTTAAGAAGGAGCAGGGAAGGGGATTTTTTAAAAGAAAAATACACGTGTAGTCTGATTCTTAGTTAGACTCATTATCAGGTCCTCAGTCATTGTCAGGCTGGTACTAAATTATCTCATGGGAATTCGTAACTTATGACCAAAATATGATGAAAAGAAGCAAAAGCAAAGCAAAAATGCTTCGTAGAATTTCTTCAATCGATGAGTCATTTAATCCATCTTTTTGACTTGATGTAAGATTTGATCGTGTAACGCTATAAGCTAACATGAAGAAACATATAAAATTTCTTTAGTGATCGGTATGAATCTTTTTGCTATTTGGGTCCAACACAAATTCTCCCCCCGGCCAAATGCAATTATTATGTGTGCTGTTAGACGTTGCAATGCTTTCTTTTCAATGCCCAAGCCATCCCAAAAGATCCACCTAACCAGCTATTCCCAAGTAGGCATTTGATTTAGGTCTTGGTCTGGCGAGCGAAGGTGATGGGAGACTAAAATAGGCATGTGGGTCAACCTATTCCTAATTTAGGTCATCAAGTGGCACACAACTTTGCTCGATATAGCGGCTTCACTGCCATTAGCCGCTTAAATAATTAATTGCCAGAATCAAATAAGTGCGAAGAATACCTAACGGCATGGCCATGAGCGCATATGTAGGGAAAACATCCATATCATCAGGGCCAGTGAAACTTAGTAAAGTTCAAACAAAATACAATTCAGACATGGAATCAGATATTTAATGTTTGTACACAGCTGTTTCCTTGCCTCCAATGTTGGGGGTGGTAAGTAATTTCATCTAGTTTGCCTATTCGTGTGCTTTCATTGACCTCTTGAAAATTAGTAATTAATTCTTCATCTGAATAAATTTATGCACATCACTTCCTCAATATAAGTATAATAGGGCATCTTTTGAAGATATATACCACCTACCTTAGTCCACTTTATACACATTTTTCAATAAGAAAAATGTTATTTCCTTCTTATTTGTGATTGTCCAGCAACAGGAATATATTCTTGCTACTTACAATTAATATTTTCTCCTCCTTAAATTTCAAAAAGGATAAATTATACAATTTGCTTGTACTCAATGAAATTTAAAATATATTATAGTCTTCAATTTACTATAACACTAGATATATGTGAATTATACCTTTTTTGTTACATTATTTAAAATTAATAGCTATCTCATGAGATGTAGTATATTTGTGTGATGCCAATATAGGAACTATTTCCCTTTAGCTACTGCCACAATGTCTTTTATTGAATAATCGATCTTAATTACTCTTTTTTTAATTGTATAATAAACAAAAAGATTAAGGTGTTTTGGGGAAGTTCTAAAGGGCTGTCAAACGATGTGATTAAACTTAATTAATCTCACATGTAGCTGCTGAAATTCACTTTATTAGGACTTACATATGTCTTAAATTGTGATCGTAGCTATATTGTAAACATAGTATTGGTGGGTACCTTGAACTAACGGTTATATTGCTGAGGTTATTCTTGGAGTCAACATTTACAGTTAAATAAATTTAGAACTTTTACTGTAATAGTTTAACTTCAAATTGGTTTAACAACAATTCTATTTCTGAATCTTATTGAGTTACTTATCCAAAAAGATAGATAGAAATTAGTTATTTCAATTCATTTATTTTCTGAAATGAAAATATGATTACCATTTAACGTGAGACTTTATAGTAATTTATATTTTTAAAGTTTTTTATTTTCTTGTGGAGGTCCAAATTACACATTATTTCCTCCATTTTGAAGTGAAATAATTTGTTTTTATATCCTTTCAATTAGAAGTTTGTCAGAAATTGATTTTTATCAATGCTTTAAAAATTAAATTTGGTTTCAGATTGATAAAACGAGAAATTTAAAATCTAAAAATTCAACCAGCATATAATAAATAATAATAATAAATAAGTAAAATATAATATTTTATTAAAATAAAAAATAAAATATCATTTTATATTAATATAAAATCAAATAATTATAACTAGAGAAAAATCTAGTATAAAATTTTAAAATAACCGTAACAATTAAAATTTTAGTTATCTATCCAACAAACATGGACACATACACATGCAATTTGTTAACGGTAGCTATTACCTTGCTTCCTCAAATAAATCTCATCAAATTCTCTATTTCAACTCTATTTTATTAAATCTCATTCATATATCATCAAAATAGTATACTTTTAACTGTTTCAAGCCTTTACTTAACTTCTTTTTAATATTTTTATTCTTTTATTTCCCTCAGTTGTCTTTAATGTTAGTGCAGTAATATTAATTCCTCCTTTTGTCAATGTAGTACCTATGATTCATTGAAACTCTTTGGACATATATGAAGAAATGGAAATAATTATGCAATTACAAGGAGATAGGAGGACCTTGACGTTAATATTTTTATGAAGATATTTCTTTAAAAAGAATAGTTGAGCAGTTGATAAGAGTTAGAAAAAGTGATCTTGGAAATTAGAAGTAGAAAAATAGATGGCAAATGGATTTTACTCTTGTAACCAAAATTAAAAAATTTATAGGATGGTTTAAAGTTTCAAATTAAATTGTAACTTCTGATTTGATATGATGTTAAAATAGTTGTGTTATAGGAAGAACCAGAAACAACTTCCCTCAAAAACTGGCTACGATTGTAAATTATACTTACCTTGGTGCTTTTTTTTTTTTTGTGTGCAGAAGGAAGATCAGAGGTGTGGCTTGTAGTTACCCAAAAAACGTACCCTCGAGAGTCCTGTCGTTAAAGATATTCACTAGATGAGTTTTAATTTAAAGGCATCATCTTTAAATAATACACCAATAAGTACAACAATACAGTAACCATGCAAGATATTTTTTCATGATGTTTATCCATTTTGCTTATGATCCAAAGAATTAGGAGTTGTAAGAAATTTATATCATGAAGATGAAGATACCATAGCATTGATATTTCCCAGTGCACTCAACGCATCTATCAACTTCTCCACCAATCATTTCAACCTTCATATGAAGACAAGACTTGAATTAGAATGGAACTAATCACTGGTTTGCCGATGTTACTAATGTTTAGTTCATTTGCCATAAACCTCTTGAACAGGCTTCTCATAGTCTGTTGGGTTCGAAAATTCGGTGACACCAAATTTCGTGACTGTTTGAGAAGAGATGATACAGGTGAATTTTATATCACATTTCAACAGTATTTACCACAGAAAACTGTTAAAATGTAGAGCAGAGTTATAAATTGGATTACAGTAGCATGCACAAGCTTAGTGATTTCACTAAACTTAGATATTGTAATGATTTAAATTACGACATTCTACATTTCCAATCGATATGACAAATGTTAATAGTAAACAGATAGTACGAATTCTTAATCATACAATGTATTTCCTTGAAAGAATAAAAGAATATAAAATAATAGTTCACTAATACCTCAAGCTGGAAATATTAAAAGATAAAATCAATCACTTTTTTCTTATTTTTTTGCTAATTTTACAATTGTTACTGATGGAAATCAACTTTCCATATCGAAAAATAGAATTGGGGAACGCAAAATTCCTCGAAGACTGGCACCAGGCAAAATTTTGCCCAAAGAAAGTTGCCGTTGGGTTGGCTCTAACAAAGACGATTTATGTCACATATTTTCTTCTTGTTTCACAAAATAGCACTTTATTTACTCTTTTTCTTGGCTTCATGATAGACGATGACATCAAAGATGCCAGTGCCATGATACAATGACCACAACTCCCTTTGCTATAAAATTATGTTCTCGATTGAGATTGTAAAAGGAAAAAGTTTCGAAGTATTTGTTCTTCACAACAGACTTAACAATTGCTATTAATTTGTCTAAATTTCATGGCTGCAACCCATAGCCATATGCGTTAATACAACATGGGGCAGTTTTTGTGAAATGGTGTTAGATTGAATTGGGAGTCTAGGAAGGACCATATTCCAGCGAGGAAGAGAGTTAGTTATAGGATAGATTTGTGGGGTGGTTGATAGGGCCTTAAGTTGATAATTGTGCTTTCAGATGATAAAGAATGATGAGTCTCTCTTTGCCACTCACCAACCCAACCCAAGCCACTGATGCCAATAGCAAAAGGCTATTCACTTAGGCTTTTGATGTCCTTGTATACAAAAAGGAGCATCTTAGGCTTTTAAACCACACATTTTCCCCTCTTTAAATTGCCATTAATCAACTAAGAAATGAGTACTACTACTCATAAATCAGGATGGAACATGTGATGCGGATAATGTTGATATGGGAACTTAAATATGGAAAGTTGATTGCTGATTGATGAGACTTCACCCATAGGCCCCATTACGTTACAGGCACTTACGCGTTTTATGTTGTAAGAGCTATGTATAACCATATTGCAGTTGCAGAGCCACTGCTGAGTCCTGAGGGTCCTGTCAACTCATGCAATACAGACATTGCTTTTACTTCCCTTTTCATCTTGGACCACGGGATAAATTTGTACAACCTTTGTTTTCACCTCACAAAATTAATCAATGCCTTATCAATTAGTCTCCTTAAATAGTTGCATATCACTGCAGATGTGGAGTTCTTTCTTTGAAGGTCGCCCGATTAACTAGAAATTTTCCACATAATAAAAGAAGATGAGATCACCATTGCACCTTCTATTTTGCTTTATGCTTTATCTGCAAGCAAAATGTTTCTTTCTACAAATAAATTCGATACGAATTTTATATAATTGATTTTACTTTTGTACACAACTAAAGTTTTGATCAGTAATAGTATATTACTTCTCCTTTAAAAGATCATGTAGTAAATCTTTTATAAAATAATAATCGATAAATGAATAATATATGTTGTACAATAATATTTTTACATAAAAACTAATTGGGAGACGGTAATATAATCTAATTTGAATTAAGATTATATATTTTTTAATAACTCCAACTTGAAAAAAAAAGCACATCATGAAGTCAACGAGTAATCATTAAGATGAAGACTGGTGTCGCTCAATTACGGGGCAAAGCTGGATCATCTTTGTTCGATATACCTGTGAAAAACACTATAATAAAAAACTCCTTTTATTGTTTGATGCATGTCAAAAGTTGATAATACATGCACGCCCATTTCTTACTGAGGTGCTTCTTTTTTGTAAGAACACTTCCAACGTAAAGAAGATTACATCTTTATAATTCAATTAGGATCAAATCATAGACTACAAACAGGAACGAAGAAGATAATTAGGATAAGGCACGAGCAAAGCTATTAGGCTCTTTAAACATAAATCTAAAAGACAAACCCACGACCCTTTAATATAAATAATAGATGATGGTTTATGTCTTATCAATTAGCCATTTGTAATTTTTGTGACGCAATTATTTAAAAATATTTTTATTTCATATATATTTAATTAATTAATTTTTATTATATATATACACATATATTTAATTAATTAACGTATAAGATAAAGTTTATAAAATAAACGTATATTACAATGAAATTAAGATGAATTTATAATTATGATATTTATATTATATTTATATAAATAATAACAACAACAATATCCAATAAGAGTCCAGTTGAGACGTGAGATTTAGGAAGATCCGGTAATATATCTTCTTACCCTTAGCTACTTGAGAGATCGTTGTTGATAGACCCACATGCAATACATCATGAAAATACTACAAAATTATAAATAGATATGCATACATAAGAAGAAAAGAAAATTTAAAATAAAATTAAATAAAATTAAAAGTTTAAAAATTAAATGAAAAATAAATAAATAAAATAATTAATGCAATAGTACGTATAGAACTATTCATAATCATTGTTCTATTAAAATTAGACATTGATAGAGTGTAAAGATTGGTACATGTTATATTTCTTCGTTGTGAAAGAAATAGTTGATTTCACATACTAAAGTATAGACTTACTTAAACAAAAATATTGGTGCTTGTTAGAGAATTGAACTAACTTGTTATGAGAATTTTATTTAGAATATTACTTGTATGTTTATAGAAATTATCATTATGATGAATGTATATGTGATTTTTGACTTTGAGATTTTCAAAACATCTCATAAAGGAATTATTATATTGTAATACTACTTATGACATATTTTAGTCAATGATAACCCAATTGGTAGTCATTAGATATAATATGAACTATACAGAGATAGTTAATTAATTAATATAAGACTGATCACTTTTGAGTAATTAAGAAGAATGTTCCATTATTTTCAATTAAATTTTATTCAAAAAAATCCCTAGTCAAAGTGGAATAACACTTTAAAAAGAGTTTTTAAATGTCATTACTAGAATTAATTACTAATAGTGGATAATTAATATGATTTGATTCAAATAAAGTAGACATTAATTCTATACTTTGGCCCTGATTGGTTGTTGGTTGATCAGCCAAAAAATAGTTGATTGACCCAAATTAGCTGGTTGATCTTATAAAAAAGCTATCAAACTTGTTTGCCAAGCCAACCAGCTGACTTTTTAGAAGCTCCTCCACAGGAATGTTTAGGGTAATCAACTGACTTTTTAGTTTAATGTCGATTTTGCCCTCACTTTACTCTTTACTCTTGATCGTCTCATTTCTCGTTTTTTCTAGAATCTTCTTCCTTTCCTTGGCTCTTTCCTTGCATCTCTCACATCTCCACCAGATCACCAGTTGTTGGTTTATGGATGTGTTTACGGATCTGTGTAGTTTGCATGAGGATCAAAACCGTGCTCGTAATGGAGTTCATGAGAAACTGTATCCTCAGAAGATAGGTGATCAACAAGGTAAACACCAAATCTTAGATGATATCCTCAAAGAGTTGGATTTTAGATGATAGATCATACTCTTTTGTTTCTCTTTTCTTGTTTCCATTTTCCTTTGTATTTTACACCTTTCTTTCTTTTCGTTCAGATATACATCAAGCTTTCTTGATGTTCAACAATTTCTAAACATCTTTGTTCAGTTTGTTTTGCAGCTTTTTCCAAGGGATTATTCATTCAAGTATGTTTTCTAGAAGCCCACTCTCACAAGTTTAAGCTTTTTATTCTTTTTCTTCTTTTTCGATCTTGCTCATCATAGAATTATAGATCAAACTTTGAATTCGACATGAATGCAAACGAAAAAATTTAACGCATTTCCAATATTAAGTTAGAGCTTGAAAACCTGAGCTTAGTTTTCAATGCGATTCAGTTTTTCTTTTTCTGATATTTATGTATGGCCTTTGTCGTCATATTTGTTGTTGTTAAGGTCAGGGGAGAGATACTTGTAGAACAGTGAAATCTAGGAGGGTCCAATCGGATGATGCTATTGGCTATTTGGTTGGTTGATTGTCAGATAAGAGAGAGAGTGGAGAAAGGTAAAGCAAAAAAAGGCCCTATGAACCGTGGTCCTATAAATGATGGCATATTGCAGTTAGTTATTATTGTATTTGCATCTCATTCCCTGTTACAGAAGACAAGTTACTTTTTACCTTTGCCTATGAACAATTTTTAAATGATGGATTTTAGGACTAAGATAGGTGTATATCTCTTTATTGCAGGCTATATTTAGAGGAGCCATGAAAGGCAAGCTGATCGTAAATTGCCCTTTGCCATAAGAACAAATACTGAAATACCAGTTGTTATACAATGACTTCTGATTACCACATCTTTATGAAGTGTGTAATGTTGGTTTTGTAATATTTTACATTCACCACGATGATTTAATATAAGAATTATTTGTAGTCTGTGTGTGCTTGTCCTCATTCTTTTTATTCTTCTGTGGAGATTTTCTAGCAATATTTGTGAATAGTTAACAAGTTAAAACCCATGTTTCTTTGGATGTAAATTATTTAACTTGTTTTTTACTCCATCTCGTTTCAAATTTCATGTAGAGCTAAAGTTTGTGAAGTAGATATTAGCATCTTTTTCATGAAATACATTCAAATTTTATATAAATTTATCGCAAACCACCATTTAGGTGACTTGAAGTCTGTTTGGCAAGGTTCATTAACTTGCAAAAGAGCATTGCATAGCCTCAGAGTTCTCATAACCTCTAATCAGTAACCATTTTGTGGCCTGACATGATTTGTTTAACTCACAACTATTAGGCATGGTTGTTAGTTCTTATTATAAGGGGCATATAGAAATAGTTTTAACTTGTTCCATACAAATGTATTTACTACTTTCAGTTAAACAACCATTTCAAATTAACAATCACTTCTAGTTATTATTACTCATTTCTAGTTTTACTTCTACATCATATCCTTTACTAACAGGAAAGCCAATATTGTTTTTGCTGCTTACAGTCAAAACCTTAAACTTGTTGTTGAAAGCTACCCAGAAGAAGCAAAGATTCCTTTAAATAATAGTTGTCAGATAATGTTATTGAACATAACTGATAAAGCTTAGTAGTTTTGATCATCCCTGTGAGAGGTAAGTACTTATTTCTCAGAAATTTCTGACAAATGCGTGTCACAGGCTTTAATCCCAACAAATAGTGATTTTGATCTAGACTTGAGAATAATCCTTCACTCAATTTGAAAAGCTTTTAATTTTTAGTTCAAATTTGTTAAACTGATTATGTTTTGGTTTTTACTACTGAACTTTTTTCTTACACCCTTCTGGTATTTACAAATTCTTTGCTTAATGTGCGATATGTACATGTGAGTAGATGATGGGGGTTTGATAGAGCATTGGAGCAATAGCCAAATCAAAGTTTGGATTTGATTTACGTACAAGCATCATAATATATTAGGATGGTAATAACCTGAAAATGAATATTCTAAAACGTGACATATGATATATTTGACTTTGTTTAGATTTATGTAGTGTTTTCTTCTTGATGATATATAATGCCTAAATACTAATAAGAAAACTCGTCCTTTCCTACTTAATTTTGGCCAAGTTCAATTTCCAACTCTATTCCACATAGGACTTGCAATGGGTAAGAATAGTTGACCCTGAACCATAGTTTTAGTCTGATTAAATTTAACTTATTTCATTGACTTTGATCTAAGTCTGATTAATTTGTAATAATTTATGAACCAATAAGAATTGTTAAACAAAACTTAATTAAACCAAACTTGAATTGTTGTGTTCGGGTTGGGTGAGGAAGAAACTAAATTGTAAACCTATCTCCACAAATAACTCTGTCAAAAATATTAGGAATTTTTAATGTTGCACAGTTTGATATATTTTTGCATGTTTGATCAAAGTGAAATTATTTTAGTTTATTGAAAGTTAGAACAGGTCAAACAAATGCCATTTACAAATGAACCAAACCTACATGTTTATTATATTTGAAACTAGTTGAGATTGAAGATACACAAGCGATAGGTTCATTTGCATTCTTCCTCATCATCTGTTGTTGAAAGCTAGTCGTTTTTGTAATCAATTGCTCATCGTAGCTTCCTACATCTTTAGGGATTATCTTCAACCAAAGGGTCAGTTAGATAGAAATTACAGTGGTCCATTGTTGTATCGATAAAAAAGGGAGACCAACAACATTTCATCTGGTATGTTATTCTTGTACCACCTTACTTGTTTCTTTTATGCTGCGTCTATGCTAATTCCAATTCTACTTTTGCTTAATCAATTTATGCAGCAGATGACACATCAGAAGGAGTTGTAATGCGTAGGGGACACTTCAAGGTGACTTCAGCCGATCTCAGTCCCAAGGTATTTATGGATTATTATATTGTGATCACTGGTTAATAAATGTTAGCAGTTTGTTAGTGACTAAGAAACTAATTATAGAGTTTTGTTTTGACATGTATATAACAACTATCTTATTACATGTTGAGCAGGGTATAGTTTATCATAATTAAGTTGCAATTTGGCATTTTTATCATTGATTCATCAATGTTTTTATTGAGAAGTAACTTTCAAAATTAATTATCGTGAACTAAAACTAAGGGACACGTGTTTCCTATTTATAGTGGTTAAATATCTTGATCAATGGTTTTTTTCATGTATTGGAAAGTAGCAGCATGCTCGTTCATGTGTGTTTGTACTACAGTCTACTCAACTACTCAAATGATTCATTTCTAGTGGTTATTTTGATGATTTGCAAGTTAGGTTTGAGTAAAGTTGGAGTAGAAAGGCTTGTCCACTCGCCTCAACCTAACAGGTAACTTATCCTGCAATCTTTCCTTGGAACTATCTGTTGATTTAATGGAACATTTTTGAATAATATTCACAAGTTATCTAGTTGTAACTATCTGCCCATTATAATTATCTAGTTTATCCTGCAAACTATGTAGTTGTAACTATCTGTTGATTTAACAGAACATTAGTGCCGATAGTTCCTCTTTCAGACCAGTCTAAAACTAAATTTGAGATTTAATGAAAGTATATCTGAGATAGAGTAGTTTCATTAAATGAAGTCTGATAGTAGTTGAGATAAATATGAATTTGCTGCATTCTTTATTGTTTCAACAAACTATATTTGAGATAGATTTAGTTTCATTAAATGAAGTATGATAGTAGTTGAGATAAATATGGATTTGTTGTAGTCTTTACTATGTTAACGAAGTATGTTGTACAAAGTTGTATTAATTTTGTGGGGGCTGTAGCTACTTTTTATGTTTATTGCATTTAACTCCATTTACTACTGCCCTATGGGCTCTTTTTTACCATTAAAATGGAAAAGCTCATCACAATTGTTAGTTGTTAGTCATTAAAACTTGCTTTTTTTTTCAGTCATCAAGTTCTTCAGAATCATCAAGTTGGGCAAAATACTTCACTTCTCCCATATATAAGGAACAAACTATTTTTATTTAGTGTTATTGTTTTTTCAGGAATTATATCTTATTATTCTCGCAAGTGCGACATATCATGCTATATTTTGTGGCCTATTTTTGTTCCACTAATCATGTAGAGTCTTTATATGTTGTAAAGACTGTTCGTCCCTGAACAGTTGTTAGTCACCATTGTTAGTTGTTCTCGTTCATCATTGTTAGTTGTTCCTTTCCGGGAGTTTTCATTAGGTTGTGTGGCTTATATTGTTTGGTATATTGCATAAATAGAATGAATGACAATGAACGGATTGAGCTGGAGAATTGTGATTTTGATAGTGGCTATAGGAGATCGAAAGAAGAAATAAAAAGCAATGAAGAAAAAACTACTTATGTGTTGAGTTTTAATAGTTTTATAATATCTGTAATCATAACCCTTATCTATAAATTTATGTTTCTGAAATGCTATAGAAATATTGTATCATTATTACGTTTTTGTACCATTATTACAAAAATGTTATAAATTTATGTTTTTGAAATGCTATAAAAATTTATAAATTTATGTTTCTGAAATGCTATAAAAATTTATGTTTGTTTATATTATCATTTTATAATATTAGTTAATTATTAAATAGTTTTTTTGTTAACAAAATGAAGTAGTATTTTCTTAAATTATTAAATAATCACTCTGCTAAATTTAGTCTTCAAGAAAGATATAAAACAAAGTTATATATTTCTACTACTTGTTTTTGAAAGGTTTGTCTTTACATAATATGTATGATGAATAGAAATTTCAAATAAGTATCGTATATACCGAATCTCGGTGGTCTGTTCATAAAGAAATTTATGATATATGCTCCCAAACTTTAGGGATTGAGCCAAGTGATTATTGTATATCGATTATCCTTAATTTTTGGTTGACATACCTTATTGATGGAATTTTACAAAATTAAGATTCATTTTGCAAATAGTTTATTCTTCTCCAAATCTTATTAAGGTGGTTTTGTAATCATGCATTATTTAATATTTACAATTGCTGCTAGTGAGGAGTGGTGGACTTTGAAGATTAAGGTTATCCCTTTTTCCCCAATTTAAGTTATTTTCCTTTACTCTATTGCAAAATAGTTAGTTAAATATAAGTTATTCAATTTTTTGTACGAGAACATCAATTTTAAAACATTTAAAGAGGAAGGGCTTGAACTTGAGCTTAAATGTAAGTTGGATCAACATTTCGGATGTTTGACCTAAGGAGAGACTACATTTTGTCCTGAGGCTGACGCTCTACAAAGACAACGAGAAGTTGAGGAAGTATATGTTTCTTCTCCACCTGATAGTCATAATGTTCATCATCAATTGTCAGGCTATCAAGATCATGAGAATATAGATGAGACTAGTGGTCTAAACAATTGGGAAGAAGTGTGGAGAAAACCTACCCCAACCCCTCAAACTACACACGATGAAGGAAGTGAGAGAAGAAGATGCAAAAGGGTTTTGGAGAGTGATAGTCACAAAGTAACAAGAGTGCAAGAATTGATTATACTAAAAGGATAGGAAGATCTACAACAATGTATGAGGGGCTTGACGATATAATGTAATTGATTTAAGAGAGATAGAGTGCAATAATGGAGATGAATAGATTCATAACGAAAATTTTGGACACGATAAATATTGGTGCATCACAAAGTAATGGTCTTGGTGTGTCACATTATGATGTTATGAATGCTTTGGGAAAACTATATACTTTGCCTAGTTTAGAGACTGGTACTCCTGAATTTTACTTTGCTTGCATGTTGATTGAATATCCGCAAAGGTCTTTTTTTTTGGTTTACCAGATGATATAAAAATAGTTGAATATATAAAGTTTATATATAAGTATAACAAACATAACAAACATTAAACATAGTTTCTATCTATCCATTACTATGTTTAGTTTATTGTTTTTATTATTTTTGCACTTATATTGACATTGTGTGTTTTAAGACATCTTGAACTTGGTTAGTTTATTTTATTATATTATTTTATCTTGTTGGTAATCTATAATTAAGTGCTATATTATTTATTTCTTTATATTTAGACATATAAGTGTCTTGTTTATTTACAATATAATTTTACTTATTGATCT
>JANVCL010000008.1:12008141-12028366 GCA_026546855.1 Erythroxylum incrassatum | reverse complement strand
AGAATGGACCAGACCAAACCCACATAACATGTATTTCATAACTTGTAAACTTGTATTGCCCAAAATGGCACTTCTTGTAAACTTGCTTTTCATAACTTGATATCATTGCAAAAATCATTTCTGAAAACATGATTTCATAAACATGTATCCTTTTAAAAAGAAAACCTTTTCAAAGTCTTGTCATAGCAGGCATATAACAATTTCTCAACTCATTCAAGAAGCAATAAATGCAACACGGAGTATGCAATTGAAATCATTAAACTTTCTTGCTTTAGAAGAAAACATTTATGGCTCATTAATTCTATTATAAACATGAAACCCACCTAGATTTCCATGCCTAAAGATTTGCACAAAGGTGTCTCATACTTGCTCCTCTTGCCTTCCTTGATTTCCTTTAACAATAAAAACAATTCCCATTCAATTTGAATTCCAATTTATGATCAAGTAAATGACAAAATGTAATAAAACTTTCTTCTATAACCTTGTTCCCCAATGTATTAAGTTTCTAATGACTCCAAAAATCATTCAATTTGGTTCAAAAGTGTGGAAGGTATACCCCAAACATGTGGAAGCTATCCTTAAGCTGACACAATAATCTATACTCAACGTCCATCCAAATTTTGAAATTATTCTTGACCGAATTTGGGCTCCATTTCTTCATCAAACTTGTAGCCCTATGTCTCTAGTTTCCAAAGAAAAAAGAATCACCTCAATTGGATAGCTACAACAAAATTTATGCCCAAAATCCTAAAGTCTGTCAGTTCTGAAAACTGGACGCTCGCCGCGACGAGGAGCTATAGCATGTCGCGATGTGAAAACTGGTGCACGTCGCGACGCCTGTAACCGTAGGTCACGACGTGCAAACCCAGAAACGTCCGAAAACATATTTTCTTGGTATTTTTCATTTATACACTTCCCATCTTTCAATTCTAACCCATATTAACCCTAAAACACCTCTTCTACTTCATTTCTAAACTCATTCCAACCCAAAATCATTTACAAAATATCAAAATCCATCTTTGATCCAAACCCTAAAGATTTCAACATTTACATAAACCCTTACTCAACCATTTCCCACACATGCTAAGCTATATGTCAACCAAATCCATGAGATTTAAAGCATAACTTACTTGCTGAAGCCTCAAACTCTTCAAGATTTCCCAAACTCTAGCTTTTCCTCTTCTTCTCCTCTCTTCCACGATGCTTCTCTTCTTTTCTCCCTTCTTTTTCTTTTCTTCTTCTAATTTATATTCTTAATGATCATTAAAAGACCACTTTGCCCTCCAAAATAAGCCTTATGTCTTAATAACTTAAGTAACCTTCCAATTTTGCCCTTCATGCCTTCTAACACTTTAATTTCATATAGTCCCATAACTTATGCCATATGATCTTACTCAATTTAACATGTTAATTACTCATATTAACATGCTAAATAAGTCCTCAAAATCATAAAATAAATCAAAGTCTCAAAATTTACTAAATCATGATTTGCTTAGGACATTTTTCACATCATCAAATTGAAGGAGTTTGCTAACACTTCCTTCTAGAGAAATATTCCTCATTGTCTAAATTTCATAATGCCACCAAAATCATTTCATTCGGTTAACTACTCCAAAAGTTACACCTCAAACATTTCGGACTATTCTTATGCTAAAACATTTTCCAGCTCACTTTGATTAAATCAATCTTTTCCAGATTAATCTCAGAAATCATATTTTCCCAAGAAGACGTAGATAATTGTCTTAGAAATCCAACGCTTCAAAAACTAAGTCAATCAGATGTCGGACGGAGAAATTATAAGCAAAAGATTGCAAAGGGTCGGATTACAAGCAAAATAACAGAAGTTCCTCTATATATATAACCGAATTTTTCACAAAATCATAACTCCACATTCCATGGTCCAAAATTTCCATACTTTACATCAATGGAAAGATGAAAACATAATCTAAAACCTTTCATGAAGCACTTAAAAGCAAAATCAATCACCAACTAGGTCAAATTTCCCAATCAAGGTTTCTGCCCTAATAAAAATTACCTAAACAATATCTAAACTTTCAAATTTCACATCTTCCAATTTCCACAACAAAAAATAACATATTATACATCGTTTTACAGCTATGTAATTTCTTTATAACTTTCATGGAGACCACTTACTCTAATTCATACCACATCAGTACAGAAATTGACTTCAAAACAGAGTACATTCAAACTTACCCTATGAACATTTTCCAAACACAAAGCAAAATTCACTTAACTTCAAAAAATCATAACTTTCAATCCTGACATCGAAAACTATCATACGTTATGGCGACGGAAAGCTTTCAACAGAATCTACAATTTTCATGCAGCTCATTTTCTCAAATTCTGCCTAAATCAAAAGGTCAACTCTCTATCTCCAAAAAGTCAAACTTTCACAATTCTTCATATTTTCACACTTTTTCTCTTTATTTCTTGATTTTCGTTACCATTCAAAACAATTTATTCACTATCAACTTTATTTAACTTCAAACGCCATTTTAGGCCATACCTTAATAAAAACCTCAATATATCTCATCTAACAATACACATTCTTAATTTTCTTTATTCATTCTAATTTCCTCATTTCATGCCACTTGACACTTCAAAATTTCAAGAAAAGTTTGAGGTCCAACACTTTTTATCAATCTTTCAAAATTCAACACCAAATACTATCAATTTTTATGGAAAAGTAGAAAACGTGTTAGGAATCCATTACTTCAAGAATCACTTCATTTAGAGGTCGTGAGGAGAAGTTATGGCCAAAAGAATCCAACATGTTTATGTCCTTACTCATATTGTATATGTCTTGGCTCAATTGCCATAACTTTTGCTACAAATGTTGGATTGATTTTTTTGTTTGGATGGCTTGAAAGAGGACTTAGAGATCTACAACTTTTATGAAGTACTTGAAGCAAGATTCAGCCTCTAAAAGGATCAAAAGATGGAATAGAAGATATAAGATGAACAGTTCATAAGAAGATGCACAAAACTAAGAAGATACAAACTAAGACGGTGCAAAATAAGACGATATAAACTAAGACGATGTAAACTAAGACGATACAAACTAAGAAGATACAAACTAAGACAATGCAAACTAAGACGATACAAACTAAGAAGATACAAACTAAGACAATGCAAATTAAGACAATACAAACTAAGATGATACAAGCTAAGACGATACAAACTAAGATGATACACGGTTGGGAAGCTAAAAGGATAAGCTACCACTTTCTAGAATACAACTTTGTCTAATCCAATCTAGATTATTCTAGATTTTCCCCAGAAGTTAGGACACTAATTTTACCCCTATAAAAGACTTTAAGTATGAAATGCAATATAAACCTTGGAAAATCATAAGCAAAAGTAAGCATATTTCATTAACAAAACTAAACACAATTTGAGCTTAGCTTTAATTACATATCAACACGCTCATCAGTAGCTTAATACAAATACAAATGGATGTTCAATGTCTGATATGCTTATAAAGTTGGCCAAATGTCACTAACTTAATACAAAAGACACCTAGCTAGCTTGGAGTATCCAAACGCCTTGCAAGGATCACTGATCTTCTTGATCTGCACTTGAGGAGTGGGAAAAAGCTTGGGTTAAGCTGCACAACTCAGTGACTAATATATTTATAGTCATTGGGTTATATATAGGCCAACAATGAAATCTTAGCATTCACAATTCCAATACATCATCACATTAAACACATTTGATGTAATTTATCATCCAAGCATAACACACAATTCGCATCATAACTTAACATGTCAAAATGCAAATGCACACACAATTTGGCTGGAGGGTTCCATGAACAAAACAAAGAAACTGATGTTTACTCTGTGAATGAAATGAGTCCACTTTTCAGATCTCGTGGGCCACAAGTGGATAGCCGAGAGAAGGCTTTAGGTCGATGTACATGTGACTACGAAACAGTTCCTCTCTCACCCAAACACAATCAAATCTCATGCTCAATTCAATCAATCACAAGTTCATATTCTCATGATTTTTTTCTTCTTTCCATTTAATCAAAATGCCATAATACAAGGCATAGCATAATCATACTCATAATTTAATTCTTATCAAATGTCATACATTATGATGCAATTTCCACATCACCACATTTCAAAGCAAGCCATTTAGCACACAATACACACACAATGTATTACTCAACTCTTGCTTCGCCAATTCCAAATACTTGACCATGCTATCCCCTTTGGCCTCATACTGCCCCGTAACTTGACTGACCACTTTTTGGCTATCGCTGTACACCTTCAAATGTTTCATCCCCATCTCTCTTTCCAACTGAAGACCAGCTAACAAAGCTTCGTACTCTGCCTCATTATTGGATGCTTTAAATTCTAGTCGAAGAGCATACTCCACCTTTTCTTCCTAGTGCGGACTGATCAAGACCACTCCTGCTCCGCATCCCTCAGCATTGGATGACCCATCAACAAATAAACTCCATGCAGGGTGTTGCTCATCTTGCGAGGCAGGTTGACTCATTTCTGCGATGAAATTCGCTAATACTTGGGCCTTGATCGTTGTCCGCGGTTTGTAGTGTATATCAAATTCTCCCAACTCTATCACCCATTTCCCTAGTCGTCCAGAGGTTTTAGGTTTTTGAAAGCACTGCCTGAGGAGTTGGTCGGTCCACACCTCGATGGTGTGACTCTGGAAGTAGGGCCTAAGTTTTTACGCTGCGGTTATCAACGATAAGGCCAGCTTCTCAATGGGTGCATACCGCGTTTCTGGTCTGTTCAGCACCTTACTAACATAATAGATCAGGAATTGCTCCTTGCCATCTGACCGAACAAGAACAACGCTAATCGCCCCCTCTGTAACTGCCAGGTAAACTATCAAATTCTCCCCCTCAACAGGGCTCTGCAAGATGGGTGGACTAGTCAGATATTGCTTTAAATGCTGGAATGTTCTTTCGCACTCATCCGGCCATTGAAATTGAGCCTTTCTTAGGATTTTGAAGAATGGAAGGCACTTGTCCCCTATCCTAGAGACGTATCTGCTCAGAGACACTATCCGTCCTATCAATATTTGAACATCCTTTAAACACCGCGGCGAGGGCATCTGGATGATGGCTTCGATCTTCTCTGGGTTCGCTTCAATCCCCCGCTGAGTAATCATGAATCCCAAGAATTTACCGGATGCCACACCAAAGACGCATTTTTCAAGTTCAGCTTCATCTGAAATTTATGGAGGGTCTGGAAGACTTCTTTAAGATTTTTCACATGTTCCGCGGATGTCTTGCTTTTGACCACCATATCATCCACGTAGGCTTCGACTGATCGACCGATCTGTTTCTTAAAAATTTCCATGACAAGTAGCCCCTGCATTCTTTAAACCAAACAGCATTACCTGGTAGCAATACGTGCCCTGGTCGGTTATAAAATTTGTCTTGTCCTCATCTTCAAGACTCATTTGGATTTGATGGTAGCCCGAGAAAGCATCTAGAAAGCTGAGGAGTTCATGCCCTGATGTGGAGTCTACCAGCTGATCGATTTTGGGCAAGGGGAAGCTGTCCTTTGGGCATGCTTTGTTCAAGTCAGTGAAGTCGACACACATTCTCTACTTTTCCTTTTTCTTCTTTAAGAGTACCACGTTCGCCAATCACTCAGGGTACTTGACTTCCCGAATGAACCCAGCATCAACAAGCTTTTCTATCTCTTTCTCGATCACTTCCTGCCTCTCTTTGTTTTGCCAACGCTTCTTCTGTCTAACTGCCTTGCAATTTTTTCGGATACCGAGAGAATGCGAAGCTACCGATCGAGAAATTTCAGGCATATCACTCGATACCCAGGCGAAGACCGATCGGTTCTCTATCAAGCAATCAGTGATTTCCTTGACCAGGCCTTTTTCAAGTTCGAAACCCAAATTTGTGAATTTGGATCGGTCTTCCTGATCCAATACGACCTGCTGTGTTTTTTCTATAGGGTTCATCCTTTTAGTTTCTTCATCAGCTCTCACATTAAGAGAGCTCGTCAATACTATCGCTCCATCGAGTGTCCTTGTTTCTGCTAAGTAGCACTCCCTAGCAATTCTCTGCTGACCCCTGACAACACCGATTCCATGGGGTGTTGAGAACTTCATTGCTTGATAGTAGGTTGAGACGACTACTCTGAGGGCGTTTTGGGTGGCTCTTCCAATTATTGCAATATATGCCCCTACAAACTTCATAACCAAGAATTCGACGTCCTTCTCTATGTAATATGGCTTTTGTTCGAACTTTACTTTCAAGAAGACTCGGGCAAATGGGTAGGCCGATGCTCCCGTTACCCCTTTGATGGGTTCCTTTATTAGCAGTAGTCGATACTCCGATATCTCCATCTGCTTGAAGGCATCGCAATATAGTAGGTCCACCGAGCTACCTGTATCGATCATTACCCGTTTCACCTCGCTACCGTCCATATTCAAGGTGACCACTAGTGCATCGTCATGAGGATAGCTGATGCCATCAAGGTCGAATCTGCCAAACGAAATCGCCTCATCGATCTGTTTCTTTTTCTTTGCCGATAAGTCGTTATCGACCTGCCTAGCATACCTCTTTCTTCCTTTAATAGTAGACCCACCTGCTACACTTCCACCAAATATCATGTTGATGACCCTAACCGGTCGCTCATCCTGCTGTCCAGCATTTCCATCACCCTTTGCCCTGTACTGTCCTCTCATGTCGCGTCGGTCGTTCGTATTTCCATTCGGCCTCCCGCCATCATTCTTGTCGTTTTGCTTCCAAGGTTTTCGCCAATTGTCAGACCGACCGCTTCTACCGTCATTATCTCGATCGGCATTTTTTTCGTACTTCAAGAATCTAGCCAACCTTCCCCTTTGGATAAGAAGTTCAATCTCTTTTTTTAGGTCCCAGCAATCCTCCGTGTCATGACCGACATCTCTATGGAAGCGGCAATATAAATCAGGGTCCCTCTTCTTGAGGGGAGTTTTCAACTTGTTAGGTTCTCGGAGGGGTTCCCCATCTGCTCTCATGGCTGCCAGTACCTTCGCATACCGACTGTTGAGCGGGGTGAAAGATTCTCGTCTTTGTCCCTGTCGATCGGTCGGCTTCCTCCAGCTAGATTGATCCTTCTGTCGCTTTTGTGAATCATCTGCTCTGCCACTCGGCCAACGGTCGTCTGTTCTACGTTTTGTGTTTTTCAGTACTTCCTCGAACTGGATATACTTGTCTGCCCAATTTCTTATCTCTTGAATAGACTTGGGCTAATCGAGGGCTAATGACTTCTTAAACTCTTCATCTCTTGTGTTGCTCATAAGTGCCGCCAACATGGACGAGCAAGTGAGGTCAGGAACTTCAACAGCTTCGTTGTTAAACCGGGTGATGAACTCTCGTAAACTCTCGTTCCTTCCTTGGGTCAATTGCATCACCTCCAAGGCAGTCTTCTGTGGCCGTTTACTTGTGGCAAATTGATTGAGGAATAGCAGCTTAAAATCCTCAAAGCAAGCGATGCAACGCGGGGGTAGACTATTGAACCATCGCCGAGCTCCTTCTTGAAAGGCTGTACAGAATGCCTTACATTGAATTGCATCTGGGACGCAATGCAGATTCATCATCGATTGGAAGTGCTGCAAATAGTCGAGGGGATCAGTCTTTCCAGTATATTTTTCGGGCGTTGGTATTTTGGTACCGACCGCTGGGAGGCTATCCAGGATCGCTGGGATGAAAGGAGAGCTGTACTGTGTTGATGGATGATCCGGACGGGAGTTCATGGTCATATTGATTCGATCGTTCACGATTTCCTGCAATTGCTTGGATTCATAAGATTGGTTGACTTTGGCTGGAGAATTCCTGCAAAACAATAAAGATGCACCAGGGGTTGACTGCCGGTAGGCCCCTCCGACATTCAAATTAGTCTTTTGTGAGAGTTTTAGCGGGTAGTGAATAAAGAATACTAGGGTTCTCGAAAGTCGTACCTGTGTCACAATGGAGTAGTGCCTTATATAACCAATACTTGCTAGGTTTAGGTGACCATTAATGAATGGGCCGACCGGCCCACATGCCATTCCGGGTCTAAGCCTGGACCTAACGAGACCGACCCAACCAATTCTAATATTTTGAATAATTATAATTAAGTTATCTGCATTATATAAAATAAGTGCAATAATTAGATTTTTTGGATATGAAGACTGAAGAATAAAAAATCGTATGATTGCAATAGGTAGAGTCAAAGGATCACGAGGAAGAGTTACATAATGTAACAGATAAAAGTTACGAGGTAGGTTCACTAGTATCGAAAACAATTATGGGTGAAGAGAATAAATTTTATAGAAAAATTGAACGAAGTGCTCTCAGAAGACTCGACTCCTTATTAGTAACACCAACAACAAAGGCACGAGAAGGCTTATAGCCATAATTTTCATAGTAATTACAATAATTCTTTTAATAGACGAATTCATAGTAGACATTGATAATGTTTGATCTCTATAAGCAATTTAAGAAGTATCCTCAGGACGCAATTCCTTGGTTATAGTGTCAAGTTTATGCAAAGAGCTTCAATGAAATAAAAAACTTTGAACAGACTCGAAACTTATCTCTAAGGGTCATAAGCAAATGTCAAATACATTGTCGATCACCAAAATCAATATAGACTTTAGTAGTTTTAACACTAGGCCATGTTGGACCACAAATAGCTAATTGATCTAACGAAACTTGTAGCTCAGGGATATCCTGATTGTTGTTGTATATGATGAAGTTGAAGATAGAACTAAAATTCATAAATATAATCAAAGATTGAATATTTAGATTCTAGCTAAAGGAATCTCATACGGTGTGAAACCAGTGAAAGTCTAATTTAATAACATTACCACATCTGTTACCAATCTAAGTCAAGACGTGATGATTCTCACCATCCCATTTCCCTATTGTATAATGAACTTTTCTTCGTATTTATTATCTTTGATACTGAATTTTAAAACTTCAACGGCCACAATATGCCATAAAATTATATCTTTTGAGAAGTTACACACATCTCTTGAGCATCTAAGTCATAATTTGATCTATCAAATTCAAAATAATATTAATTAGCCTAAAAATATGTATAATCCATGACAAAAATAAGATAAGAAAACTAAGAAAATAGAGATGAGAATGGGAAAAACTAATAGTTAATGGAGGAAACTTTAGGAACGGGACAACATATTTGGATTCGGACAAGAAGAAACTTTAAGAATCAGTCTTAAATATATATATATATATTATATATAGATATAGGTTAAACCGATGAGACCCGTGTTTGAATCGTTAAATTAGGTTGGCCCAGACGCATGAACAAAGTAAGCCAAACTAGCTGACATGGCGTGCTAAGAAGAAGAGACTTAGAACTTGTAGACTGACACATGCAACTGTCATAATAGGGAAATGTGTCGACTGATTATTGGTACACTTTTCCGGTGATTATTTTGACACGGCTTCAACTTATAGGGAAACGCGTCATTATTAGGACATGTTTCACTGTCTCAATTCAACGACGTGACATTATTAATGGGACAACGTGTGGCTGTATGGAGAACATGTTGGGTATGATGCTATTGGTGTGCAGAGCATATGGATTTGTGTAGAAATTGTTTTAGCGATATTTCCTTTTTTTCAATCTCTTGACACAGAGAGATCAATAATCTAAAATATTTTCAAACTTCAACGAAAGAAAAGAAGGCGGCTAATCGATGGATGCCTCTTCGTTCAGGTGGCATCTGTTTGGTTTGTTCTTTTTGAGTATTCATTGTATTGGTTTTCCAAAGCCAATGGAGCAGAACAAGATAGTTTCGTATTCTATAGAAGTGCTGAATAGAATGACAGGGTCAATGTGACTAGGAATAATTTTAGGAAAGAAAGCAAAGGAGAATAGAATGACCGGGTGAATTTGACTAGGAATAATTTTAGGAAAGAAAGGAAAGGAGATTGACGCTATCTATCTGAGTTGGTGAATTCGAGTAGGAAAAACTTGTACGTAGGATTGGGAAACTTCGATTAGTTCATTCAAGTCTAGCCGGGCAGTAGGAATATAAATTCCACGTCTTAAGATTGACAGGCCTAAACTTGAATATAAATGTGATCGAGTATAAATAAAGTAGACCGAAATCAAGTGGATTTTAATTTTGAGTATATAATTTAAAGTCCGTTTATTAGTTTTAATTTAGGCTTTTTCAATCCAAATTTAACATTTATAATTAAATTCAATCAAATCGATTTTTTTTGTTTCACTACTTTTATGTAATATGAATTTAGCTTTGAAATTTTCACGTTATCAAATTAGTTAAATATGACTTTTCGAACATTTTTAGTAATTAGATCTTAATTTAAACATAATATTTTAATTAAAATCTACAAATTGTTGCAGTTATGTTATTTTTAATATCATAGTACCAATTTTGTATGATTATAATAAAATAATAAAAATTTTAATTCATAATATTAAATCTTATTTTTATAATAATATGTGACGCATAATTAACGTAGAAATATATAATTCTTAAAAAATAAAATTAACATTATTTTGACTAAAATTTAAGAAAATATTTTTTATTGGAGATTTTAGAAGTTAAAAAAACTCTATTTGGGTATGGATAATAAAGTGAGAACGATGTTATACAACATTATATGAGTTAAGAAAATCACGACAGGATCTAATTAATCTCAATCGCAACAGAATAATTACAAAATATTTTCATATTTTGATTTCTTAAATTTTAATTTCACTTTAATTCTATAAAATGATTGATGCATAAATAATAATGAAGTATGAATCTTAATTCGTTCCTTATTTCGAAATCGGTCTATCTCAAGCATTGAAGCCACACAAGTGTCCAACCTTTAACAATATTTACAAACTAGTTGAAAGAATTATGTAACTTTTATAGAGACTAGAGAGGGTTAAATAAGGACTGCTAGCTCTATTAGAATTTAAGCTTATTTATAATAAGTTTGGACATTTTAGTAATTTAATTAAAATTAAATTATAATTTCAATTAAACTAAATACCAATTATGCCTAAATAAGATACAACATCTCATATTGATTCTTATTTGTTAAATATCTCATATTTAACCATAAAGTTTCTTAAACTTTACAATTAAGTCTAACTTGATTAAAATATTTTTGCTCTCTTCGACATGTTTTTCATATGAGATCTATTACGTTTTCAAGTATGTTGACAATAGATACAAATTATAACCCTAAATCATATTTAAGATTAACAAATTAAACTCTTTTAATTTACCTTTAATTCTCTAATTAAACAATTTTTATCCATAAAATAAAATTGACATCTAGCAACACATCATGACTACCCACATATTTAGGAATGTCAAAGTAGTTTCTATGCATGACTTTTGGTATAATTCAATTCTTTCATCGTACAATGTTCCAATTAGTCATAGAGTGTGAAATTAATGTCTATTCCATTTTAAGCCTAATCATATTAGTTTTCCACCTTTAGTTATTGATTTAATTATTGATATTTGTAAACTTTTTACAAAACATCATTTTATATTGGCCAAAGATTTCTCGAATCAATATTATTGAGAACAACAAAACATTCTTCCTAATTACTTTAAGGTGATGAATCATAGCTTGATCACTCAACTATTTCCATATAGTTCATGTTATACCTAATGACTATCAAATAAGCTATCTATCATTAGAATAGGTCATTAGTTGTATCAAAACATAGTAATTCTTGTACAAGATAACTTAGGAGATCTCAAATTGAAGAGTGACTTATACAATCATCACAATGAGAATTTCCATATACATACAAATAATGTTCAAAATGAATTTCTCATATTTGGTCAATTCAGTTAATTTTTTCTCTAACAAGTACTCACTTATTTGTTTAAGTATCTCCATACTTTAGCCTATGAGATCAACTACTTCATAAGGAAAAACATAACTTGTGTTAGTCTTTTTACGTTCTATTAATGTTCAGTCTTAATAGAACAATGACCAGAAATAATTTCGAGATAATACATAAATGCAATGTGAATCTCATAATTATAATCTCATCATAATTTTGTTTGCAACGTATAATTATCCATAGAATTCATCAAATACATCTAAATATGTACAAGATAAAGAATGCTTTTAAATTATTTTGTCACTAACTACAACTAACCGATTGACTGCAGGGCATAAACCAATAATCTCCCATTTGCACTAAGTCAATCATTTAAGTATCATATATCATATCACCATATGTCGACCATGTTACTGCTGGGATAGTGTCTTGATGAGAGAATTCTACAAGATTCTCTATAGTGAATACTTTCTTAAATCTTACAACCTTCATCTTAATTATCATCATAATTAAGAACGACTGCCTAAATACATCCTTAAAACTTTGATGAGACTTTAGCTCTTTTTATATGCTCAATAGATCTAATATTTCACAATACATTACTGTCTTGAACAATGCAAATAACTATATCAAGTTCACCAAAGAACTTATTGATATAATCATTTATACTAAATGAGAAAAGCATTATGACTTAATTAACAACCAATAATTTGTTGGAACTTTTCAATCTCTAAACAATATTATTCTAAGTAAAATATACCTTAATCAGGATTTACTTCTAAAGTAAATATCCCTATCACCTTAAAACTCAAATATCAACTCATACATAGAATAATCGATATCTTTAATACTTTATAAGTATCAATACTTCAAATACTAAACATCTTTAGTATAATATCTATATATTTGGACTTAGAATAAGTAGAGAACTTACAGAATTAAGTTGTTACCTTTTTGTATCCAAAAGAGTTGTTTTTGGACAATTATATTTTCAACAATTTAAAATTAGAATTGTTGTTCTCTATGAGAAATATGTCTTACCCACTAAAGAGGACAACAATACTCCCACTAACTTTCTTGCAGATAAGATAAATTCACAATCATTTTCAAAACAAACTCTTTGAATTTATCATGAAAGTAAATCTTTCAATGTCCAGTAGTCTTTCAATTATACATCAAATTATCAACAAAGGCACAAGTTCCAATAGGATGTATTGTCATGAGATTTGAAATTTTCAAAAATTCATCTTACTCCGACTACTTATCTTGAGAACCATTCTCCTATAAGTATTCATTGATACTATCAATTTGTTTAATAGGTCTATAAGATTATATCCAATCTTTTGGATATCTCAAAACCTTTTATTACCCAATTTAGTTCTAAACTTAATGGATAATGTATGATTCAACCAAGTATCACATCCTTCATCATTAACTTTTGACTTTTTCGAAGACTTAGCCTTTCATATCTACTATGAAATTTTGCTAATTTATTAACTAAAAGTATTGAAGGTATGTCATTGTACTAGGCATAACTATAGAAGAAATAATATTGCACCATATAATAACTCATATTATATTTTCCTCTTTACATAAATTCACACTCTTATGAAATTTTATTATGAAGGTTTTTACCAGAGAATCTCATTTCCATTAGATAATCGAAAATTTAAAATTCACCAAATTGAATTCATCGAAGTGCTTCAACATTCTCAATACTTAATTTCTACTTAGATTTAAACAATTTGAACTGTTCAAAATTTTAGATCATTATTTCATTTAATGCACATGACTATATCACACAAAGTCATTAGCAATTTAATAAAATATAATTATCATCCTTTTATGAATTGTTATTCCATCCAATACTTCATACGTATAAATTTAATAATTCAATAACATCATTATCATTTCACCAAAGGTTGATTTGGTTATTCTTCAACTTTGCAAGTTTCACACAATTCATAATCAACAGGATACATATATCCTTATATATCACTTTATGACTCTCATTATGTTGATTTAACCAACATGATATAACATGATAAGTCTCAGTTATCCAACTTTGTATTCTTTCCACTTTTGTTAAGCATAAGTCTCTTTTGATCCTACACATACAAACTATTTGTATAAAATTGGATCAACTACTTTTTCTCAACAATATATTCCTTATCATGCATTGAACATTATAATAATGTTAAACCTAAATTCAGTATTATATACTCATAAGCATGAATTAGAAATATATATGATCTTTATCATATCGAATATAGGCAAGAAAAGTCATGCAATTATTTTATTTAAATGATAACTATTATTAGCAAATGCATTTAATTGTAGTCCACAATTATGCTTTTAGTAAGCTAAATTAAATGAAACAATTTCATCAGAGTATTATACCTTTAAGCTTTACTTCATGCAACCTCTTGCATCTTACTATCATGATGTTCACATACATCTTACATGTTAACACAAAAGTTTATGAGACATTATTTAACTTAAAATGTCAATATATTTTATCGTCTATATGGTTTTAACATGTCTCTAAAACTTTTTCACAAAGTCCTTGATAGGGATTACAACAAAATTATATAATGGGCCTTTAATTTTTCTAATTATATAATGGGCATACAATTTTTCTAACTTTGAGAACTCTTTTCAAACATATCTTATGTTTAAAAAATTTGGTTCACTAACTTAGTATCATTTATCCTAAATAAGGTAAATTAAAATAAGAAGAAAATACAAATGTAAGGATAGCAAGTAATTGATCATATGTTATGACTATAAAATAAAATTAGGACTTTAATAATGTATTTGGTTACTCTCATTATTTTATTTAAAGTAATAGTTCGCTTAAATATTCTGAAAGATTACTCTAATCTTTCTAGTAGGCTAGGATCTCATTAAAATTTAGTTGATCATAAGTTTGCTCAATAAACCATCTAAACTTAAATTAAGTAGATAACAATTTTATCAATCACATCTAATGTAACTCCTAGATCCATTAGGTGACAATTGATAAAATATATCTTATATGTTATTCTCAACCCTGTCTCTAAATTTGTATAATCATGAGTTTACTTATTTAAATCACACAAATTTAGTTAAGTAGAACCCATTTTCATAAGACTAAACATATTAGGGTTAAAACGAATATTTGAGTTTGCTTAACAAGCCTAACAATAAATAGAGCTATGGTTTATTCTTATAACAATATAAGGCAACAATCATATTCAGAACATGTATTTAATATTTTTTAATAAGGGAGTTCATTTTGTTCGTCTTATCAAACAAAAAATTGCATGTAAATTATTATACATATAAATCATACAATTTAACATGTATAATATATCAAACATATATTCAAACATGCAATTTATGCATTCATAATCAAATTATATGCATAAAATATCAAGCTTCATTTGACTCTAGTTATTGATCTTCATAATTTAAAACAATATTTCCAACTCCTTGAAAAATAAATTAGATTTAAACTCATTAATTTTTAAATAAACCAAGTTTCCATTCTAAATAGATATTTAATTTGATTCAAAAATTATTTTTAAATCTAATTGAAAACTATTTTCAATTATCTTGACTCTTTTAGCAAAATTCAATTGAAAACAATTTTCAATAAATTATGGTTTTTACTTATTATAATTTAGAAAAAACTCTTTTTTCAAAATTATATAAGTAAAACATTCTAATCTAATTAGAAAATTATTTCTAATCTAATTAGAAATTACTTTTCCTTAATTAGAATTTTTTTACTATCAAAATAAAACTACTTTCAAAATTAAATAAAAACTTTTGAAATTTAATTATGAAAGTCATTTAAATTAATTATCTAGAGATCAATTTCTTAATTAATTAGAAAATATTTCTTTAATAAATTAGAAAACTATTTCATAAATAATAAAGAAAAACACATTTTTCATTAATAAATAAAAACACATTTCAAAATAAATCAAGAAACTTATTATTCATAAATAAATTTCTAATAAATTGAACAATAATTCTCTAAAAAAATAAAATCTTAAATTTAATTTATCTCAATCAAATTAAAATAAATAAATTTAATTAAAGGACACTTAATTACTTAAGAAAATATTTTTCTTAATTTTAAGGAGTCTAGTTAATTAATTTCAATCTAATTGAAACTAATTAATTTTAATTGTAGAAACTACTTTTCTAAAATTTCAATCTAAAATTATTTTTCTATTAGTTAGGGGTAAGATTAAATACTATTGGACCTCCCCAAATCTCGCATGTTAGCGAGATTTCTATTGAGTGTTATTTTTGTTATTGTTATAATCAAATAAAGAAAATAGTTACTTTAATTTTAGAATTGACTTTTATATTTTAAAATAATTTTAAAATTAATTGTGGTTTAGATTTTAAAACAATTTTAAAATTATATTTGGAATATGTCACGGAATCCTCTATTCCAAACTAAGGATTAAATTACTTTAATTCAATGGCCAAACAAGTCTTATTCACTTACTAGAATAAATATATTCTTGTATCCAAACAAGCTTTATTCTAACTTAGAATACATTATCTTAGTTTTCAAACAATCTTAGGGGCGTTTGGTTTGAGCACGGGGTTGGGTATGGATATGGGTATAATAGTAGAGGGGAATGGGAATGGGTATGAAAAATAAAAAATGATGTTTGGTTTGTAACTTGGGTTTCTGTATCAATACCAATAATGTTGTTTGGTTTGTTGCATTAATGAGAATGAAAGATAATATAATACTATTTTATTCCAAAGCATTCGTAATAGTTTGCCTTAAGGTTGAGGTAATGTCGCAAGCAAAGTCATGTACTTTATTTCAACATCTGCATAAGCTAGGCAACCTCCAAAATATAACTCTTGCATCATGTTATTAACTGAAATAACATGTTGTGTTAGACCGTCTCCAGGCATTAAACGCATGTTAACCAACTGTACATACATGCTTCCAATTCGTCTCTTCTGTGCTTCACATCGAATAAGCTTAGGCGTTTGCTTAATAATAGGCATTTTCCTGAAAAACATTTTTTTCAGGAATTAGAAGAGTATACAAAAAAATAACGAATTATTTTTTTCTAACACATAGCGAACTTATGCTCATATATGGAAATAATAATAATTTTTATTTATTATTCATTTATATTTGGCTATCAACAAATGCGTTTAATATCTAATCAATTAGAAAATTATTTTTAATTTATCTTATAATTGAACTAATCAATTATTTTGGTTTAATTAGAAACTAATTTCTAATAAAACTACGTTAACTAAACAAATTATTATTTATTCAATTAGAAAATAAACCAACGAAATTAGTTTATTTCTAAGGTTATTTTAACTAAAGAAATTAGTTAGTTTTTTTCTTATTAAAAAACTTTCTAATTAATTAGAAACTTATTTCTAATTTACGTTATAATTGAACTAATCAATTTATTTTGGTTTAATTAGAAACTAATTTCTAATATTAGCCCTTTCTAATTTTAACTAAAAAAATTAGTTTAGGTAAATTAGAAAACTTATTTCTATTTTTTATGTTACATTTATTTTGAAACATATATCCAAAAAACTTGTTTACGAAGACTTGTCTTCTTTAACGATGTAATATATTAATAATAATAAGACAAAACCCTCTTTTTGTCTTTCTTTTATACTTATATGTATAACAACGTATCTATGCATATTTCTAAGCCTTCCTTTGCCCAAGTGATGTTCACAGAGAGAATATACAATGACAACATCTTCATTTGCCACGAATGTGTTTATATTTATATATACTTAGCAACTTTCTGAAAGAGCAGTAGACAATAACTCAATATGCCACACCACACGCACGTATATAAATAAATATTATGTAAGATATGCATATATCACGAAACATTGCACGAATATCTATGACTTTTAGATCTCTGTTTTGTTTCTAGGTCTCAATAGATACATTGTTGTGCATACAATTCTAATAAGACAAAAAAAACAGTAGCCATCTTGTTCTCAGCGCAACTTTTAAGGGAGAAAAAAATTAAAAAAAAACTTATTGCAACTGTTGTAAAGACAAGGCCACGTGCCTCTGAAGAAAAGTCTTCTTCCTCTTCTCCCTCTAGTGCAGTTTTTCATTTCTTCTCTCGTTACTGTTGGTTAATCACAATGTAAAAGTGTAAACTAAAAAAACTGTAGCTTTTGAAAGAGAGAAGAAACAACTACCAACACAACATTTTCGTGTTGAAGCCCATGCATAAAAAACACAGAAAACAATCCTTTGTGTTCTTTTTTTTCTTTTCATTTCTCCATTCGGAAATCAATTAAAGCAACAATTAAAAAGCATAAATCCAACATAACAAACACCCATTAACTTCATAAACACTGCAAACTCATCATCAAGGTTTTGTTCTGTGATTCACACCGGAAAAGCAACATTGCAGATATACCAGAAGATATATATATATATGTTGCTTTCAACCAAGGACAGAAAAAACCCACAATCAGAAACTCATTTCTTTCGGTGCTTCCTCATAAACTTGAAACATCCATACGACATTGTTTATTGTTGGAGCAGTGAAACGCAGGGAAAAAGAAAAGAAAACAAACAAACAACGCATGCCCTTACACTGATAGAAAATGCAACAGATATCTATACGGTAGAACATATAACAAATCATGTAAAACTAGATGCTCTGATACTAATGTTAGAGAAATATGAACAGATCAAACACAAAACATAACAAACATAATCACACAGATTACGCATCTTCCAGGATCATTCATATGTGGACAAAACAAAAATTACATACTTGAATTCTTGTTATGATTCCACCGATTATAGGACTTTCTGTTTCCAATTTACTGCAGAGTTGTTCTTCTCTTCTTTGTAAAACCTTGAAGCAAAATGAATGAAGCAACCAATACAAACACACCGTATGTTTCTTGTGTCAATGTTGCATTCAAATATTTTGTCTTCAAATAACTACCTTTGGTAGTTATCTCAAGAGTATAAGTACTATTATACCCTTCATGGGTGTAATAATAACTTACACCTTCATTGAATCTTTTTACATCAATTAAATCAATTAAGGTTTTTCGTAAAACTTACCAAGGAGGATTGTTGATAAGTTGAAATACTTCTATTAGTTTGTCGCAAACTATAATATCCAACTTAGAATACCTCCAACTTGTCCACACCAAAATTGAAGTGAAGAATTCGTTCTCAACGAATTGCACAATTTCCAAAAATCCCTAGGTGCTAGTAAGGAGATTTAATGGGGGAAAGGATTTTTGCTTTTTATTCTTTTAACAATAAGCAAGGAGGATGAATTTCTCAATTTTTCTCTCGACAATGGCAGCACACAATCAATCAATTATGATTGACAAATTGATGTATATATACATTTCATCAATTTGTCAGCCGATCATTACCTAATGCACCAATTACATATATATATATATAGACATATTGGCCGGCAAACCAATCCACCAATTATATATATATATATATGTATGGTTGGGTTGGTCACACTGGGCTTAGTCCCAGGCCCATGCATCGACGGTCCATTCATAAGTGGTGATTTCCCATGCAAACGTAAAGACCTAAACCAAGCAGTGATTCCGGGTATATAAGGTACTACCTCATCATGGAAAAGGTAAGACTTTCATACCCTAGAATTCTTTATTCTCAGCCACCAAAACCCTCACAAAAAGACTAACTTGAGTGTCGGAGGGGCTTGCCGGCAATCAAACCCCGGCGTGCCTTTGTTGTTTTGCAGGTATTCAACAGCCAAAGTCACACAGAATCATGGATCCAAACAGCAACGTCCAGCCCCATCAGAATCAGACAGAACCAGTTGGCGCCCACCGTGGGGCCCGACATCAGGGCACCACGTTCAGAAACACACAGGTCAGTTAGGCGGCAGCAACCAATCTTGATATAGCCGCCGTCACGGCACTTGCGCCGCAACGGATGGGTTTGCGGTTACCCATCACTCTCCTGCCACCACATCACAATTCCCGCCCTCAATCTTCGCACCCGAATGATCAACCACAACTCCAAAACCAAGATCAAGAGAGCAGAGCATAGCCCTGGAGGACAATGCCGAGGCTAATTCGCATCCTAATTCCCAGCACCCTATGGACGCAAATCCTCCTGCACCACAACAAACCTCCCTCACCCGAAGATAGATAGAGGAAGCAGCCGATCTATTGATTCGCCAGATCCTACAGTCTCAGCTGGAACAACAACAGACTCTCGCTCGGTAGATTGGTATGATGGCCGATCGCCATTCTGCTGAAGCTTTAGAAAAAATCGTGGACGATCGAATGAATCTGGCCATAAATTCTCGCGCGGGCCGAACGTCCACACAGTATAGCTCTCCTTTCATTACAGAG
>JANVCL010000008.1:11996585-12008041 GCA_026546855.1 Erythroxylum incrassatum | reverse complement strand
AATTAAATTTGATTAAATTATAAATTATTCCAATATTCATATCAATTAAAACAAATCATGAATTTCTAATTTATATTCAAACATTATTAACAAAATTTACCAAAATTATTATAAATTAATTATAATTTAATAAATACTTGACAATCCACGACGTCTATTGAATTAGACGTCGCAAATTGTCAAGTTTCTGCGACGTTTCACCAACGTCCTAAAAAGGCACACAATCCCTGACGTTTGGAGTTGTCCATCCATCCAGATAAGTGGTCTAACTCATGTCTACCATATGTATTGCTTTAATAATATGATTCTTATGCATTTGGGTTTTATGTGAATGTAAAGGAGGACTTGATTTTGTTGTTGTTTAGAATATTTTCATAATCATTGATGAGTTTTTATGTTCTTCTTTAATAGTCTAAGTATTTACTATATGTGGAATGAGTTTGAGATCTTATGAATGATTTGAGTCATAACTAAGTTCCTATGACGGTATATAAGCTAGAAATTCGTTATGCAGCTCGTGTGAAACTTATCAATGAAAAATTCCACGAGCCTAAGAGTCATAGCAAGAACTTGCTTTCTTGATTTACAGATGTAAACAACGCCACGTACCATAGTATTGAAATCAATTGTCAGGGATTAATTCAAACATAAATACTTCTACTTCAACGTGATTAATGCAAACTTAGTAGTAACATAAGAAATTCATAGGTTTAATAAATAAGACAGTTCTTTGCAATAAACCCTAGGACGGTATATAGACTGGAAACCCGTGATACAGCTCCCGTGAGGCTTATCGGTGAAAAATTCCTTGAGCCTAGGAGTCACAGCAAGAACTTTCTTTCTTGATTCACATGTGTAAACAATGCCACGTACCATGGTATTGAAATTAATTGTAGGTGATTAATTCAAACATAAATACTTTAACTTCAATGTGGTTAATTCAAACTTAGTATTAATACAAGAAATTCATTGATTTAATAAACAAGACAGTTCTTTGCATAATAAACCACTAAGGCGATATATAAGCTGGAAACCCGTGATGCAACTTCCGTTAGACTTATCAATGAAAAATTTCACGAGCCTAGGAGTCACAACAAGAACTTGCTTTCTTGATTCACAGATGTAAACAATGTCATATACCATAGTATTGAAATCAATTGTAGGTGATTAATCCAAACATAAATACTTCAACTTCAATGTGATTTATTAGTATTAACACAAGAAATTCATATGTTTAATAAATAAGAAAATTCTTTGCATAATAAACCCCTAAGACAGTAATAGAATATTATATTCAAAAATCAATTATTGAATCAATAATAAATTGTTATATATTGAATTGAAGTTGTTAAATTTATGAAATATTCAATAAAATATGAATTTCAGGTTAAAATATGCTACGAAAAGAGAAAGTAGGATATGATGCGACCAAGGTTCATACCATGATTTGGAGTTAGTTACTATCTAGGTGAAGCATCATATTATACAGCTGCAACCGATTCAGATGTTGTACCTTCAGGTATTACACTTGCAAATGAGGCATCACCTTTTGCACCTGTTGCATACCACGATTTGAAGCCAGTTACTGTTCAGGTGAAGCATCACATTTTGCAGTTACAACCAAGCCAGATGTTGTACCTCCAGCTACTACACTTGCAAATGAGGCATCACCTTTCGTATCTGCAGGTATACCATCCACTACCCTTATACTGACAAAGATATCAAGGGTAAACAATGTGGTTGAAAGAGGTGGCCTCCAACTTGGAGTTGAGGGAGTTGATGGAAGAACTTACATCATAATTGTCAACAATTTATAAATAAAAATAAATGAAACATCATACGTTTATAATTAAGTTATAGGTTTAAATTTAAAAATGATATAAAATTAATTGTTTTAACATTAGGTTGATTCCGTCTGGATCATACTCAATAAATATGACATCCAAATTTAAGGAGAAGATTGATCCTGAGGGTTATATTTGGAAGAATATCTCTTAGGAGACAAAGAATTTTTATTATCAGGAGTTTGAGGTATAAAAAATATATTTTTAATTAATTTTATACATTAATTAGCTAAATATTATAGATTATAAATACTTATTGTATGTTTTTCTTTTTTCAGAAAGACTTTTTCTAGGATTCTGAATTTGATACGGTCATTTATAAAGTATAGGAGAGACGAGTATGTACACGTTATCGCGACTTTGATGGTACGATACACATGGCTGGTGGACGATTGCCTTATATTTCTGAACAAATATGGATTTGTTGGCAACAGTATTAGACATCACCCGAGGCAATGTCTATTTTAAAACGTAATTCTACTAACAGACGTGAAGGACTGGAGGAGAGAGTGTTTCTATATGTACTAGAGGATCCATTACCCACCACAAGCATGCAGAGAGACTTGTAAGTATCTACACTTACACTCATATTCTCATTTTTTTCACTATGATGTATTTCAATTTAATTTGATGTGTGAATTTTGGAATGAAAATATATATATTATGAAGAATGATAATATTATAAATGTCTGGTGCCATCTATAGTTGTTAAATTATTTTGTCAATAAATTATAACTAATCGATTGGCTGAAGGGCATAAATCAACAATATGACATTAAAATTTGGCTAAAAGATAAGTTAGATTTATATTTCGTCTTGACTTGAAAAAGAAGGGAGGATACACATTGATCTTATGGTGATATCTTGAATGTAAAAGACAAGTGATGCTCCAGGAATTGTTAAAGCCAACCTTATATATATCTTGGTAGGATTTTCATAATTCTCCAGTCTCGGTTTGGACTTGGACAGTAGACCCATGTCTTCAACCTATTTTGGAGGTGAATTATTCTGAATGGATAAAGTTTATACATATGACCTACCATAAACGCAAAATGGTCTCATGCGGATAGGTCCACTCAATTATAAGTATTTGAGATTACGATCAAATGAATATGATGCAGATTCCTCACAATGTATGGCTAAAAAGTAGCAGATTAAATCTCATAATTAAAAGATCTTGGCCGTATAATGACACATGTAGTACATCATGCCTTGTTGACTGTTTGCTCCCTCCTAGTTCAGTTTGAACTCTGACATCAATTTAGTAAAACAAAGGCTCCCATTATACGAGCAACGCGGCAAGATTTAATATTTATCATTCTTTATGTGGGCATGGTGTGTGCTGTGTTGGACTCGCATTGTAAGGCGGCCTACGTCATACAAAGCGTCCCCAGCGTGATTGCTGGAGTCAGCAAATGCAAACATAGGTTGTACGTACAATTTCAAAAAAAAAAAACCCCAATAAAAGCTCCTTTTTGTTTATCGTCCATTGAAGAAATATAGAAGTTGAGTGGATGATCATTATCGTATTTGAACCAGCTTTTTCTTCTCCCTATCCAAACAGATTTTGTGCAATTTACATTGTAAGTCTGGTAAGAAAAGATTTAGTTCTTGGTGGTTCAAAGGGCTGTAGATAGAGCAAGTGGTGTGCTGTGAATTCTTCTACATCTCAATCCCTTTCTTAACAAGAAAAGGGCACCTTGCTAAGTGACTAGATCCGAAGATATTGTACCTATCAAGACAAAAGGGAAAGTACCTACGTATTGTATAGATCTCAGTTTCTTTTTGTTAATAACACCATTAATTTAGATTTGGTGGAAACTTTCTATTAAGTTAGATTTGAAGCTTCCCAGCTATTTGAACCGTAAAACTTGGCATTTATCCATATCAATCGAATCTCGTCTCAACCGCGAGGTTTGTACACGTAATTCCCTGCCGACCTGAATAAGGCCGTGGAACTCGTCCTTGTAAGTTGGTGCCTTTTCCCACTTCACAAAAAAACGTTTCTCTAGTTGGAAAATTCTCCGCAACTACTCTTCTCAACCCCACCAAGTCTCAAATGCTGAAAATCAAAGGCGTAAACTTTCAATTTGGCCCATTTTGTACTCTTCATCTCTCTCTTTGCGTACGTCGACTTTACATACAAAATAGACGACAAAGCAGACCCTTCAACTGAAGGAAATCCTTCCTCTTCCATAATCGAAATCTAATAACGGTCTCTCAGAATCCCAAGGCTTTAAGCAATCAGAGATCAGCTCTTAAAAACCCTCCAAGTCGCTCACACGTTCTTTTCTCTCCCTAGCTCTTGCCTAACTATCCCCCTCGAAAACTCTCCCCTATTAGGTCAGATTTCAACTTCGTCACTGCATTTCATTCTCATGCAAATTTTGTGCTCTTCACATTGTTCTCTTACTTTTCTGTTGGTGAAAAGTCCATTCTTTTTTCAAAGTTTTCAACGCAGATATCACAGTCTCAAAGACTTGCTCTGTTTCTGGCTCTGTTTTTTTGCTTCAAAATGAAATAACTCAACAGATTGATCGGTTAAATGGATGGGTTCCTGCAAGAAATACCCATTTCAGTTGGTGAATATGGGTTCTGTCAATAGGTTTCTCTATCAAAAACTGATCTTTCTTGCTGCTTGTTTCTGGGTCTCTGTGTTCACTCTGTTCCGGACTCTGTTTAGACTTTGCAAAAGAACTATCTTCAGGTAATGAATGTTACTTAAACCTTGTCTGACCATATTTTCATGTGTTATGCGTTTTGGTAATTTAATTTCACAATTGTACAGAATTAAGTGGAAGACTGGTTCTCAAGCAGACAATTCGAATTTCACTCCAGATTCTACACGGAAAAAGGCTGAGCATCTGATACCTGAAATCGATGTTACGAACGATACTGAAGAAAGTGGATATGTTGAAGAGAGTGATTCACCAAAATTCACTTTCAAGTTTCAGTATCAAACATATAAAGAGGAATATGTGCCTGTTTGTTCAAATAGCACGACCTCCACAAGCACCAATAAGTATGAGTTTTCATCCGCGAAGAATTTGAATCAATACATAGAGAAGCCTGAGGCTCTGAACCTCGCTGTCAAAGAGCTTTACACTAATTCAGGTGGTGGTTCAATTGGTCCAATTAGTTATGTCAGGAAAGGGCTATTGTCAAATGAGGAGCTCGTTCATGAGATATCACAACATGGTTTTGTAGATATTGTAAGTGAAGAAGAACAAATACAGGAGTTTGGATTAGACACAGCCATTAAAGAGTCGATTTCTGGGAAGGGAAAAGCAGTGGAGGTTAATAGAAAAGTATTGGGTAATGAAGATGATTTGAAAAATGAAGTTCCTTCTGTTTCCAGGGAGGAGTTCGTGGCTGTGGATTCGGATTCTGATTCTGATTCAATTACTTCAAGCCATGAGGTTTTTAGTCGCTTTGTGGCATCAAGCAGTGATCGGTTCTTGTTGGAGAAAGATGTTGATGATGGCTTTGATCGTAACAGTGTGAGTGTAGTGAAAAAGGAGCTAGACTTAGATGAGGAAGATTTGGAATTAGATGTAAATCTTCAGAATTTGAGTTCAGTTTATGGTCATGATGACTTTAATGTGGAAGATAGTGAAGTACTGGAAGAGCTAAGAGAAGTAGAAGAGCCTGATACGCAGCAGAACTTAGGCAACGAAGACCTCAAGAATTTGTCCGAGAATGACTTACACGACGGAAGCTATAGAAAAGAAGAGCTTTGCTGTAGAAAGAATGGTTTAGGTGATCCTGAGAAGTCCAATGAACAGAATTCATCAGGATGGGATTCTGATGATTCAAATAAATTTGATACTTTGTGGGAGCATCAAGATTTCATTGAACAGCTGCAAATGGAGCTGAGAAAGGCCAGAGCCACAGGTCTTCCGACCATCTCAGAAGAAGACGAGTCTCCTAAAATAATGGAAGATTTCAAGCCATGGAAAATTGATGAGAAGATTCAACAAGGAGATGCAATGGGTGAGCTGCACAAGTTCTACAAGAGTTACAGAGAGCGGATGCGAAAATTTGATATCCTGAATTTCCAAAAGATGTATGCCATGGGTTAGTTTCTTGCAATCACATTTCAATTATTTTGCTTGAAATTTTTCTCTCTGTTATCAAGTCCTATGGTGATGACAATTTCATTCAAATTTTTATTGTAGATAGGAGGTTATCTGTGTAATTATGACGAGATGATCCTACTGATCAATACCTTTCAATCGATGCACATCATAGCACAACCTACCTTTTGTAGTCTTTTAGAAGTTAAGGGCATGGACCCACTCAATCTGTTTTGCAAAATACACAGAAATATGAAACTGCGAGTAATAGGCAAATCATAACTTCTAACGTGTTCTCTTTTTATTTTTTCTACTAACACACATGCAATCATGCATACATGAAAAAGTTATCTTATTTGCCTGTATAATGTAACAGGTTTTAGTAACACTCTTTTTCATTTTGAAGTGTCACCTGATGTGTATGATTTTTTACCCTGTAAAGCTAAGTAGTCGGGTCACATGTTAACCATAATTGTTTAATTGTTTAGGAATGTGGAACAAAACCTATTTTCCTGAATGCGTGAATCCAAATTTTATGGTTAGTTGAAGGTGCATATCACTAATCTTTAATGCCATCCAACAATCTTTCAAGTTTCAACTTAGCTATATGATTAGTTCCAATGACCCAAGTTACCTTTTTTCTTTTTCTAACACTGATCTCTTACGTGAACGAAATTCTTAAGTCACAGCAGAGCCAAATTAGGAAAAGTTATCCCTAGTTGATTGTTATAACTTTTCAAGTATGATTACCGATAGCTGGCCAATTGAGCCTTCGTTAGATCACTAAAGTTGATTGGATTTTAAGTTTCATTCAATTACTTTATTCTCCACTTTTCATGGAAATCTGTAGGCTTTCTCCAATCAAAGGACCTATTTCAGTCAATTTCAGGCCGAAAAGCTTCAGTTCGAGGATTCTCCCTTCTTTCTCAGAAATTTCTGCTGAGCAAACGTAGAAAGTCTGATCCTGACTTGATGATGAACTTCATTAGAGAACTGCATGGTGACTTTGAGACTGTCTATGTTGGGCAAATGTGCCTCTCATGGGAAATCCTTCATCGGCAATATGAGAAGGCGATAGAGCTATGGGACTCTGACCACCATAGCCTGCGCCAATACAATGAAGTTGCTGGTGAATTTCAGCAGTTTCAAGTGCTGTTACAAAGATTTGTAGAGAACGAATCTTTTGAAGGTCCAAGAGTTGAAAATTACACTAGGAAGAGGTGTAGCATGCGTAATTTATTACAAGTTCCAGTAATTAAAGGTATAACCATACCATTGAATCACTGTTCATTTCTTGATGGGTGTGACTAACAATTGCTAAATTGTTCTGCAGAAGACAATGCAAAGGGTAAAAAGGCAAGAAGAAAAGGCAAGGAAGATGATGTGATTACAAGCGATATGTTAGTAGAAATCTTGGAAGAATCCATACGAATTTTCTGGCAATTTGTTCGCGCTGACAAAGATGCACATGCA
The DNA here is from genome assembly GCA_026546855.1 of Erythroxylum incrassatum. Taxonomy (NCBI): domain Eukaryota; kingdom Viridiplantae; phylum Streptophyta; class Magnoliopsida; order Malpighiales; family Erythroxylaceae; genus Erythroxylum; species Erythroxylum incrassatum. Next base: position 12,000,648 of record JANVCL010000008.1, on the reverse strand, counting down.
GTGATTCAAAAGGGCCGGAAAGGAACTCAAATAGAACCTCAAGACCCATCTCAGCTACAGCTCTTGGCAGAGGTTGAAGCAAGCCTGCTAAAGGTAAGCTTAAAATTTTCACCATCTGATGAAATACCATCCTTGATTAAACTCGCTTCTTTATGAAGTGCAGAAGGAGAAGAAGCTTAAGGAAATGTTGAGGAGTGGAAACTGCATATTGAGGAAGCTTAGAAAGCAGCAAGAAGACAGTTCAGATCACGTTCTTTACTTCTTCTCACAAGTGGATATGAAGTTGGTCTCAAGGGTTCTGAGCATGTCCAAAGTAACAATGGAGCAGCTAATTTGGTGCCACAATAAGTTGAGCAAAATCAATTTTGTTAGCGGGAAGATACATGTAGAACCATCTTTTCTGCTTTTTCCTTGCTGATCGTAGTCTTTAGCTTTCTGTACATTACATCCTCCAACCATTAATAGATAAAATAGCTTTCTGGAATAACTCCCCTTCCAATTTATCTCTCACAGCCCTTGTAGAGTGTTTATTTCTTCAATACCTGGAAAAAGCATCAGGGCTGTACCAATTTTTTAGTTAGAAGCAGATAGCTGTACCCATTTTTTAGTTACAAGCAGATATTTAATCTCTTTTTTCCAATGTATATGTGAAGAATGGATACTTTCGAAGTAACATAAAGCAAATTCAAATGTTTAAATCAGAATAAAAATTGGGAATGTACTTGTGAACTCCGAATAAGTAAATATAAATAATAACAGGTGCACAAAAGACTGACTGACCAGCGAAGCCCAGTTCTGCAATCACAACCGTTGATAAAATAACTCATAATAGCAGCCGTCAGATGTAGGGCTTCATCCACCAAAAAACCTAATTATAACCCGCCCGCTTCGTGGTTCGACTCTCTCTGCCCAAGTTCTCTCTTGAGCCTCCTCACCGCAAAAAAATGGTTCAGCGACTGACCTACCGTAAACGGCATAGCTATGCCACTAAATCCAACCAGCATCGTGTCGTCAAAACCCCTGGTATTCTCGTGTTTTGGCTGATTTTCATTTTTTTTAGTTTTGCTTTTGTTTCTTGGTTTTCAGAGTGGAAATTTTGATGGCGTGTTTTGTTTTTGTTTTCGTGGCTGAAGGTGGGAAGTTGGTGTATCAGACCACGAAGAAAAGGGCAAGTGGACCTAAGTGTCCCGTTACTGGCAAGAGGATTCAAGGGGTATGTGGTTTAATGCCTGAAGGATTTACGTTTTGAGATGTTTTACTTGGTTTCGATTGTTGCTCTGTTTTTGTGGTTTTTTGTTCTTTTGGTTGAGACGAAGATGCCATAAAATTTTGCTTTAATGTCTTTATTGTGCATTTGAGATGGAAAAGATTGATACTTTTTCACTTGGCTATTCAGAATTTGGTTACTTTGAAATGTTAAAGTTTGCATTGTTTTTACTTGTTTCGTGTCATTGAGGCACTGGATATTTTGAGTATGCGTCAAAATGCTGCGTTACTATGGAGGCTTTCGGGGTGATGATTTGTGTGTGGTGTTATATTTTCTTCTGACCTGAGGATTAACCTTTGTTTCTTATCCAAGGGAGTTGTGTGGTTCACTTGTTTGTGAGTGATCCTAGAAAATTTTACACCTTAGGTCCTTTATGACTGAGGAATAACTTAGTGGTTAATACCCATCAATTTGCCTATCAAAAGAGGTCTTTAGGATCATATTGGTGGCTATCTGCAAAAAATCAACTTAGTCATAGTTGAGCCTGATTTGTAAAAAAGATTGGGGGGTAAGAGCGTGAGTCAAAACATTCAGTTTTTGGGTTAACATTTCATAATTTTGCAACTGAGGGTTGTTTTAATTCCTGCTATCAAAAAATTTGCGAGAGGTATGCCTTAGGAATTGAAAACTGTGGCAAGTCAATACTAGTCTTCTTTCCTGTCCCAGTGGCTGCGTTACTTTTTCCATGTAAGGCAAGTAGAATTACATAGCGTGTTTATTCTGCAAAGTTTCATCTTCTTTACTTTAGACTAGTTGCTTTAGTACTGTTGATCTTGTAGTATCTTGCCAATTTCTATTTGAACTACTTGATACGCTCTTTCTCTAAGTTGTTTCTTTTTAAGCCGCATATTTGATGAAGTCTGCTTCAATGATGTTGGTTTGATGGATTACAGATACCTCACCTGAGACCTGCTGAATACAAAAGGTCCAGACTATCCAGGAATCGTAGGACTGTAAATCGTGCCTATGGTGGGGTATTGTCTGGAGGTGCTGTTAGGGAGAGGTAGGTTGTCCTTATTAATTGCTTTTTTCAAAATTTCTCCTGTTTCTGTTGGAAGCCCTGTAATTGGATTAATCTCTGTTTCATGGTCTGCATAGGATTATTCGAGCTTTCTTGGTGGAGGAACAAAAAATCGTTAAGAAGGTCTTGAAGATTCAGAAGGCAAAGGAAAAGCAAGCCAGCAAGAGCTAAATTGAGAATCTGATTGATTTGAATCCACTGAACTACTAGACATATTTGAGACAAATTTTGTTGACAACAGAAAAATGGAATAGAACCTTAATATTTTCAGTTGTAGTTGATTGGTTGGGTACTTCTTTGAGTAGATACCCTCACCAGCCACTTTTTGTGATAGTTTATGCCCTTCAGCTTGGTAGCATTGCCTCGTGGGATATCTAGGATCAGTACTGGTTTTGGTAGCCTCGACAGATATTCTTGTTTATTGAAAATGAGTGACGACTTCTCGGTTCTTTCATCCCGAAGAATCTTACAACGGATGGTGATTTTGCATCTTTTCCAGTTAAAAGTAAGGAAATATGACGTTTTGAACACTAATGATTTTGCCCCTTTATCCGTGAACTTCATTTCTTGACTTGGTTCTTTTGGCTCATTGATTGAAAAATTTAAACTTCATGCCTAATGATTAGCAACGCGAAATATAGTTTTCTTATCCGTGGAGCTTTTTGTGCTTTATCGGCGCAAAGAAAAGAAATGGAGATCCTTCTGTCAGACACCTTAAAAACATCTTTAACATAGTTTGAAAGCAAAATTTTGTTTTAAGGTTGATATTTAAATTTAAGTTCGGAATAAGTTTTTAACGTTCGCGATGTTTTACAGAACATGTCATTTGTTCTTTAAATTGATGAAATTTTAAATTTGTGTCACATTTAGCTGACAATTTTTTAAGTTAAAAGGTTCATATTCCAATTATCTGACGCCTCAAATCATCCTTAAAGTAACTATTGAAATTAACCTGATAAAATATTTAAAGACCATCATCTTGTCAAATTTTGTGTCATTCTTTCTGCCTCTTGCTTGCCACAACAATGAACTTTTCTTTTTTTTTCCCCGTAAAAAAGAGTTTAGCATTGTTGAGGTCGTAATTTTGTATTAATAGTAATTTAATAGAAGGAGATAATCAACAAGAACGTGTTAGAATGGATAAAGTAGGAATTTTTGTTACAAAAAAAGTTCGATTTGTTGGACTGCTTTTGTAATAACCAACAAGGATGACTATTATAAATAGGAATAGTAATAGATGCATAATTGATTATATTTATATTTCATATTTGATATATTTTTGCTTCATATTTTATATTTTATCTTATATTTGGTACTTAATTCGCTTCAAGATTGTTTACAAAGTATAATTGCCTTCACGACCTTAAAGGATAAAATTTTGGAAGAAAACACAAAATAAACTAAATATTCGAAACATAGAAGGGAAGTACGGCTGTGCATTAGCCTGTGCACTTCTTTCAAGCTGTGTAGATTCATGAATTCCAAAGATTTTGGTCATGCACTGTTTAATGTACAGTCGTACATAAGCTCGTGCATCTCCCAGAATCTTAGAATTCGCTATAAAAAGACATGTTTGGAGGCAAAAGGGGGGAGCAAACATTAGGAGGTGATTCCTGTAACATCCCGGCCCCGCATTAGGGGGATTAATGTGTTTGTTACTGTGCACTAAATGTGTAACCGAGCAATTGACTGATTCTGTACTGGCCGATCGATAGAACCGATCGACTAAGCTGAAGTATGTGGATAGTGAGGCCGAGCGATGCTCTGGCCGAGCG
>JANVCL010000008.1:11927105-11960171 GCA_026546855.1 Erythroxylum incrassatum | reverse complement strand
CTCAAAAGCCGGTACCCTAGTGAGGCTAAAGGTTTTGTGGAGGAGATGAGGTTTGTGGCTATGAAGTTGCATACGAAAGAGCAGGCAAATGAAGGGGAGAAGGAGGTTAAGCAGCAAGAAGAGCAAGCTGTTCCAAAATGAGAACCTACTATTGATGGGTACTTGAGGTTTTTAGTTGACAACAAGTTTGTTTATGATACTCTTCAAGAGATTGTTCAAAAGGTGGCTTATCCTTTCTGTGAGTTTCTTTTTTAATAACTATGTAGTTACTGTTTAACTGTATTGTTCTGATGAGGAAGAATCGTTTTTTTTTTTCTGGTTTTGTTTTGGATTCTCCGATCTGGGTGTGTTTGATGTTAGGATAAGCGAACTTGAAGTACCTTTTTAGTTAATTGTAGCGAGTTTGACAAGTTTTTCTTTATTCTCTGAGTGATATGAAGATGAACTTGTTTCTCTTGGGAGTATTAAGTCCTGAAATCAGTTTTTCTATCCCCATTTAGATGCCGAATTCCAAAACACTGGTTTAGAAAGATCTGAAGAATTGGCAAAAGACTTGGAGTGGTTTAGAGAGCAAGGTCATGCCATTTCATAGCCTTCTTCTCCTGGTGTAACTTATGCACAATAACTAAAGGACCTGTCTGAGAAGGATCCCCATTACACTTCGTCTTGATGGATAGTTAATTGGTAGTTTAGTGTTGATGGGCATTTTGAATTAATTTTTAATACATAATTTGCTAAACTCTTGTCCATTTAATGTGTAATTGCACTAACTAAGAGTTATTTGTTGTAATTTCAGACACACATTAAATTTGGTACCCTTAAATGTTTAAAGCAAGAAAAGTTTTTTTTAAAAAAAGGGTTAATGTTTTTTAGTGTCCAGAAACGTTAACGTTTTGGCTAAGAGAAGAATGAGAAATGTGCATGAAAAAGCTGCTGGCGTGACTAAAAGATTAGGAGTGAGACCGAAGGTTTAACGGGACAACAACGTGAAAGTGGTGATTATTTGAAAGGATGGACCAAAACCATTAAAAAGACATTCAGTACATAAAAACAAAAGAAGATAGTTGCAGCAGAGAGAACATTGGAGAAAACATGTTTATATGCGTGAATTAGGCATGAATGGGAGGGGGGGAGTGGACATTGAATAGGGTGTCTATGTGTGGCTCTGGAGTGTGGTCGGTGTGTGTGAAGAGAAGCTAGGCGTGAACAACAAACAGTGCTAGGATGTGAAAAGGAATGGAAAAACATGTTAGCTAGGTGAGACAAAAAGCGTTGAAGCTGTTAGAGATAACACACGTTGAGCTGTGTGGAGAGAAATAATGTGAGCTGGTGGCTAAACCTGGAAGACAACTGGTGGAGATAAACACCCCAAAAATCAAAAAAATAACGCCGAGAGCTCTGAGGCCACACCAATCACTCATATACTCTCTCCACTAACAATCGAAGCAGTTAGTGGAAAGGCTAAAAAACGACACACACTCGAAGAAAAGTTGGAGCAGCTGGTAGCAAGGCCTGACCACGTTATAGCAGCTGGTGGCATGACCTCGTTGGAGCAGCAGGTGGCAATGAAACAAGGAGCAGCAGGAGAAGAGTTTAAGTAGCGGGAGAGTTAGACAACGTGAGCTTGGTGAAGAGGAGGACATGTAGCTATTGGTGAAGAGAGACAATCTTGCAACTGGTGGTTTTAAAAAATACTACACTCAAGTTGAACAAGCAGCTGGTGGAGGAAATAAAAAATGTCAGCAAGGTGGAAGAGAAGACACGTTGAAGGAGAGGAGGCACCTTGTTAATTTTTGCTCTAGCACTCACTAACTCAACACCAACGTTACACCATAAAGAGAGGGACACGTTGAGGCAAGAAGTTTGGGAATTAAAAATTAGATTAAATGTTAGCTAATGGAGAAAGAAGGAGCTTAAAAAAATACGTTAGCTAGTGGAAAGGAGACACCCAAAAACGATAGCTGGGAGATAGGAGACGTGGAAGAAAAAGCAAGCAGCTGATGGAGTGCGTGAACTAACGTTGAAGCAGCTAGTGGCTAATACAATATTCCTGAAGCTAGAGGTGCAAGAAATTTCAGATGCGAGAAAAGGGGATGTTTTTAATTTGTTTTTATTAATTTTGTATTTATTTTAATTGTGCAGATTTAATCAATGCAAACATATATTATGATCATGATTTATGTTACATTGATGAATATGTGTGAGTAAGTTTTTCTTTTCAGTTAAGGTTACGATTGATATTGGATTAGGATAATTTTTGTGTGTTTGAATCCATATTTAGCCCTAATTTAGCTTGATCACCTAGATTAAGACCTTAGATGATTGAATGCCATAACTAATGAGATTTAATTTGTCCGAAAATTAATTAAGCGACATACTTGAGATTTAATAGTAGACCAACCTTAGGATCTTGTGTGAGGATACCTAGGATTAACGAACTTAATTTTAGGCTTCTTGTATTTAACGTCTTTTATTCCAAATTATCTTTGAACCAAGTAGTGACTCGGATTTAGAAGAGAAGGAAACACCATGAACATCGGGTTCGACTTGCTTAAGTGAAGTATTTCCTAAATCAATCCATCGTTACAATTTTATTTTAATTTCCAATCCAATTGAAATTTGATACCTTAACCGATTTATGACATTTGATTAAATCCAGTCGTTTTAATTCATACCTTGCATTTTTCATATTTTCTTAATTTGCTTATTTTATTTTATTTTATTTTCAAATCAACCAATTCTTGATCGTTTGAGTAATTTTTATCGTTTAATTTAATTGTCTTACGTGTTTGAAATTTTTCCATGGGTATGATATCCAGTTCTTACCGATTTATATTACTTATCGACGGGGTACGCTTGCCCCTAATTGGTCTGGATAGAATTTAATTTATATTATTTTGTTAGACCGCAACAAGTTTTTGACGTCGTTTTCAGAGATATTTCTTTATTGTGAGTCATTAGATTAGACGATATTAATTGTTTCAGATTTAATTTTTGCTTTGTTGTTTATTTACGTATTTTAATTGTTTGTTTGATTGCTTTATTTCGGGTTTCTTATCCTTAGTTCTGTTATTTCTTTATTTATTTGTTCCATTTTGTTTATGCTCACTTGTGATCAAAAGCCTGAGAATTTGCTATTAGATACTAAAATTGAAAAAACTGCTTGCAAGTTGCGTAAGGAAACCAGATTGGCTCGGAGTAGTAACACAGCAGAAAGGACCAGAGAAGAGCAAATTGTAGAGATGGAACAGCACGAAGAGAGGTTAATGCCACTTACTGAAGAGAGAAGGGAGTTAACTATGATGGATTTAACTATGGGGCACAACAATAGACCTATGCCTCCCATTATAAGGCCGACGATCACAATTGCGAGTTTTGAGATTCCTTACAGCATTACATCCATGGTGAGAGCATTTCAATTTGGAGGATCTGAGCACCCATTTGAAGACATTTTTGGATATTTATGATTTATTTAAGCATAATGGAGTATCGAAAGACGCAGTGAGATTAAGATTATTCCCATTTTCTCTAAGGGATAAGGCCAGAGCATGGTTGGCTAGTTTGCAGTCAGGATCGATTATTACATGGGATGAGATGATGAGATTATTTTTGGCAAAATTTTTCCCTCCTGCCAGATTGCAAAGATGAAGAATGAGATCACTTCCTTCACTCATTATGAAAATGAAAGTTTATATGAAGCGTGAGAGCGATTTTGGGATATGTTGGCACAGTGTCTTAGTCATGGGCTATCTATATGGCAGCAGGTCAATACTTTTTTATACTGGAATGAACCCATCAACCAGGAGTACCATCGACGCTGCAGGAGGAGGTAGTTTAACGAGAAAAACCCCAGATCAGGCCTACAGGTTGATTGATGAGATGGTCACTAGTAGTTTCCAGCATCATTCAGAAAGGCATCCCAGGCGACCTACAGCAGCTCGTGTAGTAGACAATACAGTGGCTTTATCTGCTCAGATGGATGTTCTAACAAAGAAGTTTGATAATCTTATGCAAAGTGTGAGAGGAGGAGCTAGCTCTTTATTAAGGAGTTGTGCTGTTTGTGAGCATTGTGATAGAGATTCTCATGTATCTTCTGAGTGTCAAGTTGGCAATCCTTTTGCTCAAGAGACTAAAGAGGCCCAGTATGTGGGCAATTATAACAGACAGCGAGGGGACCCATTTTCTAACACCTACAACCCAGGCTGGAGGAATCATCCAACTTTCTTTTGGCTGAATGCTCAGGTTGCACAATTACAGTCATCCAATGTTCAGAGACAACCACATCCACCTCCAGGTTGCAAGGTTCCTAATCTTGATCCACTAGAGAAATCTAATCTTGAAGAGCTACTTTCAAAATATTAACATGGTGAAAATGATACAAGATTTTATCATTAAGTACAAATGAATATCTATTCCTAATCTTGTCAGCTTAACCCTACTATCATACTATTATAGTCTACCTAACAACATATGACTAGCATGTATAAGCACTACATCACACAAAATTTCATCCTCATACCTCCCAATAGAAAAGAAAGTTAATGCCTAAAAACCAACTCCCTTACCTTCCTACAACCATTAAAACTTATATGGCTTACAATATTGTGTAGTGGGTAAGTTCAATTTTAACACTAACATAACGCTAGCCACATTTATACAGTTTGCTTCATCAATAATTAAGCTATATACGTTTTCTTAGATATGACAATGTGTATGGAAGATTTTCTCTCGGTGAGTCTCATACTCCTTCATTTGCATATTCAAGGCATGTCTAACTACAATCATCTCTCTATCAACTATATACTATTCTTCTTCACTTTCTCTAATTCCCTAAGAATGGACTTCTTCTTTTTTATGCTCAATTTCTAATTCATAGTTACCTTCTTCTCTAATGATCATTGTGCGCTTATTAGGACATTATCATGTCATAAATCCTCTTTCTAAACATTTAAAGTATTTAATATCATTATTTCAGATGTTTTAAACCTCTGCTTTGGACTTTTCTATACTACTTTCCACATTTTTAGAATTTGAGTTGTCGTCCTTACTTTTGGAAACATTTTTATCTTCTTTTTCACTCCAGTTCGATTTCCAAGATAAGCAACTCGAATTATGTACAATATGTGAAGAACCCCTTCGTTTAAGTTACCTTTCAACCTTATTTGTCATGTGAACCATATCCTCCAGTTTCATATAATATTACAACTCAATTATATTAGTTTTTCCTATTCAAACCTTGTAAAAATCTAGCCATGACCTCTTGTTGTCCTCTATATTTGATCGTATCAATGCAATTTCCATCTCTTTATGATATTCTTTTAATGATTCAGACCTTTGAGTAAGCCCCTACAACTTTTGATAAAATTCCATATAGTAATGTGAATGAATAAATCTTCAGCTCATGACCATTTTCATTTCCTCTCAAGTCACTAGTGGACGTTATTGATTTTGCCTTCAAGCTTGTGTAAGTTTATCTTACCAAATTATAACATAATCAGTGAATTCAAAAGATGTTAATTTCACCTTTTCTCTTTGGAGTAATTGTGGTAGACAAACACCAACTCTACTTTCTTCTCCTACTCCAAATATTCCCGTGGATCATTTTTCTGTTGGAATAATGGAACACTTTGATGCTCCCAAGATCAGATTCTACATTATCTCTTCCCCATTAGTCCCTCATAAAACCTCGACCACCTCTGCCTCCTTACCCAAACTCATAATTAGCAACTTGCTCCTCTTTTAAATCTACAAAAAAGTCACCATCATCCTCATAAATGTCATTATATTGTTGGCTTCCATGCCTCCCATCAATAACATCTCTTCAATCTTAATTTTGACATAATTCGACAATTTATACTTCTTAGACTTCTAATTGACCTCTTAGGCTGCCAAACTTATGGTCAAATTATAGTTAAATGGCCTTTAAAACAAAAGATATATCAACATTGGTTGATTCTTCCTCATCCTCCCCACTAGTTGCTCCTTTAACAACTCCTTAATCCTTAGAGAGGGGCATTGTTGTGAATTTGCCAAAGTAGAAAGGAAAGAAAGCCTTACCAAATTCTCTCCCTTATGTATTTACACTTAACAGAGTATGCACTAAACTCTCGTGCTTACACCTAATTAGGTTTTTATAATAATAATCTCACCATCTTGCCTTTTTCCTCTCAATTCCCTAAATCTCAACTCTAGAATGTGTTTGTAACTTACACAAATCAAGAATTAAAGATTAAAGGGGTATATGATGGAAAAGAATAAGAATTAAGGATAATAACACGCTTTGGAGTGATAACACTTTGGAATAAGTTTTTGTGAATAATTAATAGGAAAGAAGTCAAACCACTCAGGCTTAATTCTTAAAACTTGAAAATTTGGATAGAATTGAAACACAAAGTAGAATGTAGATCTTTGAATTTCTAGAAAAGAATTCTTCCAAATTTGTTTCTTTTCTATTGTTTTTTTTATAAAGGATGATTTGTTAGACCCTAATCTTATTAACTTAGGCAGCAACCAACCATCTCTTATTTTTTCTTTTTCTTTTTGTCCTAAACAATCTCAATCAAACAGTATTAGAGAATAACAAAGAATGATAAAGATAATGATGAAAGATGAAGGATAACGAAGAATGGCAAATCAAGGGAAAGAAGACTTAGAAAACAACAAGATCAAGAATGAAAACAAGAATAAGAGCAAAATAAGAGCATGAAAAAAAATTAAGGGCAAGTAGATCCAACCTGATTGAAGTGTTGTGCTCTAATGCCAAAATTGATTCAAACGTCAATAAGGATTTATTAAAATTCAAACATCAAAAAAATTACTTGGATCACTTCACTCAAATTAGACTTACTCAAACCCAACGAACAAGAACTAGATGAAAACATAATAGGATTGACGTTACAGACTAACGAATCAAAGATTAACGTGACAAGTCATATTAGAACACCATAAGAATGTTTGTTCTTGATAAGTTCAGCCTTAGGTCAAAATCAAGGAAAGAGAAAACCTCTCATGTCGTATTTCACTCCAAGATAATCTATCCATTCATGTTTGTTTTAGGTGTGTTTTATATTAACACCATTAATAACATAAACCATTAATAACTTGGTTAACAAAGGCCTAACTAATTAGTTCTAGCATAAAAATAAACCTAATAATTAGTACAACATGATAATAGCTCTAAAAAAATGTTAATGACCTCAAATAACATAAAAAAAAAACAAGCCCCAATTCAGACAAACAACCAAAAACGAGTTTAGTTTGACAACTCTTTTATATCAACATTATGCATACAACTGGTTTATCTCTTCTAAATTTCATGTCCAATTCGCATGCCTTAGCCAAAACTTCTTCTGAATTGAACGTCTCTTTAATTTTAGAGCGTGTATGTGAAGCTGTTTCCTATGTGTCTTGTCTAATATAATTTGCCAGTCACCTTGCATTGACACGTTTTCAACCCAAAAGTTGGGCAGAGGGATTATGCATTTCGACCCCATCAACTTGGCGTTTGAACTGACTTTAATGATTAGAAGATATCCCTCCAAAGGTAGATTACTAGATGCCAAGGCCCGAAATCTCAAAATAAGTTTTCCGTTCACATTAAGATAAAGTACAATTAGTGGATCTTAGGGTAAAAATAAGCACAAGTGTCGATGGAACATGCCCTAAAATTGGCAAATCATGGTTTTTAAAGACCCGATCTTTTGAAGACTTGGCGTTCAAATTTAGATCCAGTACTTGGATACCTTCCTAAAAACTGTGACTACTAATCTAATGTTCATTCATCGAGGTAAGTTAAAAAATTGTATCTAATGCCCCGTTGCAGAGCTTTCAATTATTGCAGAACTCTTTATGATCAAGCTTGATTACCTGCCATGGCAATATCATTAAGACCTGTAGAAGGGTTTTTTTTTCTGTGTCATTATGTTTCTTGCCCCTAATTCAATTTTCAGCTACAGTTATTGTTGATTGCAGTTGATAACATAAATGGATTAGAAATTCATGCCCATAAACTGTTCTTTATTTTGCCACACTGATCTCTACTTGCCATAAGCTTGACTCCACTTTGGATGTTATTTGGACAAGAAGCGATAGCATGTAAATTGGTATAGAAAGTAATTATTTAGCCTAACAATTTCACTTGTATAAGTATTTACAGCAGCTGTACAGTAGTACTGTAAACAGGACGATGTTTCTGATAACAGATTAAGTAATCTTAAAATGGCAAAAATATTAAATCACCAAGGCGAAAATGCAATATCTGAATTCTTGTGTGCAAAACAAATGCTACTCTTAAATCCCATTTCTCGTACCCAGTAATGGGATTCAAGTATAGCACTTGTTTGTGGAGTAATTTGTAGACATCTCACTAGGACAAGGTGGTGAATCCCACGACAGATCAGATTTCCATGCGTCAGGGAGATTTGAGGGCAGACTGAAGGGAAATCCCATCGGACGGACGGCCCCCCACTGGCCGTTTTCATGAATTTCACTTTGATTCTTCCTCAGCACGGCCTCATCTTCTCCTGTGCATGTATGCCCTTGGACGTTATGGGGAAAACAGAGAGAGAATCCGCTGAACTGATGTTGCGGGACTCCTGAGTCCATACTTTCAGAAGCTTTACTAATATCAATTATGGCAGGATTCGGTACCATGGAAGGAGCAACTGAGCACTTGGTTAAACCTGACAATTCAATTGGTGAAAACAGGAAGTTGGGAAGGTCTCCATTGGATGGTGCAAATAAAGAAGGTTTGTCGACTGTGGGACAGATAGGCTTGTAACCTGGGATATCTAATCCAGGGAAGCTAGCTGTGGAGATTTGTTGTTGTTGCTGTTGCAGGAGGTCATTGACAGAGCATGTTTGGAAAGAACATATTTCCGTTGTGCAAGAAATATTCTCTGAACTGAATGGAGTGCAGTGTGCAGCTTGATTGAGCATGTCTGGTGAGGTAGTGTCTTGCAATGTAGAGAACCAAGACTGAGAAAGAGTTCTTTGTGTCATGGAGTTGGTTTTCTTGAATATCCTGCAGATAGCCCATGCATCCTGTAACAGCAAAAACAAGTTCCTCGTTAATACATATCATCCTAAAGAAAGTGACAACAAGTACTGGAGATGATGACGAGTCCTGGGATCAGTACATTTGCCGGAAGGCTTTTGTCCAGGACTTTTTTCGGTGGTGATGGTTCTCCAAGAGAAGGTAGTCGAAATTCGTGCATCATCCAGTCCGTTTTAATCCCTCTGGCAGCTCTACCTCTGTAGAAAACAAGGGACTTCTTCAAACCTATGCACTTGGTGCCATCTGAGGAGTAAATAGGACGGTCAGTTCCGGTCGCCTTCCAAAACCCAGCTCCTGTCACTCGATTAGGCCTTGCACTGTTCCTGTACTTTCGATCTCTAGGGCAGTAGAAGTACCACTCTTTCTCACCTGTAGTCGCAAGCTCTTCGGAGGGAAGTGATAAAAAAATAGAAAATGCTCGTAAATTTTTTATTTACTTGGCATGAACTATACGAATAGAATAACAGAAACAATGATACACAGAGGAATTAAACATCTGAATTTATCTATTTAATGGTAGTATTTGGATTATGTTAACTTTTTGTGCTTCCTCCTGAAGACATAGAATCTGCCAAAGATGGAGAATCATTTTAAGTGAACGGCAGCCATTGGTTAAGACAGGCTACACCGCTGCAAAAAACACCGTTTTCAGAAGGTAACTGCAGGAAAATTTTGTTCTTGTTTCTACACTTGGGAAGAAAAAGAGGGAGAGGAAGAGTGAAATATCCTGTTTTCATGCATTCCAAGTTATTCAAAGACGAAAAAGGGTTGAGGGAAGACGATTTGGCGAACTTAAATCTCAAAGTCAAACCATAATCAGGCAATAGAGACGTATTATCTTACTTGGAAGATCCCAGGGATCATATTTATAGATGTCGACTTGCTTGATCAGCTCGATAGGCAAAGTTCGTTGCTGTATCTTCCTCTTGAGATAAAACCCAACAAGTTCCTCATCGGTTGGATGAAATCTAAAACCAGGCAACATCACATCATCATTCTTGTCAGCATCATTCTTCTCTTCCATGTCCCTTTTCGCTTGCTTTTTTCACTCTTTCTCTGAACCCCGAATCTGGAGATGGTAGAAGAGGTGACAGACGTTCACCTAAAGAAATAAAGATTGGACTACTCTTGTTAGTGCTGGTCTCAAAAACTTCTAAACTCGAGAGTTAAGGAGTTCAAGTTGTTATGCAGATAATGAACATCATAATCAGTAGAATAGGTTCACTTCACAAAATTCAAAGCCAAATATGTAAGGGGGTCTGTTGGATTGTGTGTTTTATGCTAAAATCAAGAACTGTTGAGAAGTTGGGAGTAAAACTAACCAAAGAGCTCTCTCTCTTTATCTTAAATTACTGCCAGGCAACAGTGGTTCCTATATGTGAGCTCACTTGCTGTCTTGAATCATCTCCACCCGCGTATTACACTGGAATTTGGAAAGACCTTGGCAATGGATTGGGATTTGTAAACCAAAATGGTTTCAATCCGCTCAGCTTTGGTATCTCATCGGAAGTTGTCCTTTTTATCTTCACCAAATCAAAGACAAAATGACAAATCAACCTTCCAATGTCTCACTATTTTATTGCCAAATTATGATCGCGTTTTATCCTACTGTTTTTAGTTTAAGAAAATGGAGTAAGGTGCTGGACCAATTCCTAAAAGGTAAAAGAAAGGCAATTTAGAAAGTCTTAGAACTTAAAATTCAATCCACGAGATCCTCTGCAACTCCACTTCAGAGCCCCTCCAACAAAAGTTTACTATTTTGCATATCCTGGGATCTACAAAATGCTATTTCTATTCTAGACATTTAAAAAATGTCATAGAGATTCCGGGAATGGATCATTAAGAACAAGAGCAGACACGGGACCACCTGAAGTGTTTTGGTAATAAAAAATATGGAATGAGGATTTGTCATCTTTAGGAGGGCATTTCTCATCCTTTTTTTAAAGGGGCAGCTACAAATATACCCACCTTATTTGTAGCTTATCAATTAACTCCGACTTGAGAAACTCACGAGTAACTAGTTTTCAAGACTCTCCGCATAATAACTTTGCAAGAGGATCCAAAAGTACCATACTTCACATAAGATTTCTATACTGCAGATTTTCCTTTTATGCAAATTCCTCCCATATACTATTCACTTGCCACTAGTAAATTTACAGGGCACATAATTTGACATGTGAGAAAATTGTGTATATTAATAAAAAAAATAATTAATAGCATCTGTTAGATAATTTGATATAGTTTGAATGGCTTTGATATCAAATTTTGTCTACACTTTAAAAGAGTAGAGAAAGATTATACCTACCATTTTGTACTGAGACAAGATTCACATCACTTAATTATATATGATTCGGAGGTCGTGTACCTTACAACAGAAAATATGTATACAAAGCCATCATATGCGTAACATATGGTGAATTACTTGGGCATGCAATATTCACCAGCCAAACTATCTTCCTCCATTCCCTTTTATATTTGCATCTAGAGCTAATAAATTGTTTAATAATATCAGATGATTAATGACTTCTATAGATTTAGACAAGGTAAAATGGGACTGTTGACCAAACTGTAAGAAAGGAGCAGCTCAACTACTTGTGTTAGAACTGGTTTGACTAAAGCACAAATCATATGCAAAGCTACTCCTACCACAGTATCCATAAACATCCACATGTACATATGCATACGGATACTTGCACGTATATACATGTAAGAAAAGGGCTAATAAGCTGATGTCATGAATTGCAATGAGATTGTCATCGTACAGAAAGTCCATCCAATATATGGGACGAGCAAGAAGAAACAAGCTTGTCTAGAACCTGTCTTATGCTTTGTATTATATCCATAGGTACATGTCCTGAAATCTTATATCATAACAAGTTAAATAATCGCAACTCTGTTACAATATTTTACACAATTAAACCTCAACTAATGGAACCCGTCTGCACTAAATGCAATAATTTTTGTTTTGCGATTAGTAAAAGATTTTACATGAGGTTTTTAATGTCGCAATTTTGCTTTTATGCGGGGGTTTATTAGAAACAGGAAAGCTACTTTTGCCTTCTAATTTCGTGGCCAGAGGAGTTTCTAACGACGAAAAAGAGAATATGGTGCTATCGTGATTCAGCGCAAGGTTTCTCTAAGGTCTTGTGAAATTCTTACCTTACCAGGGATTGAAACTAAATGCTTGCAAATGAATTCAACCGTTTAATTCGTTTTCAATTCAACTATCATGTTCCTAAAATTAAACAATGTCTTAATATACCTTTAACTTAACTGATTTATATTATTTTATAAAAGAATACTGTCACATATTTTAGTTTGGACGTTTTTGTCTAACTTAATCTATAATTTAATTTGAATAAAATTTATTTACAAACTTCATTTAATTCATAGCAAATGAAACAAGGAATATTACTTATATAATTGAAATAATTTATGATGGTCCGAATTCAAAATATTATATAGATTTATAAATGAAGTTCAAGATTTCATACAACTTGCTTGTTCCAAGCTCAAAGAAGGAATTACTTTGTGTTCTGTTAGCATATCTCTTAACCCTATCCTGCAATTTAGTTAACAATTGGACAGTGGCATTCCTCGTCCGAATCCTACAATGAGTTTGACATGCCACGTTTTGGATCTCCCAAACAATTGGAAAGTGGCATTGCTAGTCCGAATCCTGCAATGAGTTTGACATGCCACGTTTTGGATCTCCCAAAAATGGAAACTTTGGTTGAGGGTCCCTATATTCCTCCCTGTAGCTCCTCTATACAAGACATTGCTAAACACCAGTCATTGGTCTTCTTAGCTTTCTACTCTTAAATCCAGTAAGAAAAATGCTTCTATTGGCAAGTACGAGGAGCAAGAATTAACGTGCTTCAATCTTATTATAGTAATTCATTACTCGAGTCTGCTAGCCGCCCGTGTCTGCTATAGGCAAGGCAAGCAAAATGCCATTAATGTAAAGGTGAAGCAAGGGACAAATAGGAAGTCTCAAAGTTTGGTGAAGTTCCCAAATCCCAAACTATGCATATATTTACCTCTCATTTATAACCTTTTTGTCTCTCATGCTTCCAAGTTGACAAATGGGTCAAATTCTTCTATTTATCTCTTTTGGTGTGAATATTACAACCTCCTAAACCTTTGCACATGTTCCCGATGTGAAATCCACATAAAAGTTAACTCGGCTAAGTTGCCGGCCTATTGCCTGTATAATATTTTTTTCAGTTAAAAAAATGTCAACGTCACTTATAATTTGTTACTTATTTTAAAAAGCATTCTTATAATTCATAGTTACTAAAAATAAGTCATAATTATTCTATTATGACTTTAATATCAAACTCAATTAAAATAATTGTGATTATTTTGTTATGATTTTAATAATAAGTTTACTAAAACAATTTAACAAAAAACTTAATAATTTTTATTTTTAGTACTACATCACATTATGTGATAATCTTAAAATACAAGAGTATTCTTTTAAACAATTAAACAGACCAAAGTTTTGTATGTTTTACTTATTTTTTTCTTTGAAGAGATCAAATCCCATTATCACTCAACTTATATATACGTGTCCCTCAAATCATGGGTGACTTGGCAGTTTATCACACTTTTGTGATCAAGTTTATTGTTTCTTAATCAAATATTTTCTTATCATCTAATCTTACAATCACCTTTTTGATGACTAATTTTGGATCTATATGCCGAGATTCTTCCTAAGATAAATGATGACTAAATTTGACTCTATATGCTAAAAACTTCCTATTTATTGATTAATTATTCGTGAAGTATATTCCTAAATTGAAATGTTTCATGTCATTGTCTGCTTCTTGATAAACTATTTATATGAAGAAGATGGCTACCTGTGGGGATGTATAGATTTCCTATATGACTCATACAAAAAGATAAGGTTTGAACAGTAACTTAGAATATAGGCAATAGGAGTTGATTAAATTTTACAATTCAAAGAACGTTGCTTTCAGTTAGATTATAACCTTAATATGATTTTGAGTATAATGAGAAACTATAAGTCATAAGGTGACATAAATAGCCAAAAAGTGTATTTTAAACCATAATGTTTACATTAGAATACAAGTTGAATTCTAACATTTTGGGAAGTTTAATTTGAACCTCAATGTTTATAAAACGTTTGAAATAGAACCTATAAGGACGGAAAATCTAATGAGGGTTACACTTTGTCAATTAAATGTCACATTATATAGGACGTATTTTTTAAAAAATAATTTTGAACACAAAAATGGAACTCGACACTTGATGATGTGACCTTTTGTAATTAAAATAAAAGCGAGTCCCAAGTTTTCAAAACTCACGATTTCTTCTTCGTAGAAATCACCCAAAATCTTAAATCCCCAACTCCTACTTCGTTCAAACGTTTGCAGAAATCCCTAACACTTTTCCACAAGTCCAATCACAGCAGCACATTTCTATCGCTTCTTGCTCTCCTTTGTTGGATTTTTGGAAAACAACATAGGGACAAAATCCCTCCCCATGCTCTTAATCACATTGCACGTTGCACATTGCGTCTCCTCTAGCTTACTGGGCAAAACTTCGTCTTTATCAGGTTCCCTACTTATTAAGGTACTTGTTCGTAATTTAAAGCCATCTACTTCTTTCATTGATTCTGGGAATTTACGTTGGTTATTTGGGATTGAATGGAAGATTCTATAGCAATGGTAGAGTGACATATTGTTGGATATTAGTGGGTAGGGTATAAAAACAGTTATAAGAAATAATAAGACTAGGGAAATGAAAGACTAGCTAAGAAGAATCATTGTAGAATTGAGCCATAGGCTAAGGAGAGTATTGACCTCTCAAATAGTCAGGTTTAGGGATACTATATTGTGTATTGTCGCATTTCTCTCATTGATATTATAATTTAATTGAGTTAATATATTTCAGACTCCATTATCAATGTACACTATTCTACTGCTTGAGCATGTTGAGTTAGTTGTTTAGTGATTAGGTCCCATTATAGTTCAATTTATTTTTTTATTGCCCTGTCAGTACAATAACTTGTTAAAAGGCAAAGATGAGGATCTAGAAATTATGGAACAATTATAAGCCTTTGAAGATGGAAGAAGATAGTTAACTCAAGAGTATTAGGATGATACATTGGAGAAATGTGTGCCTTTTGATTTGCTAGTTTGGGATTTCTACATCTCTTTAATGATGTGAGCACGCAAAATACATTCTACTACCCATATAATGTTGTTGAATGTATATTATCTTATCTATATCTCCTCTATTACCTAAATGGTTTGTATCCTTTCTTCCTTGACATTTTTTCTTTTGATGATGAGGTTTTTATGTAAGGTTTGGATGATGTTAGGGGACCTATTTTTAAGTGTATAGTATGTTCATTTACTTGTCTCTGGGTGCTTTTGGTCATGCTTATAGGATGTGTGTATGTATCTACAGCCAAAAGGGTTTAGATTTAGTTACCATTTTTTCCCTAGTTTTGAAATTCTACCTTTACATCTATGTTAGTGAAAGGAATAGCTAGGAAATCAACCTATAAGTTAGTAATTTTCTTATTAATTAAAGATTGAAGAATGCAAATTGAAGAGGAGTTATTTATAGGAGAACCAAGAGTATTAAAGAAGTTGAAAGTCTCTTTTATTAGCCATTGTTGAGATTCTACCTTTACATCTATTTAGACCTTTGGCTTTTTGCTTTTATAAGGAGTTATTATAATCTAGTACCTTAATATAATTTTTCAGCGACCGCCTAAGGCTAGAACAAGATTACCAATTCCTATCTTATGCAAAAAGCCGCCACACCAGAGCCTCTGACTGTTCCTTAGAAGTCCCCCCGCTGAGGCAATATTAGAGCCCAGAGTCACTGCCCCATCTGTATTAAGCTTGATCCAACCTTCCGTAGGTTTAGCCCAACTGACTAAGGTACCCAAAGGCATACCCTGGGACTGGAACACACGATTTTCCACCGTAATGGCACGAATGACCGAAAGTAGTATAAGCCATGACAATCTTCGGACCGGTAGAAGGCCACACAAAACCGGGCTAAAAAATGCTTTAATTCAAAGGAAAACTCAAAAAGCGCAAAAAAAATTATCGCAAATGTTTTGCGGTACAGAACGCCTTGCTGGTCTCTGTGGAAGAGCTCCACTACCAACCTCAGTGGCTCCTGAAGATAATACATTCCTGGGCCGGTAAGGACTACCAATACAGCTAGGTTATTTGCGCACTTATTTTCTTCGCGATGCACGTAGTGAAGTTTCACCTTTAGACTTTACGAAGGTTCTAGAAAATGGACACCACAATTATGAACCAAAGAGGTAACAAAACTAGAAAAATTAGCGCGAAGAGTTCTCTATGTTTTAACAAGCATCAAACCAAGGCTCAAGGTCTTGTGCACAGCGACAAATCCAGGATTTTAGTCTTGGAGGGCTGGCGCCTATATATATATATTGAAAATTTTTTAATCTAGAGGGCTGGCGCTTATATATATATGAAAAAATTTTAGTCTTAAGAAGCTATAGCTCCTGCCACCCCCTGATCCGTCCCTGCTTGTGCAGGTCTGCTTCTGACTGCCCCATCAAAAGAAAAAGTTTTATCAATGAATTAGTTATCTTTTATTTTATTTCCGTAATTATGCGAGCCCCGTAGGAGTTCTTCTCTTTCTTCCATATCGATCCTCTCAAGAAGTATTAACTACTTGCTTCAATTTTCGAGCTAATTAATTAATGACATTGATTATCAAAATTAAAGCTTCCAACATTGTAGTGTTCAGGGATTGTAAGCAAAGAGCTAAAAATAAAATAAATAAAATCACAAGGTGGAAATGGAGAATTAACGAAGGTGATGGGATCTTTGAGACAAATGATATCATCAGCAGAAAAGAAAAGTTATGCTAAATCATGATCTAAACAGAGAAGAATAACCTGCTCAATTTTATTTTTCTTTTGTCATTATCATGGCCTAGGACCAAACACACATGCTTATAAATATTCGCACTAATATGAACTGATACAGGTCCAATCTATGCCGCTTTTTTCTTTAATACGTAATGTACAAGTTGAAAACGAAATATCAAACGTCTACGAATTACGCTTACGGTACGTATACAAGTATAATATGATTCAAAATGTTCCTTTCTTCTTGCTTGGGTTACTGTTTTGTCCGTTAATCACAAATTGATAACTATAATTAACTTCCAATGTTGTGTTGAGCATTAAAAATGTAAATGAGACAAACATATAAAGAATGACAACAATTTAACATAAAAAATTCCTCACACATCCCCTTTCATACTTAAGTATATGCTACCAAATGATTGTCTTGATCAAATCGGTGACATAAAGGATTGATTAATATGGTTTAGGGAATAGGTTGGATTGGACCCGCTTGTAGCGTTTCAAGCCCGTATGCATGTTCTCATGTTTGGTTATGTATACTTATCATCCTCGGAAAGCTGAATGGGCCTTGTTATGATTAGGTTGGAGTCAGAACTTACGTTTTGTTGTTTCTTCGAGTGGCCCAAGTATTTCACAGTCCCTGAAATTAGGACAACAGCCCCTGTTCTTCTGATTCAACTTGGACCATAATGGGTTTAGGGTTTTGGTGATTTCATGTTTCAATCCTGTCCACTTCCTCGTACTCGTTCTCTCTCATTCAAATTCAAGAGTGTTCCATAAAATTCTGGGACCAAAACGATTATTACCTCAAGTTCTCTCCTCTTTTTGCTTCTGTTCATTGCCTATTTCCCCCTTTTTGGGGACACTGGCTTCTCCATGTCTGATGTCTTTTATGTGGGCCGATGCTGCTGCTATTATTACGTTTAAGAGAATTGGGTATTTGCATTTTGATTCGGTAGCTTCTTGATGGCAAGGGGCCAAACTGCATCTCTGTTTCGGATTTATGCGTCCAGAAACAACGTTTCTAGAGCTAAGATTTCGCTGCCAACTCGAATTTTCATTTCTTTGAGCCAATCTAACAACAGGGTATTGGAGAATAATCGTTGCTGTTCCCTTTTTGATGTGCCTTACCGTCAATTCTCAACCAATTTTCTTGACCTCTTTACTCGTCGATTTGACCCAGAAAACCCAAATGAAGTTAGGATTTCTAAGTCTGTTGATAAGAGACCTTCTTCATCGGCCCAAGATGATGAGAGAAGCAGTTTTGGTATAGTTGATGCTAATAAAGATAGTGGTGATAGTATTAGTACTGTGGACTTTGTAGAAAGTGTCAAATTTGAGGGCGTTCTTGGGAATAGAGTTGAAGTTGGGATTTGTAATGTCAATGAAGGTAGTTTAACTCATTCAATGAAAGTTGAAGTTGAAGAGGAACGCAGTGTAACTCATTCAGTGAAAGTTGAAGGTGAAGAGGAACGCAGTGTAACTCTTTCAGTGAAAGTTGAAGGTGAAGAGGAACGAAGTAATAAGGATGTGTATGACAAGAAAAATGTGGGGAAATTGAATGTGGCATTTCGTGATCCTGTTGAGTTGTATCAAGAACTCCGTAATGCTCAAAAGAATGATAAGCTGAGGCGATCAGATTGGGAGACTTTACAAGAAATATTCTCAGTTTTTGCAAAATCAGGGTGGGCAGCCAACCAGGCTCTTGCAATCTATATTGGAATGTCATTCTTCCCTACTGCTGTTAACAAGTTTCGTGAATTCTTCTTCAAGAGATGTTCTGCTGAGCTTGCAATCCACTTTGTTACGCTTGGTCCATGCGATGAAGCTATTAAATTTATGTTTCCTATATTCGTTGAGTATTGTATAGAAGAATTCCCTCATGAGATTAAGAGGTTTCGGAGTATGACTGAGTCCGCAGATCTCACAAAACCACACACTTGGTTTCCTTTTGCACGGGCAATGAAACGTAAAATTATTTACCATTGTGGTCCAACAAACAGCGGAAAAACTTATAATGCCTTGCAATGTTTTATGGAAGCAAAGAAGGGCATTTATTGTAGTCCACTTAGGCTTTTGGCTATGGAGGTTTTTGACAAGGTCAATGCTCTTGGTGTTTACTGTAGTCTTCTTACAGGTCAAGAAAAGAAGCCAGTCCCTTTCTCAAACCATGTTGCTTGCACTGTTGAAATGGTGTCAACAGATGAATTGTATGATGTAGCTGTTATCGATGAGATCCAGATGATGGCAGATCCATATAGAGGTTATGCATGGACGAGAGCATTACTTGGCTTGAAGGCTGATGAAATTCATTTATGTGGTGATCCTAGTGTTCTGAATGTTGTTAGAAAGATCTGTTCAGAAACAGGGGACGAATTGTATGAACAGAATTATGATAGATTCAAGCCCCTAGTGGTTGAAGCCAAAACCCTGTTGGGAGATCTTCGTAATGTTCGATCTGGGGACTGTGTAGTTGCATTTTCAAGAAGAGAGATCTTTGAGGTTAAATTGACAATTGAGAAATACACAAAACATCGTTGTTGTGTCATTTATGGTGCCTTACCTCCAGAGACTCGCAGGCAGCAAGCTAGCTTATTTAATGATCTAGATAATGAGTTTGATGTGTTGGTTGCAAGTGATGCTGTAGGTATGGGGTTAAATCTGAATATCAAAAGGGTTGTTTTCAATAGTCTCACTAAGTATAACGGTGACAAGAATGTTCCAGTTCCGGCATCGCAAGTAAAGCAGATTGCTGGAAGAGCTGGTAGGAGAGGTAGCCGGTATCCAGAAGGATTGACAACTACCTTGCATTTAGATGATCTGGGTTACCTGATTGACTGCTTAAAGCAGCCTTTTGATGAAGTTAAAAAAACAGGTCTTTTTCCTTTCTTTGAGCAGGTTGAACTATTTGCCGGAAAACTACCTAATGTAACTTTCTCCCAGCTGCTTGAAAAGTTTAGTGAAAATTGCCGTCTCGATGGTTCATACTTCTTGTGTAAACATGATCATATAAAGAAGATTGCAAACATGTTGGAGAAGGTTCAGGGACTATCCTTGGAAGATCGTTTCTACTTTTGTTTCGCTCCAGTTAATATCAGAGACCCAAAAGCTATGCACCATCTTCTTCGGTTTGCTTCAGTTTATAGTCAAAAGATCCCTGTCAACGTAGCGATGGGCATACCAAAGGGATCTGCTCGAAATGATGAAGAGCTCCTAGATCTTGAGTGTAAGCATCAAGTCTTGTCTGCATATCTGTGGTTGTCAAATCAGTTCAAAGAGGGAAGTTTTCCCTATGCAAAGAAAGTCGAGGATATGGCAACAAACATTGCTGAACTATTGGGTCAATCTCTTCTTAACGCATGTTGGAAACCTGCATCAAGGCAGACAGGGAAAATTGGGCCTCAGCAAAAGGAAAACGCACACAGTAGGCCGAAGGAGCAGCAAAAAGTTGGTTACAATAGGTCTAGGTCACTCATCAAAACACATATGAGGTAAGTAATTGTAGTTTAGCTCATTGGATGGTTTTTTTGCATGTTCCAATCTGTAGTGATTATTGGTCACTCTTTTTTGGGTCTATTTTTGCTTTTTACTCTATTTTAATTTTTAGGCTTTATGAAAGTGTCATACGAAGTTGTCAATAGAAAATAGCTTTCCTGTAGTTTTAGCTTTATGTGTGTGTAAGTAAAACTAAATGAGTTATCAAAAGATAACTCCTTGATTTAATTGGCAAGATATACTGTTTTGGAAATAGAAGCAAAAAACAAAAGCAAATTTTGGCAGCCATTTGAAAAGAAGAGAAGTATTATATGAAGTTTGAATTGTAAATTTATATCAACTGTGCATGTAGGTAAATTGGTCAGGGCAAGAGAAATGCTCATCGTGTTTTACCATAAGTGAAATTAAATATTTGCCGGGAAACTAGATAACCTTAGGAATTTGTCTTGGATAACCTGACAGCAAATCTCAGATAGTGGTCAGTTCCTTATGGCAGTGCAACTTGTATTTGATATGTGAATGGAAACAGGTTCCTCTGTTCTGTGGAGGAAGTTGGGTAGAATGGAAATCAAAAGCAATAACTAATAGATTTGACAAACGTACTATTTTTGTGTGTTCATCTGTAAGTTATTCATAAACACTAACTGATTTCTTCTCTTCCTACCAGGAAAAGACAAGAGAAGGATTCCAAGGAGGTAGCCGCATAGTGTGTCTTACAGGTACGTGCAGCTGCTAGTACATTGACTTTTTTTCCCAAACATTCCGGTCCCCCTTTGGATTGTTGAGACTGGTTTGCTTCCAAATGCAATAGTTGTTCATCATTGGAATCTACCAATAGGTTCTTAATGCGACTTGTGACCATCTTCATTTTATGGAGTGAATGTTTAGCTTTCAGATGATTCATAATTGTATCTATTGGGAGGTATCCTCAGTTGTAATTTACCATAATTTGTTGCATATGTTATTATGATTGCATATGCTCCAAATTGATGTGCTTGCCAGTTGTATTGAATCTTTCATATATTGCATGCTTTACACATGTATGATGCTTGATATAGCGTCCAACTCGTACTTGCAGGTGTAGCTTTGGATGGATGGCAATGTTAAAGACCTGAAGCAACAGTAAATTGTGCTTCTAGGCCACAAGTTCCCTCTGCAGCTGATGGATGAAATCTCTTGAAAGCATTAGAATATAAAACCCCTTAGCAAAGGTGAGTCTTCTTATGGTCAGGCCACAACAAAAACGTTGAGTGGAATTAGTGCACGATTGAATATTAGCTGAGCTGGTGAATCATCTTATGCTCAAGTAACAGCAAACAAATTGTGCAGAATCACTAGCTGGTCATATCACCTAAGATGGTTGACTGCCAGGAATAAAGAGTTGATTACTCATTTTGAATTGGAGGCCTTGCGGTGGAAGCCAGGAAACTTGGGGGTATGTGTGGTCGCTTTAGGAGGAATGGAAGTTCCCAATAGGTATCCAGACCAACAGCTATAATTAGTACAACAGCAATGACTGTATAATTGTTGCCGGAAGTTCAACTGTTCTTTCAACATGAAATGTGCAATACGGGAAGCTCCTTCTTCACAACTGTGAATCCCTAGTCTTTTGTTTCAAGAAAAAATGAGTACTGGACGCTGCAGTTCTCTATTGGGTAATAAACCTATAGCCTTGATGCCAACTGCCCTCATCGCCATCGCCATCGCCATCACCATCAGCATCAACATCACGCTCATCGATTTTTAGCTGTCTCGCTTGGCTTCGCTGCTTAGATAAGTAACGGACAGAGATCACTGCTTAAGTCTCTTGTCATGTTTCTGTGTCGTCTGAAGTTTAATCATATATAGATTTGAGCTAAATTTGTGAAACTTAAAACTAGATCATACTTGAACTTCTGGGTCTTCTGAAGTTTTAATCATATTTGGATTTGAACTAAATTTGTGAAACTTCATATTTGAACTTCTGAATGCCTGAAGTTTAATCATATTTAGATTTGAACTAAATTTGTGAAACTTGAGTCTATAATTTGGATTTAAACTTTATGAGACGAGCTCCAAGTTGTGCCATTGCCACTCTTGTTCAAAATCTCCGTGCCTTCGTCGCAGCAGCATCTAGTCTCATATAGCTGTCGAAATTGTACTTTTGTTATCAGCAAGTAATTTTGTATAAGATGTTAATTCCCCTTAAACAACATACAATATATATATATATATATATATATATCTTATTTAATTGAATACTTTTTATTTAAACTTGAAGGACGTCACACTCTATTTACATTATGTAAAGGACTAGAAAGGGAATAGAGTAATTTAGGAATCTGATATAATATTATTATTTATTTATTCAAAGAAACAAATCAAGTTAATGTTATAAAATTAATACCTAATCCGAACTATTTGATTTTGAAAATCAATTTTGATAATACCTTATAAATCTTCACATTCCCTTGAAACTAAGTTACAAATATTGACTAGACCTAATTTGGAATTGAGTTCTTCAAATATTTTCTTAGGCAAAACCTTAGTTAAGATGTTTGCAATTTATTTATTTGTTTGGGATGTATAACAATGATATTTTGTAATGTTTTAAGTTTCGAATTAAGTATGAAATCAAAAAGAAAAAGGGTTTAAAGGTTTAACAAGTACTAAGTTGTTATAAAATAGGTACATAATAAATAAAAAGTAGAAACCATAATTAGGAATCAATTTTAAAAAATTAAATACTTTATTAAAGTAAAGAAAACATAATATCTATTAATATAAAATCACCTAATAATCAAAATGCTCTAGCACAAACGATTTCATCTCCCTTTCAGACATATCTTTTTCTCACAAATTTATTGTAGTTGTTCATCGTGCTCAATGATGTCACTGTAAAAGTGTTTACTGGCTTAATGTTCTGATGATGATGATGGTGATGGTGGTAGATATGGATGTGAGGAGTCGGGTGCTTTGTTAGAGTCTTCTTGAGGTTTTGGGATTACATTTATTGATTTTAGAGGAAGCTCATCATAATGTTGACAAGATAAGTTGGAAGAAGAAGAAGAAAGGGAAGGACAAGAAGAAGCAGAAAAAGAAGAAGAGGTTCAAGGAGAGAGAAAGGCAATACCAACTTTTTAATGTTCCTTTACTATCTTTTGCAAGCACCTTGTGTGCTCCTTGATCCTCAGTTGAATCAATACTATATATTTCGTATCATATCAGCCAAAAAATGGTACAAAATTAGACATATAAATAATAGTTGTTAGTACTAATCAGTACCAACAATTTCAGGTAATACCGGTTGGTATTTAAAATCCTGGCCAAATACCAATTGGTACTGTAAATTTGAAAATTTTGGAGGACTATTTTGCAAAAAAGAAAATCATGAACCCCACCCTAACGCTGCCACTCTCTCTCGGTTCTCCTCTCCGGCGACTCCCTTCTCTGACGACTCTCCACCATCTCTCCACCTGAAGAAATGAAAGGATAGACTAAAAATTGAGAATAAATGAAGTGTATTGATTTCTTGGTGAATTGTTCTTTACAATATACATGTATTTATACACAAGTGTAGATAATGTGAATCAATTTATAATTGATCCAATCTAAACAAAATAATCAAATATTATCTAAACTAATGATATAATAAGATAAGTACAGCAAGATATAATTACAATTGAAAAATGAAGAAAAGAAGATAAGTGTATCTAAGATAATTTCAAATGAGAAGATGATCTGTTATCAGCTCGCCGTAAGCTAATGTTTAGAAGAACATTGAGCTTGGGACAGAATTGCAAGAAAGAAGTGGAACCCAATGGTTTTATAAGAATGCTAGCAAGTTAATGATAACTGGATATATGATGGATGAATAGAAATTTCTTTGCAACCAAATCACGAACAAAGTGTATATCAATCTCATATGTTTGGTATAAGCATGAGCGACAGGATCTACAACAAGGAAGGTAGCACTGATGTTGTCACAATACAAAAGTGGTTTAACATTAGAGACTCCAAGTTCACAAAGTAGAGAATGAATCCAACATAGTTCAACAACAACTAGTGCAATACTCCTGTATTCTACTTCAGTTGCTAGATCTGGCCACATTAGGTTGTTTTTTGGAACTCCAAGAAATTGAGTTACCAAAGAAGATATAATAACCAGATGTAGATCTGCGATCGTCAGGACACCTAGCCGAATCACCATTAGAGTAAGCAGTGATGGTTAAGGTAGATGGTTTGGTGAGGTGTAGGCTATGGGATAGGGTATAGTGAAGATACCGAAGAATGTGTTTTATCGCAATCAAGTGAACATCAGTAGGACAAAGTAAGAATTGAGAAACTTTGTTAACAACAAATTGGATATCAAATCTGGTTAGGCAAAGATATTGTAGTGCTCTAACAGTACTGCAGTATTCAGTGGGATTGGAAAGAGGAAGACCATGATTTTTAGAAAGCAGAAGCGAAATGGGTGTGGAGACTGATTTGGAGGAGTCGAGTTGTGTATAGTGAAGGAGATCACTGGTGCATTTAGATTGTGTGAGAAGAATACCGGTGGGCGTGAAAATGGCTTCAATTCCAAAGAAGTAGTGTAGAGGGCCTAAATCTTTTATGATGAAGGCAGAGTGAAGAGAATTAATGATGGTATGAATAAATTGTTATGAAGAAGCAGTGACCAAGATATCATCCATATAAACAAGGAGAAAGGTAGTGTGAGTTGGTGTAGAGTGAATAAAAAGAGATGTATTAGCTTTAGATAAAGTGAAACCAAGCTCAGTAAGTTTATGACTTAACCGGTGAAACTAAGCTCGAGGAGCTTGCTTAAAACCATAAAGGGCTTTATGTCACTAACACATATAATCAGGATGATGAGGATCAGCAAAACTAGGTGGTTGTTGAATAAAAACAGGTTCTTGTAAAGTGAAATGAAGGAAAGAATTATTGACATCAAGTTGATGAATGAACCAATTTTTAGCTAAGGCGAATGTAAGAACAAGATGAATGGTGGTTAGTTTGACAATAGGATTAAATATGTCAGTGTAATTGATGATAGCCTTTGCAGACTAGGCAGGCTTTATAGCGATCTAGGGAACCATCAGGTTGAAGCTTTGTACAGAAGACCCACTTACAACCAACAATATTTACACCTAGAGGAGGAGGAATAAGGGACCAAGTCTTATTGTGACAGAGAGCTTTGAACTCATCAAGCATGGCTTGTCACCAGTGAAAAAATTTGTTTGCTTGAGTAAAGAATGTAGGGTCAGGATCAAGAGATGGAAGAATAGTGGTGTGGTTCAGGAAAGGATTTTAAAGGTCTACTATGTGCGAGTGACCACTGTATGAGAAGAGTAAGATGATGGTGGAGGAACAAAGGAAATAGGTAAGGAAGAAGGTACATAAGGCATGGGTGAGGAAGAAGTAGGCAGGACTAGAGAAGAGGAAGAGATAGGTAATGTAGGAGGGGTAGATAAGAGTGGAAGTTGTAATGGTAAGGATAGTAAAGTGGGAGAAGAGGAAGAGGAGGATGGTGGGAATTTAAAAAACTGATTTTCAAGAAATCTAACATGGCAGGAAATGTATATTTTATTGGTAGAGGGATCAAAACATCTATTTCCTTTATAATTGGGGGCGTATCTGAGGAATACAAATGGAATAGATTTTGGTGTAAGCTTATCAGTTTGAGCATGAGCAAAGTGAGGATAACATGTACAACCAAATACTCGAAGATGTGTAAGATTAGTAGACGAATTGAACAACAATTCGTAGGGAGATTTGAAGTTTACGGTAGATGATGGTAAAAGGTTGACGAGGTAAACAACAGTTGAAAAGGCTTCATACTAGAATCGCTTAAGGAGAAAGCTTTTAACAAGAAGAGTGATTCCTGTTTCAATTATGTGATGAATTTTATGTTCAACAACATCATTTTGTTATGGGGTATGGGGACAAGAGATACGAAAGAAAACGTTGTGTGTGGTGAGAATGGTAGCAAATGATCCTTTAATGAGTTCAAAAGCTCCATCACATTGAAACATTTTGATTTTTGTAAAAAATAAATTCTCAACAGTGTTTTTGAAATATTGAAAATTTTGCAAATGCTTGAGATTTGTGATCCAGTGGAAAAATCCAAGTATAACGACTAAAATCATCAATAAAAATTATAAAATATCATGAACCAGAGAGAGATAACAAGGATGATGGTCCCTAAATGTCGCAATGAATTAATTGAAGTGGTGCAGTACATACTCTACTGGATGTAGGAAAATGAAGATGACAACTTTTGCTTTGAAGATAGGAATTACAATGAAGAGGAGTACGAGACTCTAGAATTGATGTAAATAATTTTGAAAATTTTAAGTACATGGATGACCGAAACATTGATGCCAAAGAAGTGAAGAGACACGTTGAGCAACAAAAGCCACTGGATTTGTGAAGTGGACAGGTACCTTTAGAGGATAGAGATTATTGTGGATGTTTCCAGCGAGAAATGAAATTTTGGTAGAAAGGTCATTCACAATATAACCAAAGGGATTAAATTCAATTAAACATGAATTCTCTTTAACAAATTGAGCAACAAAAAGTAAATTTGCGATAACTTGAGGCACAACAAGAATATTATTTAAGTGTAATGGTCAAAGATTGGTATGGAAAGATAAGGAACCTTTAGAAGAAATGGGAAGAGTATTACCGTTACCAACAACAACTTGATCAGTATCGTGATAAAGTTGAATAGATTCGACAATAATGTGGTTGGGTGTCATGTGAGAGGAAGCACCAGTATCTGGAAGCCATTTAGTAATTTTGCTAGGTGAAGAAGTAGAAGAATTTATAGTAATTTGTAAGGCAGAGAAAGTTGGTTGAATTTGTAAGGGTTAGAGGAAGTGTTTGAAAAATTGTTTCAGGATTGCATGTAACGAAAATGACAAGTTGCAGCTATGTGACCAAATTTTTTACAAATTTGACATTTTGAGGATTAAGAATTTTGTTTGACCCAAAAGGTGGAATAAGTGACTAAGGGTTGAAATTGAGTTGGGCTATAAGGGCTGGGCTGGTCTGGTGGTGATATGATAAGTATAGCAAGATATAATTACAACTGAAAAATGAAGATAAGAAGATAAGCGTTTCTAAGATAATTTCAAATGAGAAGACAATCTGTTATCACCACAATTGTCTCTTTTTCCGATTCTGCTTCTCCATCACTGTCGTTGTTCCACCTCCATACTACTATTGCTGCTAGTCATAAGTAAAGCAAACAAGGTTGAGCATTTATAACATGCAGAAGAAGAAGAAGATCATTTGTGACATGCAGTTAGAGCAAAAGTCGGTAGATTGAGAGACATGCAGAAGAGGAAGAACCGAAGAAAAGCATTAAAGTTAAGCATGAGCTACAAAACAAGATTTTAAGTGTTTAAAATGTGGAGAAGCTCGAGCAACGTGGCATTTTTAGATCCTTTAATTTTTTAAAAGTTTTATTGTTTTAAATATAGTGTATGACAATAGCTTTAGTTTTAACATATTTTATAGATTTTATAAAATTGAAAATAAATTGAATATTGTAAATTTTAAATTATTGAATAAATTTGAATATATTATTAATCAATTTATTTATAAAATATAATTAAAAGAAAAAAGTTATTTATCTTTTCAATTTATAATTATAATTATAATTATGATAATGTTATTTTTATTGTCAAAATTAAGAATTATTATAATAAATTTTTTAATTGTGTTTGTATTATTTTTAATTCTATTGTAATTAAGAACATATTTTAATTTATATGATTTAAATTTTTATATTTAGTATCTATTTGATTATATTAATGATATAAATTTCCTTTAAAATTTTTCTTTAAGTAATAAATGTGATTATTTATATGTAGAATATGTGAAAATAATATTAAGAAAAATAAACAAAATTTTATTGTTTTAATTTTCTGTTATTATGATTTTTTGAGATATGATTGGTGTAAAATTATAAATCATATAATATAATCTATTGAAGGACTATTTTGTAATTTAAAAAAATCATAGACTATTTTATAAATTTAAAAAATTATTCAAAAGGATGTCAAGTATTAACTGGTAATAGTACAGTGCCGTACTAGAATCAGATCCAATATCAATACCGATACTGTACTTATATCATTGAGCTGAATTACTTTTTGAACCTATAGCAACTTAAAAATAAAATCTAATGTAAAGACGTTCATATACGTAATGGGAAGTCATATAGAGCATATGAATTAGTGGCTAAGTATGTCTTAATAATAATTAAAGAGTTATTTGTCCATGTTAGTTAATATTTCCTACATCAAATTGCTCAGACAACTGTTTCTTAATTTCCATTTACATACTTAGAGCCTTTGTAGCTTGTATTATATGCTATCAAAGAAAATGTGTGTGCTTGAGGGTGAGGGTGAGCTTGAGTTAGTGCTGTAAAAGGTATTATTTTATTATTTGTTCAGATACATATTTATACATTTGTTGGTTTAATATTGACCATACACTTGTTAGGAAGGACAAAATAAAATAGAGGGTTGAGATTTATTATGTTACAACAAGTTATGCTATCCAGCTAGCATTGAAGTGTTTGTTATGTCTTTATGTCCCAATGCAAAATTTCTGTAGTGTCCCTCTTGCGTTATTTTTTTATTCTTCTTTGTTAACACCCCCACTTAAACTAAACCTAGGGCTTCGAACTAGATTCAGTTTGGTGGTCAGAAATAGAAACCTCACCGAGGTTAGGGGTTTTATGAGGATGTCGGCGAGTTGATCGTTAGTATTAACACATCCAATTTCTAGTTCTCCTTTCTCCACTTTATCTCTTATAAAGTGTACGTATACTTCGATGTAATTTGTTCTTGAGTGAAAGAGTAGTTTTGAGCTAGGGATTGAGCTCCATTGTTATCGCTGCATAAAATGGGTTTGTGAGAGAGAGAAAAACCTAACTCAGATAGCAGAGATGCGAGGTAGATGAGCTCGGTAGATACTTGAAATAGGGCTCAGTATTCAACCTCAGTACTGGACTGTACTATTGTCATTTGTTTCTTAGAGGTCCAAAAAATTAGCTTTCCTCCCATGAATACGCATCCTCTAGTTGTTGATTTACGATCATCGGGGGAGCTGGCCTAGTCAGAGTCACTGTAGGCATGGAGATCAAGAGGAGACGATGATAATTGAAAGAGCAGTCTCAGATTTTAGGTTCCCTTCAGGTAACACTTAACCTTTTTACATTCAATCCAGTGGATATTTAGAGGATTTTGTAAAAATTGGCTTAATTTTTTAATTGCAAAGTTGATGTCTAGTCTTATATTACATAGATATTGAAGAGCTCCTGTGGTACTTTAGTAGAGCTTTGGGTGTTCAAATAGAGTGTCATCCCACAAAGACAACTTTTTTGTTGAAGTGATTGGTGTTGAGCACGGCTTGCATGGTGATTGTTTGTTCTGGTAAGTAAATCTTTGATATATTGTTTCTATGAAAGATATAATTCATTTATGTTTCTGTATGCTTCAAATCCAAGGAAATTGTTTATACTCCTAAGCATTTTAAGTGCAAACTGAGATTGTAATTGACTGATAATTGTATGAATTGCTTGAGTCAGATTTCTTATTATTAGAATATTATCTACATACACTAGTAGCATTGTAAGGGTTTCATTTTTGTTTGAGTAGAATAGAGAAGTATATAACCTTGAATTATGAATCCCCTACTGAGATAGTGCTTTTTTTTCAGTTTGTGAAACCAAGCCTTAAGAGCTTGTTTCAATCCATAGAGAGTCTTATCTAGTTTGCATACATGATGCGGCTGTGTTCTTCTTTCAAATCCTTATGGCTGATTTATATAAATAGTTTCATGTAAGCCCCCATGTAGAAATACATTGTTAATGTCAACTTGCTGAATGTCCTAATTATGGGAGATAGCAAGTGAAAGGATTACTCTGATTGTTGAGGCTTTCACAACATGCTAAAAGTTTATGAAAAATCAATGCTAAGGGTTTGATTAAATCCTTTGACAACAAATCTGGCCTTTTGTTTAGAGATAGTCCCATCAGCATTAAATTTAGTCATAAACTCCCATTTTGTGCTAAGAATATGCACGGTAGACTCATAGGGGACAAGCGTCCAAGTCTGATTTTATTGTAGAGCATTGAATTCATCTTGTATAGCTTGAAACCATATAGGACTGTTTAGAGCTTCAGAAACTGTTGTTGGTTCAATTTGCGAATTTAAGGCAAGAGAGAAGGAATAGAGTTTGGGTTTGAAAATTCCACTTATGGATCGAGTTTGCATAGGATGAACATTTTGTATGTATGGAAATGAAGGATTTGATTCAGTATTTGGTGAGGTTGATAGAATGAAATTAGGTAAAGTATTTTGATTGTTTGGTGAAGATGTAGAATGTGATGGTGAGCAAGAATTTTGAGAGCTTACCTATCTGTTGAAGGATTCAGTTGAATGAGAGCATTCTATAGCAAGAGAGTGATTCATGACAGCCTTTGATGAAAGTGAAGGTGTACCAATTGAAGTTGAGGTCAGAGTGAAGGTAAGGAGACTTGGTGAAGCTATATGATAATTTGAGTGTATGGGAAAGAGTTGAGAAAATGGAAATTCTTCCTCATTAAATACAACATGACGAGATATTATGATTTTCCCTTAATTGGTCAAACATTTGTAACCTTGATGTACTGAGTTGTACCCAAGAAAGACACATTTAGTGGTGTGAAACCCAAATTTATGATGAGAGTAATATCTAAGATAGGGAAAACAACTATAACCAGAGGTTTTTAGATGAAGATAGTTTGGTGGTTTGTTGTACAACTTTTCAAATGGTGAGAAGCTATTTAGTCTTGGAGCTAGGATGTTATTGATAAGATAGGTGGCTGTGGGGAAAGCTTATGACTAATAGGTGAGTGGCATGTGAGCATAAGATAAAAGGGTTAGTCCCATTTCAGTGATGTGTCTGTATAAGATAAAAGGGTTAGTCCCATTTTAGTGATGTGTTTGTGTTTCCTTTCGGAAACACCATTGTGTTGGTGAGTGTAAGGGCAACTAAAGCGTGGTTGTATTCCTTGTTTTATGGGGTAACGTAAGAGAGCTTTATGTTCACCTCCTATGTCAGTGTGTAGAGCTTTGATTTTCCTATTCAATTGGATTTCAACATTGGTTTTGAATTTGGCAAAGACAGATAAGGTGTCAGATTTTAGTATTAGAGGATAAAGCCAAGTGAATCTTGTGTAGGCATCAATAAAATTAAGGTAGTACTTATGCATTTAAATTGAAAGATGCGGAGAGGGTCCTTAAATATTTGACTATATGATTTCTAAAAGATTTTGAGCAGTTATATCATAAGTTTGAAAAGGCAATTGATGCAACTTTCCTTGCTTACAGGCATCATAATGAGATAGATTCTTGAAATTAAAATTGAACTTCTTTGAACTCAAAATTTGTCTTAAGATACTTTTGGAAGGATTTCCTAATTTGGCATGCCAAGCATTTACATTTTTTTGTGCCATGTTTGCCTCACAATGACTGCCTAAAGAAGAAACTGTTTGTTAGGAAGAACTAAACTAAGAGTATGTTTGCATGACTGACCTAATTTTGTTGGGTTCTTTAGTGGCTTTGAGGCTATAGAGGCCATCCCGAAGCACTCCCATGAGTAGAATCTTCCTTGTTGCTTTGTCCTTAAGCAGACAACTTTCGTTAGTAAACTCAACAGAAATGTTGTTGTCTTTGGTGAGTTTAGAAATGTTGAGTAGATTTTTGGTTATGTGTTGGAACATAAAAAAAAATTTAGTGCAAGAGTTGTGTGTACATTCTTTAGGAAATGTATGTGAGATGTGCCAATGTTAACAATAGGAACAAAGTTACCATTACCAACAGTGAGTTGATCCTTTCCACCATATTCTGAACTTATTAATAGATTATTGAGGTCTGTTGTGACATGATTTATAGCCCCACTGTCTATAAACCATGTATTGTTATTGACTGCTTCAGATTAGGGATATCTATGCTGATTTTAAGCCCAATAAGATTGAGGATAGTTTTGTGCATTGTTTTGTGTCTGTTAAATGAATGTGATCTGTCTCCATGGTTGGGTAGTATTACCTTGCCACGAGTCATCAAACCTTTTATGACATTTCAGTGCGTCATGACCTAGTTTATGACATAGTTGACAGAAGATTTTGTTTCCGTTCCATCTGCCTCCTCTCTTACGATTTCCTCTGTAATAATGGATTTTTCGAGCCTTTTGTATTGTTCTGTATTTGGAGATACTACTATATATTGATGTATACATGATTGTATATGAGTTTGCATATGTAATTGAATCCTTTTGGTACATATGCCAGTGATATATAACATTATATTCATTGGTATGCGAAATATTGGAAAATTTCAACCATAAGCTTTTAAGTGTGAAAAATCGAGTCCATCGAATGGATAAGACCGTGGTGGTTAAATTAAATGTATAAAGTTAAGGTGCCTAATTATAATTATCAAAAGTCCAAGGACCAAATTGAAAATAAAATTTTTGGTCATTCCCAAATTTTGGACTTAATTGCAAATTTCAGAAAAGTTTGGAGGGTATAATGGTAATTTCACATAACTAAGAGCAAATTGGTAAATTCATCTTGTTTGGTCAA
>JANVCL010000008.1:11891929-11908377 GCA_026546855.1 Erythroxylum incrassatum | reverse complement strand
CGCGGTATAACCCGCAAACACACGCCGCAGTATAACCTGCAAACACCTACGGGTGGGGTGTGGGGTCCAACATCAAATCAATTGATGTGTTAAGTGTTTTGTTTTGTTTATAAGTGTGATGCATTGCATGGTTTAAACAATGTATTAAGATTTACACGTTTTTTATTTTGTTTATGAAAAGTGAAAAATGTGAAAAATTTTGAGAAATAAGCTATTTGTGGATTTTCAGTAGTGAATATTATTGAAATTATTTTAGTAATGATTTTCTCCAGTTGCAAAAT
This sequence comes from Erythroxylum incrassatum, assembly GCA_026546855.1. Taxonomy (NCBI): domain Eukaryota; kingdom Viridiplantae; phylum Streptophyta; class Magnoliopsida; order Malpighiales; family Erythroxylaceae; genus Erythroxylum; species Erythroxylum incrassatum. Next base: position 11,908,096 of record JANVCL010000008.1, on the reverse strand, counting down.
TGACTACTGAGAAACTTTTGAAATAAATGGTAACAAGATCTTGTAAATGTTTTTGCTTATCTTTCAATTTATAAACACATTATCCACGAGCTGTGTAGCTCACCCCCCTCTCATCCCCATCTCCAGGTATTCGAGCAGGAGATCGGATGAAGGGACGTCAAGATATTTGTTCGTTTTTGTTGTTTAGGCTTTTGGTATTGATTTGTATATGGCTTGGAAAGCCATTAATGTTCTTAAGTTATAAATTCATGATGTATTCAAATTATGAAATTATGTATGGAGTTAAGTTTGTGTAACTGATTTATGGATTTATGTATTGATTTTGAGATATAAGTTTGTATATATGTTTACGGATTATGAATTGTGAATGTATATCAATATGATTGGATTGTGTTCGGATTGGATTATGAATTATGGATTTTGTTTCTTGAATTGAGTTTGCGTATGACTTTGGGATATGAAAGTGGTTGTATATGAATGGAATTGGATAGAAATGGAGTTTGATTTTGAGTATGATTTATGGTTTTGAGAATTAAGGAAGTGCTTTAGATATAGGTTTGCGTTTGTTATGTTGAGATCCCGGATGGAGGGTCCGGTGGATTTTGATGATTGTGTTATTGTTTGGAAATTTAGAAGTGTGTTTCTTTGTTTTGCAGAAATTTTTAGGCTGTCAAAATACAGTCGTTATGCTGCCGAAATTTTGGTAAAATGGGTATAAAAATGAGGTTTGGGATTTATATGAATGTATAAGACAATGATTAAGATTTGAGATTTGCATGAGGAATAGTTTCCTAGAAAGGGAAAACTATATAGTTTTGATTAGTAAGATAATGGATTAAGATGAATAAGATGAGAAAAGGATTGAAAAAAATAAGAAAAGGAAAAAAATTATACCGAATTCGAGTGAATTATACCGAATTTCGGATGGTTTTAGTCTTAGGGTTTCAACGCGACGCTTTATGAAATTTTTTATTACCAGATGTCGGACATTCATTTTGTCAATTCGATTCGGTTTGTATTCTGATTCGCGACTTTCTGCACTTTGTTTCGCTTCTTGTTTTCCGTCTTTTTCGGTTGGGGTTTGACTTCGCAGTCGGGTCCCAACAGTTATGGTATCAAAGCAAGTTAAGTTTGATATTTTGTTCACGAGGTTGGGATTCGAAAACGGGTCCCAACAGGTCTAGTTATCACTATGTTTATTTCAAGTGATAACTGAACGCTCAGTCCCAGATGCACTTGAGAGAAAGTGTTAAAGTATCCCATATTGAGTAAAAATGAAAATGTTAAAAGGTTAATAAATGGTAAGAGCCAGCTGACCAAATGACTAATTCTACTCATTTTGACAATAGTTGGGCCCAAGCTCAATTCTTGTTAATGGGCTCTACATTCTACCCATATTAAAAATTCTAATAGCAAGAACCTAGCAGATATAGTTGCAAATTGAATACATTTATGTAGCAGTAAATGGACATCACCAAAAGTTAGAAGTTAGAACATACAATCAACCTTTTACAGGAGAAATGGAAGCATTAAACTAATGGAAGTCACACTAAAAACAGAGCATTCGACAGAATTCGTGAGATGGTAGGTACTATATTGGGTGCTAACGCCACTTAATGAGGCATCACCCTTGGTCCCTGAAGAAACGCAGTTTTTTATTAACCTAAACTTAATCCAATGCCTAATAGCCTCGTCATCTTTCTTCTTTGTTTTTCTGTTCCATAGGTGCCAATTAGCCATATTAATAGAGTCAGGATTATTAAAACCTCAAGCTTATACAAATTTTGGTTTCATTTCCATTTCATAAAGTTATCATATCGGCCTAAATAATCCATATGGTCCTCGCAAGTGACTAGAAACCCATCAAAGTTGAATCAACAAAAAATGTCTCATTCAACAATAATAACCTCTCCTAAATAAGTGACAACGAACCCAAAAGGTAAAAACCAAACACCAAATCCCAGACCTCCATGAAGTCCATAGAAAGCTAGCCCCCTTTTCAATCTATTAGCCCATAATTCAAGAAAAACATCAAAATGACTTGAAACAATAAAGGATATTTGGTCGAGGTCAAGGCATCATCAAAACAGTATGAGCCCAGATCATAAAATGAATATGCAAAGCAAAAAACAAAGCAAACTTAGACAACATTAATGATAGAACAGACAATTCAGAACCTTGATGGATAAATGGGTTGAATGAAAAAACAAAAATAGAAACCAAACATCAAGTTAAGAATGTATGCTAAAGTCTCAGTCCTCTTTCAGCTCAACAACCAACAAACATGCACACAACACATGCTCGCATACTTCATTGCCTAGTCAAAACCAAGCTTTGGAAGCAAACTCCTGAGTGCCAGTGGTGTTTCTAGAAATACTGAAACAATAAGATAGAGGTGAAGATTGTGTCTTTTGTTGGGCTCCGAAATCCATTTAGTACATTAGAGAGAGACACAAATAAAGAGAAACGTACGTTACATGCATGAAAGTGTTTGACACGAATCACAAGAAAACTTCAAACCGCGCAGGTACTCTAGTATGACTTTTCAGGTCGTGTGTCAAAATTTTTGGTGATGACTAAATCCCAGTGTCCTTTCCAATGCTCAAATCATACAAGTGATTATTATCATGCCACTTTGTGAGCTGCTATGCCAATATTGTATAATGAAATTCACAATGTAGACATGAAACCATAAAAAAATTTGGTATCTTTCACCTATAATTTTTTTTATCAATCCTCACCTTTTCTTATCTTATTTGACTTTTCAATATGATGGAATTATTCAATATAATTTTCAAAGGGTAAAGTAGGAATAGGAGTAGAAAGACTTGCACCTTGGACCTTCGTCATTTGTCTGACAATCAATGAACATATCTATAGCTCAAAGGCCAAGGGCGCACCAATGAAATAGTAACCAACTAAAATGGGCGAATCGAAACCAATTGGGTTTTTATTAGACACAATTTGGAGAAATGGCTTGACAGGGATATGTAATTAATCTAATATGGGAAGATTGATTACATACTTAATGATGATTCTTTACTTCTTTACATATTCTACCCTATTTTATGGTAGGATATAAACTTAGAACAAATTCATCCCTTTTAGTCCTAGACACTCCTACAAATTTATTTATAGTAAGGCCTTAATAATTACATGGGGCTAAAATAAAATGTAAAAAAAAAGGGAATTCTAAGGACCAAAAATACACCTGAAGATAGTAGTACCTAAAGCTAGCAATTAGGTATAAAAACTTGCAAAATTTTGGCACCTCTATTTCAAAGATTACAGGTTTAACATAGGATTCCTCATAATGGACCCTATTTTAGTTTTGACTGCACTCACTTTTCCTTACTCTGTGTTCATGTTCTAACATGTATCAGAAAGGGATAATCTTTGCAGAGGAAACATCTTACAGGATATGTTATTGTCACTGTAGATGCTATCAAAGCCATCAAAAATTTTGAATATCATTGAAAAGTTGATAGAGGAAGGGATTTCACTTATAGGAATCTTACTTCTTAGCTTATTGTTCCATTAGTTACTTAATTATGCTCGCATTGGTAACTACAACAATCTAAACATACTCAAATAGATTTATTCTGCCCTTACTATATCAACCTACAACTAATAACTTCACTGTGTAACATTTTATATACTATTCTGTAGGACTGGAGGTTATTTCATCCAGATCATGGAAAGTTTTAAAGGAAAGACTTTCCAATAAAAAAATAAAGAAAAGGTTTTCAAATTCCATCCTTTTTGTAGATTAATAGAATAATTTGTATCTAGGTTTATACAAATTGACCTGGTTTAATACCCATATGCTCAGCACTAATCCTCTAATAATAAGTAAATCATGTACTTAGTGTTCATCATACTCCCTCTCCTTTCCCACATTTGTCAAGTAATCAAGATCACATACATGCCAAAAGTTTCGGCCATTTTGTATATACTATAGTCATATGTTCTAATCTTGTACTAGTAATCATTAAAAAAGAAATTAAAGAAAATGAGATAGTGTTGTAATCACATCACTGGAGAGTCAACTTTAATTAGGTTAGCACTTCAGTGGGTTTAAGTATAAAAGATGTTTGTCTCCAGGTAATTTGTACTTAGTTGTGAGTAGAGAACTAGCGAATGCTTTTTGACTAGCACTAAATAGATACTCTATCAATATGAATGTATTGCTTCTGCTCGTAAGCTTCTTTTGAGATGAGCCTGTTAAGTTTCCTGTGATTCATAGGCTAGTTGCCTTAAATGGGCACCAATTAAATGTATATTAGTTAGTCCAATTATAACATGTTTGCATAAAATCTATGATAATAGCAATTATGAGGAGTAATTACTTTTGCAGTGTCACCTTCAGTCAATTATTAAACATTGGCTTATACATAACAGGAAACTTGTATTTCCTTTAATATCGCTCTTCTTAAACATATTTTCTAAACAAATGAACCAACATTTATATGGATGTGCCCTTAAGATGGATCGAAAAGAAGATTTGGTCTAGAACAGTTAGCATTATTGCTTCACTTGCTACAAAACATATGTGTCTCGTCTCCATTTTCAATAAGGCATTCATCTTTCTCTATTAACTCCAACTAGGTTATCTTGAAACAATCTATTGTATCTAATATTTATCATAAACAATCTCAAATACCAATTTTATAGGGGCCAAAACCTAAGAAACTATTATATGTACCCATAATATTACTTTACATGTGTAGAATAAGTGCCTTGTACAAAACATGCATAGAAACTAATATATCCTAGATGTCCACAAGTCCAAGTGTCCATTTTATCAGCTTAGGTTGGGACATGTCTTCTACTTAACATTATAAACATTGGTATGAAAATTATGTCTTAAACTTTGCATTTTGGAACTACGTATTTATCCATAAAATAATACTTCTATTTCGCTTCTCTTAGTGCTTTACCACTAGAGTTTTACTTCTTACTTCGTTACTAATAAAGTTTCATAATTACAAATAAGAATTTGTAAGTGCATATTGATTGAAAGTGTGATGAACATGAGGAAAGAGAGAAAGAGTGAGGACAAAGAGTTATGTTGTTTTGTTGAATAATAGGGGAAGTGGTGGCAGCAGGTCACATAGATATCATGCAGAAAGAAGAGGGTGCAATGCACAGTTTGTTTACTTTCTCATGTCAGATGAAACTATAGAAATGTCTCCTTCAAAATCTCAAAGCATAATGGTTATTTCTCCTCCTATCTCCTTGGCTTCTTCTCTCTTGGAATGTGTGCTCAGAATCTACCTTCCCTCCTTTCATTTTCCTACCTTTCACTCCCTCATTCAGATATTTTCCTTGTTACCTAATTAAGACTTTAGAATTTGTTTGTATATCTTATAAATCCAAATCATTCTAAAAATATCAACCCCATAGCAATTCCTAACGTTTTCTCACTGAAAATACAGATGTAGTTGTTATATTAATTCATGCTTCCAAAACATCATTTGCAATAAAAAATGTTTCAAAGGAAATTTTGCATTTTTTTTAATTTTATGGCCCATGCTACATGTTAGAGCTTAGAACCCACTCACTAGTTAACACATGTACCTTAACCAATGGAAGTGATAATAACTGTTGCATTTTGAACAATAAAATAAAGAAGAAAACTTTTTTGGGTTGTCATATAATTATAACAAGAAGAATAAATTCATGTTCATGGTCCGCAGATTGATCTGACAATACGCAATACACATACAAATTTTAAAAAATGCAAACATTTCAACTTGAAAAGTTGAAAAATTATGTAAGCTTTGTAATTTCTATGAGTTGTTTCTGACACTGACACTTATGATCAACTAATCAAGGATTTAGAAAACTAAAGAAATGTTGCGACCTCTGGATGCCATCATTAATATTGGATCATAGGATCGGGCCAACAAAAATATGTACTTTTCCAAGAAGAAATTATATCAAACTACTCTCAAGATGTAGGCTTACACTTTAAGATGAATTTCTATCTATACACTACAATAAGCGTTGTCACTTTTAATTAAAACTCATCTACCTCGAATTCATTTAGTTTTGAGCTAAATATTAATCAATGCCCAAAATGAAAACTCTAAACTTTCTGTTACAAAGTGGAAGGAAAATAAGAATGCCAAAATAGCCAACTTTGTTTTGCTCATGCTAACGTAGAAATTTTCAGATTGGAAATGCATTTTCAATATTCGTTTTCCTGCCTAATCTATTGACTTCTATCTATATGAACATTGGTTTTACTATTTGCTGCAAGAAGATATGCATATAGAGAGACATATATATACCTCTGAGTGAAGTTTCTTATTTTGTACTTAAAGAGCATCATTATCAGCTTTGAGTGCATCAAACTATTTCTTCAAGACTTTATAGTCTCTCTCTAATTGCTTAGTCTTGCACCTAGTCCTCCTATTTTGGAATCGTATAGCTATTTGACTTGGTTGCAACCCCAAAGCTTTAGCCAATTGCATCTTTCTCTCAGGCTTTCCTCACTCTAAACTCTCCTCAAATGCCTTAACTTGCTCCATGTTGAGTCTTTTATTCTTCTCTCCTATTTGTGACCCATCATCTGAGAGATCATCATCCCCTCCATGCACTTTTTCACACTTCTCAACCCTGAAAAATGACATTGATCTCTTCATTGTGAAAGGCCCTCCACCTCCTGCACTGCCACCACGAGCATATATACATATAAAAACAATTAGTATCGTTTCCAACAAATAAAGACATAAACATGTACACAAGGAAGAGCATTCATAAAAAGGAGAAGCTAGTAGAGACTAGGAAAGAGCTGTGGAGGGCAAGAAGGCAGTGAGTAGAGAGAGGAAGGTGAAGGAAGATGGTCATTATGATAATGATGATCTTCATGGGAATGCAACATGAAACCATGAGGAGGGAATTCCATATCAATCACTGCATAAGCTGGTGAATTCCACTTATGATAGTTTTTGTAAGTTTCTGCAAGAATATAAAGAGAGGAACTGTAGTATAGTATTGATGTGAGAGGTTATAGTCTAACTCTTTAATGAGTGATGATTCAAATGACAGGTTAGAGAGCAGAGGACATGTTGGTGATAGCTGTAGAGACTGAAATACATCAATTTTTAGGTTTGAGAGAGAGTGATGGAACGTGAGGGGTAGATTGTGTTATGTAATATGAGAGGTGGGAGCTTTCAGGGACCCATCCTATGATCCGGATTTGACTTTCTCTCTCTAATCATATGTTAAAAATAAAACAATAACTTAAGCATTTACTTGTAGCCCAGAAAATTATGGTTGTGGTTGATTAAACTTAGTTATCTTCTATGGTAGATTAAGAGTAAAAAATATATCATACTAAGAGTGATAGAAATCTTTGTTTCAATACTAGTAACTAAGTAAGAATCCTATCTCAATGATGATTGAAGAGGTGAATTGTCTTTTAGATATTTGAAGTAGCTATGATAACTTAGTGAATTCCCATCAATATATTTTAACTTCAAGACAATTGGTTATGTATAAGTGATCCAATGCAATAAATAATTTGCAAGCAATAAAAGGGATATGAAAAAATTAGCAAAAAATGTTTGTTTGTGCAGCAATTGCAGTTAAGATCCATCCATTAGCCATCAAAACCAATCACACGGGCCATATGTGACAAAGAGCTATGCAACATGAATATCCTTAATCCAAAGAGAAAAACTAGAGACAAATAGTTGCAATGATCATTCTGTAAGCATCCATATATGATGGATCTTGCACCTATTATTTAAAATGTGAAGTTAGTTGTATAATTTTGTAGTATTAGCTCATTTGTGATATGTATCCACCATCCATATCTCTAATTAAGCTTATTTAATCTCTTCTAGGAAAAAGAATTTATGAAATTGGAACTACATATTCATACTTAGCTCATCTTTTACCTCTTTTAGAATGAACCTTTATTTACAACCCTATCTTTAATTACAATGGATGAAATATGTTTACTATATGCAGATGGAATCACACAATACAAACTTGGGCAAATACTGTATTGTATTGATGATCATGAAGGCTAAGCAAAAAGAAGATATGTTAGTTTGAAGAGCTAATACATGTCAAAACTATGACAAAAGTAACGACATATACAAGGGAATTATATAGCTTTCTAGTAGTTGATGCAATCCACTCATTTTTGTGCGAGCAATTAACCAACAACAAATACATGTAGGTTGTGTTAGTTTAAAAAAGTACGGAAAGAAATGGCAAATTGAGATTCCCTTGAATTAGGAAAAAAATAAAAGGCAAGAGAGAGAGATAAAGAGAAGCTGAGGCTTTTGGCACTCACTTCCCTCAATTTTCTCTCATTACCTTTTCAAGTGGTGCCAGATAGAGCCTTACCTGAGGAAAATGTATAGGGATATCCAAAAAAAGTATATGTCATTCATCTTCCTGTCCATCAATGGAAAAATCACTTTTTCCTTTGAGTTTTCAAATGAAGCTCTTAGCGTTTGAGTCGGGACATGAGAGACCTATCACCACACCAATTTGCTTTTTCTTTTTAAATTTCCTAAATTGTGGTGGTTGGTCTCACATTGTGTTGTCTTTAGCCTGACCTATAACAAATCTCCTCACTCACATCACATGCCTTCTATTGGAAGGTTAGGGGAACTAAATTTTTGGTTTGGCATAGAGTGGAGTGGATCCACCTTTGTCTTTGTTGCTCACCTCAATATTTATTAATTATTAGAGAAGAAAATTATCATTCTAAATCTTCTTCACATGCACTTCTGTTCCCATGTGCTTTGTTCCACCCATTCTTCAATCAATAACAGTATTCTCTAATCTCCTGCCCTTTTATTCTTCATTTATCCGCCTATTTTATTGTTATTTTAAAGGTGTAATTATCAACTAATTCAATCAAAAGCCAGCTATTCATTAACATAATGTTTCTTCAATAGATGGTTCGAAGGTTGGAACTTAACCTTAGATTTAATACTTTAACATATTATATTTTTTCTTAATGACAAGTTATTGTATAATTTATGATACGATGTGAACAAAAGAATAATAAGTCACTACCCATTTACTGATGCTTTAATAAGTTTTGTTTGAATAGTAAGTATGCAATTAAAGAGCATGCATGAATCTTTATATATGCCATAAATGATTGTCAATTAATATCATCACATCTATATACTATAACTAATTGAAATTAACAAGAGTTTCCAGTAACCTTAATTATCTTTTTGTGTTAAATAATTGTTCTACCTTGTTGCCTAAGTTATTTTATTTTAAAATTAATTATTATATGTTGCGTTAAATTTCCTCAATAATGACAACTAAAGTTTTTATTCTGAAATTATTCAAAAAAGTACTAGAGTATTTTGTTAATTTGTTTTAGATGGTATATCTACTTTCGAGTAATTACTGTCACAATTCTTTCCAAACTTGGCCTTGATATAAAAATGGTTGGGACTTGGGATCCTTCCAACATATGCGAGAAAAGGGATCAACAATTTCTTTTACTTGGCATGAGGAAAAAGTCCTCTTGCCATTTGCTTGACAATGCGTCCAGTGTGCATTGCTATAAGAGCACTGTCTATGCCTCGCTAGCCCAGAAGTCTTAACTGGACCGGACTGCCTGTGTTCTAATGCTTAGGCCTTGTGATAAGGCAATTGGGTTTTCGTATTAATTACAAGAATCAAATCCACCAAGTTGATAGTCCCCCTTGGCAATGGCAGTCGATATCTTTCCATTATTAGATGGGCTTGAATCGGAGTACGAGCTAAAGCTAGCGCATGATTTCTTTTACCGGACAAGTCTGTTTCTATTTTCATAAGCATAAATTCTAAAGCATACAGTCAAGAACGACAATGGATTTACTTTTGCAATTTCCACAAAAGTAGAGCGATTCACACTTTGCTCATGCGGTGATTACCTAACTCCAGGTAGGGTATATAAGCATGACTAAGAATAGAATACCTTGTTTAGTAATTTATCCTTTTAACATTCAACCTGAGTTTTAAGTATGTGACCAAGTTAAGGATATGCAAGCTTTTCTACTGTCCCCCTGCAAATCATATAACCTTGAGAATCTCATAGTTGGTCCCGAAATTTATAAATAGTAGCAATCATGAATTTAGTAATCTTCTTTTAAAACAAGTTTTGCAATTTAAACGCAACATTGTCATGTCAAGAAAAGGATATCACTTTTGAATTATTATTAAAGTTTTAAACTGAAACCCACTTCTATCTTTTAATTTTTAATATTTACATAAAGTATACCAAATAAAAATAATATTATAAACTCTATATCTTTTAATTGTTACAATAACTAGTTTAATTTCTTTCTCTTATGATTGTTCAATAGAATTATTAATATCACCAAAAAAAGAATTAGTTTATTACTTTAGAAAATCAAATTTGACTTTTATGATGTGAAATCAAGAAAAGGATCATGTAAAGAATGCATGCAATGTATGACAGATGGGATATAAAGATCGAAATTTCAGGAGCAAAATGGATCCATTGATGTATGTGGTACTGCAGGTACTTAAGATTGTTCGTCAGAATTATCAAGCCAAATGGGAAAATGGGCACAATAAGGACAAATTAAAGTATAGACGGAGGTAAGGTTGACAGGCACAGACATATATACAACAATTTGCCGGATATTCATCTAAAAGATCAGATTACGGGAGCAGATCACCGTCCAATTCATATAAACTGGCTTAAATTATACATGAAATTTGACAATCATAATAAATCTAAAAGTCATTTAAACTTCCAAATCACGTAAAAAGCACACGAGCACGCAGTTAGTGGAGGCCATCGACATGTAAAGACAGACATTCCACCCAAGAAGAAGCCCACTGACTCCACAACAAGACTCTTAGCCCCATAAAAAGTAGCTAGTCAAACACAATGTATGTGAATGCTTTTCTAATAGTGACTAATAAATTATTGGGGAGGGTTTTGTTTTCTGTGACTGAATCTCCTCTCTCCTGATTTTGAGGTTAATGGAAGGAGTGGCATACACGTTGAATGAAATGCCTACGCCATAGTAGACAATGCAATCTATATGTAGCAGCCTCCAGCCCCAAACTGTATGATTAGTTTTTGTTTATTTAACTATAATTTTTCCTTTTTTCCCCAATTAAGATAGAAAAGAAATAGGATGAGTTTGAAAATACGGGTCAGATGGAGTATACATCAAACAACAATGACTGAGCGTTGGAATGGAGAGATTAGAACTACATATGCTTGTCTAGGAATCCTTGTGGTATTAGAAAAGAAAAAAGCATGTCGAATTGCCTCCTAATCCAGTTGCAGCCATAATTGATGAGACATAGCTGTACAAGGAATTCATCATCATGTATGTACATGGTGATGGAAACTAAACTATGAAGAAGAAGATGGTGAAGAAGAGTTCACCTGTCGTCACGTGAACGTTGTTTAACCCATAATCCCATATATGTGCATCTCCTGGTAATCATGAGTTTACCCATGTATGCACCGATACACGTGATTTCCTCGCTGTAAAATAACTATTTAACAATCTACATTTCATGCATGATATTCTCGGAAAATCTTTTAGTTTCTACTTTTGAACCTTAATATAAGTTGAGGAACTAATGACATTTGCTGTAGGGATACTCAGTTTTGTAATGTCTAGTAAAGCATGAGAACAAATGGGGTCTTGTGCTTCCAAATTTGAATTCAGAGTCAAACAAAAACAAGTTGAGTAGTTTGATTTGAAGAAGCATAAAGCTCTTTCATTTTGTGTGTCCCACTTCTTATACTTTATTTTGAGTTGCTAACAACCAAAATTTTCAACTTCCCGTTAGAGTTTGGAATCTTTAAGCCACCCGTCCAAGTCCTACCACATGCTTAATACCATTCCTATAAAGAACCAAACTCAGACAACTTTATTTTCGTTCCTTTTTTTCCGCCATCTAAGATTTCTAATTTTCCATTTAAGCCTTCTTATCATAAGGACATTATATTGACATTTCTAGTAAAATTTGCAGCTTTATGATTCCAAATTTATTCCATCAAGTGCGATACAAGGGCTACTCGAAGCATAAGACATTCTGCAACTACAGCATTCTGAATTTGTTATTTTGAGAGTATGTATTTTATTGAAATCATGACTTGAGATAGACGTGAATTTATATTAATATTGTTCAACAAACACAAATGTTGAATTTTGTTAAGTAATGAGGATAAAAGATCAACTTGATGAGAACCAATGCCCGGTCTATTATTATGGATATATGGTATTACTGTTTTGGCTCAAATCACAATTCTCACAATGTCAATAAAAAACAATCAACTTCTGTCAAGAGTTCCAATCTCAAAAACAAATAATCAAACAATAAATATGACAAGAAAATATATTGGACACTAGATATATGTGAAAAGCCCTCCAATATAGAGAAAAAATCATGGGTTAAACTGACAAACAAATTACTAATTCAATTGAGAACTTACAAGAGTTTAAAAGTTCCAATATATTGATCCTCGCTAAGAATTATATTACAACACAGTTACAAATTATCCTACCAAGTTCTAGTGTTAAGTACAGATTGATATCCCAAATAAACAATACTCTCAATCTAATCCTTAAACAAACACTCGAAAAATAAATGATAACTTGTCTTAAAAACTCTCAATTATAGAATGAGGACTTCTTAGATAGCGATGCCACTGCGCTGCCCCATGGGCCAGCTCTTGCCAATTTTTTTAAATTAAAAATATATAACAACGTACTTTTTTAAATTGGTTCCAAGTTTGGGTTTTCTAAACCTAAGCTTGTTAGAAATCTATCTCTTTTAAGCAAGATGATGTCGTTTTATTTAGAATAATTAAGTCTCGAGTCATTCTAGGATTAGGCTTGGCCAACGTACCGACCCGTTGAAAACAACTAAATTTAGGCCTATGGGAAAAAAATTGACATCCCTATTATCAGTTTACTTTTACTCTCTTTCTTTTCCTTTTTCAGTGTTCTTTTTCACTCATATTGATGAACCATATTATTTCCCCTTTTATACTAAAAAAAGGGTTCCATAACTAGACATAGTCACTTACACGATCATGTAAGTAATCCCGTCCCAACCATATTTCAAGTAGTCGTGAATATACACTATCTCAATCAATCACACGATCAACTTACACTGTGTACACCTTGGACAAGTGCTTGTATATTTCCATATGGCAGGTCGCTCCTAGTATGTTATAAGCCCTGGGCAAAGTAAAAAATGGGACCTTATTTTTGACTATTTTTAGCCTCTTATAAAGAATAAAAAGAAGCAAAATATGAGCCTTTTGTTGTTTTTTATAAGGTTAAAAGTGGGCCCTATTTTATTTCATTTTATTTTTATGAGAATAAAATAGGCCCTATTTTACTGTTTATGAGGATGGGCCCAGGCCGGCGCCCAGGCTACCCTTGCCTAGGGCCGACCCTGCCATATGGTCATGTATACCTTTGACTCTTGTCATCCACCCATATATTTTTTGTCATTACCTATTCGATCTTCACGTATAGCTGTATATGATAGGGACATGAGCATGTTTGATCTTACACGACCCTATAGGTCATCATCTATCATGTTCACATTCACATTCTCTTACACAACTATGTAAGTTAAGGAACACAAGCCCATTGTGCTTTACATGACCATATTTCTTAAGAATGGTAAATCGTTATCCATTTTGACTTCACTCATTCATTATTTTAAATGATCCTTCATAATATCCAATATCAATGAAACTCATTTTGGCCTTTAATAGGGTTAGACACTCAACAACTTCCTTACCCATCCCATTCTGAGGGAGACTTGAATCACCTCAATAATTATTTCAGAGTCATTCCAACTAGCTTACTAAAAGCTTATGCTTGCTTCTAAGAACCACCTTTGTTAATATATTAATACCGTTCTTATATATGTAAATCTTCTTTAATTGTAATCGTTGTTCCTTAATCTAGATCTTAACCAATGATACCTGACGTCGATGTGCTTAGTACAGGAATGATACATAGTATTCTTGCCCAAATTTATAGCACTTTGGTTGTCACAAAATATGGCATAATCATCTTGTTTCGCATCTAACTCTTAAAGGAACCATTTCAACTAGCACATCTCCTTACCTACTTCCACAAAAGCTACATCCTCCACTTCAATTATGGATAAAGATACACTTTTTCAGCTTGAATTTCCAAGAAATGGCTCTCCCTATGAATTTGAATAAGTAGCCTGAAATGGATTTCTAGTTATCAAGATCTCTAGCTATGTTTGCACCTGTCTAACCTTATAGAATTAGATTCCCGCTCAAAACACAAGCTCTATTTGGAAGTGCCCCGTAAGTATCTTAAGATCCATTTCATAGCTTCCAAGTGAATTTTCTTTGGATTGGATAAGTACCTACTCACCAATGCAATAGCTTATGCTACATCTAGTCTTGTACATACCATTACATACATCAAGGAACCAAAAAAAAATGAGTATGAAGGCAAACTTACTCAACTTAAAGTAAGGTGTTTGTGGCATGTTAACTGGCTTAGTATGCTTAATATTGAACCTTTCTAACATATGTTTAACTTACCTCTCATGTGACGATTACAATTTTCTGTATTTCCTATCCTGAGTTATTTTTTAAGCCCAAAATCTACTTTCTAAAGCCTAAATCTTTCATGTCAAAAGATTTGGATAAGTCCTCTTTCAGTTTACAGATTGTCCCAACATCTTGTCTCATAATAAGCATGTCATCATTTCATATAAAGGAAGAATAATGAAATTTCCACCGATAATCTTCTTAAAATATATATGTTGGCCCCAAATTTTTTTCTTATGAATAAGAATGATTTTTGTCAAATGAGAGGTCTTTATGAAAGTTTGTGGAGTTCATTATTATGATGATGTAAGAAAGATTATATGATATAAGTTGATTAAATGGAAGTATGAAGGTTATAAGTATGATCAAGGGAAATTTTGGCAAGGCACTTAAGGATGAGGAACATAAGGCATAAAAAGGAAAGATTTAAATTGAGTTATAGTTAACATGGTGTTTAAGAAGATTAAAGGAGTTATGAGGTAAATGAAAGAATGGATAAAATGAGAAAAACCAAAAGATGAGGAGGGATATTATTGGAAGGACAAGACCAAAATGCGGTCTTACATTAAAGAGAAGGAGAAAACGTGAATTGGGGGATTCGAGAAGAAGCTAGATGCATGGATGAGAAGAGAGAGAAGCACAAAAAAGAATGAAAGAGAGAAGAAGAGAAAACAAGCTAGGGTTTCAATTTTCTTAACTTTCAAGAGAGATTTTGAGGTGGTTCACAAAGAGAAAAAGGTAGAGGAAGAGAAGAGCTTTCATTTAAACCAAAGATTTCTTTATTTGGTGAAGAACCAAGGGGATCATAAAGGCCTATTTCAGTTAGATCATCTCACAGAGTACACATTAAAGATACAGCAGGAAAGAACCTTTGATACCTTAGGTTGTTTGTAAAGAGAAGAGGCATTTTAAGCAAATCTCTAAGCAAGGAAATCAAGGTGAGTACATTTTTATAATAATAAGCCACTACTGTGTTTCTTTAAATCAAAAATGTTTGTGGATTTTAATTGCATCATAAGTATTACATTCATTGTTCTTGAATGATTTGTGAAATCTGTTATATGTTTGCTACATGAATTGTGTTGATGTTTGATAAGAAAAAAGACTTCGCAAATGATTTCTGAAAAGATACATGTTTATGGAATCATGTTTTCAAGAATAGTTTTCAAGTATATGAAAAGAAAGCTTTCGAAAAAGTTTCATTTTGGGCAACAAGTTTATAAGTCAAGAATTATGGTGGTCTCTCAAGAATCGTCACGTGCACGTTAATTAAGTTAAAGGCTTCTCCCGCCTGCCTGCTAGTGGCATGGAGCTCCTTCATGGACTCCCATAAGTTCACGGCTATGCAAAACCATTATGTGAGAATGCGTTAGTACGTTCTGTTCACGGCTACACAAGACCATTATGTGAAAATGTATAGTATGTTCTATTTTTGGATCCACCTGATCCATTCTGATGTGCTTATGTGGTCATGTTATGTTAGCAAATTTTGTGCATTCATGTTTTGTGACTTGTAGATTTTGGCTGAAAGCCTAAGAAACATGTGTTTTATAAACTCAATGAAAATTTTCTATGACAAGAAA
>JANVCL010000008.1:11876273-11891829 GCA_026546855.1 Erythroxylum incrassatum | reverse complement strand
TTTAATTGCTTTAATTGCATGATTCGACTCTAGGCTAGTCTTTTAAATCAATTTCATAACGGTTCCATCGAGAGAGATGACCCGAGGTTAAACTTGCTGCAATCTTGGAATTATTTTATTTTGACCGATTTCCAAGGTCGATTTCTTAAATCGAACGACAAAGCCGCGATCAGAAGTCCAGCGACAAAATTCATGGTAACGTTATCCCATTTCCATTGAGGAATAGAAATAGGATGTAACAAACCAGATGGGACCTGATGCTCAGCTTTAACTTACTAGCATGTCAGACATTTTGCTATATAATCCACAATATCCCGTTTCATACTTGCCTACCAGTAATACTGCTTCAAATATTGATACATCTTGCTTCCACCTGGATGCATATTAAATACTGTATTATGAGCCTCAAACAATAGGTTTTTCTTCAATTCATCATTAGCTGGTACACAGCCGATCCTTATAATACAATTCACCATCACCTTGCATAGGAAAATCAGAATGTTTATGTTGGCCGCTGAATTTTTTTTTGTAAATTAAGCATGATTTAAATGAATCATGAAGTTTGATGGATTAATTTTTGGAGCTAATTACTATGCCAAGGTTAGTAGGATTTTTATGACATAGGTTAATTTGATTAAAGGATTAAAGTAGTAAGTTGTTATAAGGGCAAATTGGGCATCACACTTAAGGGTATAAGACATAAGGCATTAGGCAAGGGGCAAAATAGACATTGCACACTTATTAAGGAATAAAAAGAAGAAGTTATTGTTTTACTGGAAAATGAAGAAGAGATCATGGAGGGAGAAGAGAGGAAAGAAGGAAAATTAGGGTTTTGGAAATCTTGCAGACTTTGAGGCTATAACAGGAAATCAAGGAAGGCAAGAGGAGCAAAGGATGAGGTACCTTTGAGTAAGTCTTTAAGCAAAGAATTCAAGGTGGGTACAAGTTTATAATAGAGTAAATAAACAACTTTCGTTTTTCTTTAAATCAAAGAAACTTACTGATTTCTACTATATCATAAGTGTTGCATCTATTGTTTTTGAATGATTTGTGAAATCTGCTATATGTTGCTTCATGAATTGTGTGATGATTGATGAAAAGTCTTTGCAAATGATTCTTTTGAAAAGATGCATGTTTATGAAATCAAGTTTTTGGAAATGATTTTCAAGTTATAACAAGTATATGAAAAGCAAGTTTTCAAGAAAAGAGTCATTTTGGGCAACAAGTTTACAAGAGTTTGAAATATATATGTTATGTTGGTTTGTGGTAGTCCCTTAAGAATCTTCACGTGCACATTGACCCAAGTTATAGGCTTCTCTCATCTTCCTGCTAGTGGCACGGAGCTCCTTCAAGTAGTCCCTCAAGAACTACGACTACACAGGACCCTTATACAGAAATGTGTAGTGCGTCATATTTATAGACTTACCCAAACCATCCTGATGTGCTTATGTGCTCATGATATGTTTTAACAAGTCTAATGCATTCATGTTTTGCAGTTGTGAATTTGACTAAATGAAAAGAATTTGGAGAAACAAGTATTTTACGATTTAATAAGATATTTTCTATGACAAGTAAAATGGTTTCAAAAGTTTTGATTACTTTCCTATTATAAACTGTTACCCACGAGCTTTCAAGCTCACCCTCTCCGCCCACCTCTCCCCCCCCCTTTTCACAAAATCTGAATTGTGTATGAATGATATTGAGATGATTGTCAGCTCGAACAGATGATTTTCGAGCATAAGTTGTGGATATATATATATATATATATACAGTATACACACGTACGCCTAAGTGAGATTCATGGGAAGACAAAATAGGAATTATGAAGGATCAAATATAGTTGGATGTGATGGGATAAAGGAGTCAGGATTTGAGAGTTTAATGAAGAAAATTTTAAGAACTGAACAGTTAAGCTCAGGATGTTTCGAAGTTTGCGAGATGAAAATTTGCAAACCTTTCTTAAGGGGAAAAAAAGAAATTGGTGTTATGATTTTAGGGAGAAATCCGGATTGATCTAGGCTAAGTTAGACCAGTGGTCTTCTAGAGAGCAGTAGATCTTTCATTTAGCTTTCCAACGGTGTACTATAGGAAATTGTTGGACATCGGAGTGGAAAGTTATGGTCCTTAGAAGGACAAATGTTTAGGAGTATAAGTGATATCGTCTGTAAGGACGTATCGTCTGTAATGACGTCACATCATCAATAATGACATCATTTTGTCTTAAAAATGCATTGTTTGTAAGGATGCATTCATCTATCAAGTTGTTTCATCTATAAATACTTTTGTTTTGTCTGGGATGATGTCATATCATCTGTGATGACGCCATTCGTCGTAGGACTTTTGCTTCATCTGTCTTTCGCTTCATCTTAAGGCTTTTGCTTTGTTTGAATCGTCTGTAAGGATGCATTTGTCTGTCAAGTTGTTTCGTTTGTAAAGACTTTTTTTTCGTCTAGGACAACGTCATATCGTCTGTGATGACATCATTCATCTTAAGCTTTTTGCTTCGTCTGTATTTCGCTTTGTCTTAAGCCTTTCGTTTCGTCTGTGATGACGTCGTATCATCTATGATGACATCATTCGTCTTAAGACTTTTTCTTTGTCTGTCTTTCACTTCGTCTTAGGACTTTTGCTTTGTTTGCATCGTCTGTAAGTATGCATTCATCTGTCAAGTTGTTTCGTCTGTAAAGACTTTTGTTTCATCTGGGATGATGTCATATCGTCTATGATGACATCATTCATCTTACGCCTTTTGCTTCTTTTATATTTTTCTTCGTCTTAAGACTTTCTCTTTATCTGTGATGTCTTCATTCATCTTAAGACTTTTGCTTCGTCTGTGTTTCGATTCGTCTTAAGCATTGCATCATCTTAAGTTGACTTTGCATCGTTTTAAGTTGACCTTGCATTTGTCTGCTTTTCCCAAATTCATCTGCTTCTTACATTCGTCTGCCTCATGCTTTCATCTGTTCTGTATTCGTTTACTTCTTGCATTCGTCTACCTGATGCTTTCAGCTATTCTACATTCCTCTGCCTCATGCTTTCGTCTGCTTCTTGCATTCGTCTGCCTTATGCTTTCGTCTGTTCCGCATTCATCTGCTTCTTGCATTCGTCTCCCTCATGCTTTCGTTTGTTCTGCATTCGTCTGCCTTATGCTATTGTCTTCTTTGTTTCATTTGTCTTTTTGCTATGACTATTTTCTGTTTCGTCTGTTTTTGCTTCGTCGGCTTCTGCTTAGTTTGCTTTTAACTTATGTGACCGAAACTTCTGCTTCTGTACACTATTCATCTGATGCTATCGTCTGGTCCATATTTGACCCTTCAGATGATAGAATTTGTGTTCAAGGTCTACATAGAAATTGTTGACATTGAAGTCCTCTTTCGAACTCTCCAAGAATAACCTTGATATGAAAAACCTAGAGCATGTTATATCTTTTGTCCCATGATAGGCGAAATATGATTAAGGCCAAAACCCTATTGGATTCTTTCAGCCATAACTTCATTATCCGACCTCCAAATGAGGTAAATCCTGTGTCTAGGTAAACTAGAGACATAGAGCTATCGAATGATCCGAAGGGATAGAATTTGAACCCAGCCTCTGAGACGCTCAATATCTGGATGTAGGTTGAGCTTAGAATGTTTGCTTCAGTATAAGAAATATTTGAAAGACAGGGCCCGACATTAAGGCATTAGAAGATGATGATCAATCGGAGATGACTAATGAGGGTTAAATGGGAATAATCATGCGTGGAAACAAGTACAAGTATACGTCTTATGATAAGGAATGTTGGGTGCAGGAATCAGTGCCCAACATTTATGGTATCAAAGCAAGAAGAGAACAAATGATGATTAAGGAAACTCATTGGAACAAGTTCAGTGTTTATGATCTGCGTAAGAGTTGGGTTCCGAAAACGAGATCCAACAATATACAAGAATATACACAAGTTTATTTATAACCATTTTATATCATAAACGAATTTTGGTGCCTGTTTCAACCCATACAAGATCTTATTTAAATTACACACCAGATTCTCCTTACCCTGAACCTTAAATCTTTCTAATTGGCCACTAGTGAGAAAATTTCATCTAAATCAATGCCCTTCTTTTAACTGAATCTCTTCACTACTAGTCTTGTCTTATGCTTCACCAACTTGTCACCGTCTTACTATATCTTAAATTCTTATTTATTCTTCAATGCCTTATTACCCTTTGGAAGTTTCACTAGCTCATAGGTTTTATTTTTCTTCAGGGAATTCATTTCCTAATGTATAATTGCAAACCAAAGATCTTTATCTTCATATGACTCTATCTTTTGCTTATTTTCAACTCCTTGCTAGCAGTAACTAGAAGGTATTATGTACTCGGGTACCTTGTAGAAGGCCTTTTCTCTAGTCAACCTTTAAATTCAAACATCTTCTACCACTAAACTAGGTTGCTTTCCTTACTCATTATTCTCATCAGCCTCATCTACATCATTGTTCGAATATGAATTATGTATCTCATCACTATCATGTTGTACCTGATTATTTACATCATGTACATGTTTATATTCTTCGTCTCCTTCACCTATAGGTTGGTTAATAGAACTCGAAATAGGGGAAACATTAATAAAACTACATAATGAACTATTGAGAGTTGTCTTACCTCCTTTTTTGAGGTTAGCACCCATCTTGTGCTCTTAGAATGCTACGTAGTTGCTTCTGACAACTTTCTGCTTTTCTTGGTCATAGATTTTAAAGTCAAATTGTTCATTACTATAATTGAAAATTATCCAAAGGGCTGTCTACGTGTCAAGTTTCAGTCTCTGCTTTTTGGGCACATCTTTAAACACCTTACATCCGAATACCATCGAATATGAATAAGAGAAGTCTTTCCCTATCTATATTTTCTCTAGAAAGTCGAGACTTAAAGGCACTGACAATGTTTAGTTAATCAAGAAAACATCCATATTGACCACTTCACCCCCAAAACATATTCAGAATCTTAGACATTCTTAGTATATATCGAACGTTCTTCACAGTTGTTATGTTCATTCTTTCAACAATACCATTATACTGTGGAGTACCAAGTATTGTCATCTCGTGTCTCATTGCATACTGCATGCAGTAATTCTCAAACTCTTTAGAGGTGTACTCTCTTCTATTATCGGTTACAAGACACTTCAACTTTTTCTTTATTTCCCTTAATATCACGACACACAATTTCTTAAAAACTTTTGAGGTTTTGGCTCTTTGTCTTTAACATGTAGACCTAAGTTTTCATAGTTGCATCATTAATAAAGGTAACAAAGTATTTGTTTCCTCAACGTCACCTCTTCAATAGGATCAAAAACATCTAAGTATATGAAGTTTAGTTTGGTCATTTTTCTTTTCATTCATATAGATGAACCTCATTTTCCCCCTTTTATACTAAAAAAATAAGATTTCATAATTGGACACCGTCACTAGTACGGTCGTGCAAGTGAATATGTCCTAATCATATTTTAAGGAATCGCAAATATACACAATCTCATAGTCACGCGATTCACAGACATGTTTGTGTATACCTGGGACACAGTCGTATATATCTTCGACTCTTGTCATCTACTTGTACACGTTTACAGTTACTTACACGATCTTCACACACAGCCATGTATGATAGGGACACAGGCGTGTTTGATCTTACGCAACTATGTAGGTTATTATCTATCTTGTATATATCTGCAGTCTTTTAATGATCCTTAATAATATCCAAATTCACCAAAACTCACTTTGATCTCCAAATAGGGCTGGCCACTCAACAATTGGGAGTATCTCTAATTTGAAATTTGAAACTATTATATTGACATCTAACATACTAATAGATCCTCTAAAGCTCCCATACATCTTCTACTGTTATAAAAAGGTCCTTTTTAACAATGAAGAACATTTTTAAATTCAATGCAATGATAAGAGTACCATTGACAAGTTTTACAGACAATCTTTAACCATTTATGATCATATTTAGATATTTTATCTTTCTTTAAATAAGAGAAGTTGTAAGGACTATTTTTTATATTTATTAAATAAAATAGTTAGAACATATAAAAATTTGTCAATCATATTATATGTAATCCTCAAAAACAAATTATGCCTTATAACTAGCTAGCAGCATGAAACACCTTGGCTAAATAAGCTCAAACACTAACTGAAATTGAACGCAGGTGATTTAAAGAAGTCCCACCAATATAGAGTCAAAGGTTGAAATCAAGCCAGACCTCCTCTGTAAGCACTTCCGTAGGTGAACGGGGAAATTTTTATTAGAAAATTGATGAAAATAAAATATTGGAAATGTTAATAATTTTATTATCTATTTCATTATTTAATTTTGACGTTTTTTATTATTGGATTTTCAAGACAAGGCTTCAAAAATCCAAATTGAGATGAGGTGAAAATAAGTAATAATTCTTATTTGAATTGGACTATTAGATAAGACTTTAAGAAAAAATAGAAGTCTATCTTTAATTGAAGTGGGAGTGGATTATGCCAGAACATGGATGGATATCGTGATTAATTCGGGTATACTGAGATAGCCTTATGGGGGTGATTTTGTTAGAGGCTTGGCATTGGTTGATTGGTTGTGGTATGGATATTGTAAGATAGCTGGAGTGGTTGTTATGTGAAGCATTCCAAGTCTTAGTTTCACTGTGTGAGTGACTATGCTTTCTGCACTACACACGTGAGTGATCTGGTAAGGTTTCCTGGCGTGTGTTGATGGTGAATAGGAGAGAAAATTGTGCTATCTTTGATCTGAATATTTTACTGCTTTGAGGGAGGCTTGCGTGTGACTTTAGTGTCTTGGTGTGGGTTCATTATAGGTGCATGGATTGATAACGTTGTAGGTGTGTGAAGAAAATTGTGAGTGAGCTAAAGCAATGTGGATGTGTGCGTGAACCATTATTTTGGACGATGTGTATGTGACTTCTCATTTGGTATATCTGTGTGTGTGTATGATGCTATCGTGGGCTAAAAGATAGATTTAGGGAGCTGCAGATTTTGTGATGGGACATGAGTAACTTCCTTCATGCGTGACTCCCTCCTTGCTTCGTTTTTGTTTAGTTGCTGGTGGTGTGCGAGGTGAGGTTGTGGATCTTTTGTTTTGATGATTCAAAATTGCATGGAAGGACTGATGTGCTGATCTTTATGTTGCTATCTTTACTGGAGTTTCACTTGAGTGGGCTGAAGGTGACATGCTACACTGAGGTGCTTTAATAGCTGTGTGTCTTCGTTGGTTAGTTGTCGCTAATGAAATTTTAGTGTAGCTTTGTTCTTGTTTTTGTCTTTGCGTGGTTCAGCTAGGTAAATTCATGAGTTTTTGGCAGTTGGCTTTCTATGGTATTTGTGTGATTTTGTTGGGCTACTCACTGTCATCGATAGTAGTTTTTGTGTGAAAAAATTCCAGCAATTTTAATGATTTTGTGGCTATCGTTTTTGGTGTTGGTATGTGAAAATTTTAGAAGTTTTTGTGACTTTATAGCTACTGTTTTGTTATTGGTTTAGTGTAAAAAACTTCAGTAGTTGTCTTGGTTGTTGCAGCTCTATTGAGTTAACGTTTCGGTGCTGAAGCATTTGTTGATTCGAGACGTTTTGTGACTGTTGTGTGTGGAATGTTTTAGTGACTATATCGAAGATTCATAGCAGATTTCTTGGTAGACAACTTCTCATTCTTTCATTGATAAAGCGACATATTTAGGGAAGTTGCTTTTCATCTCAAGTGTTTTCGTTTATGTTGAATATTGTTTAATCACTTGAGTTGTTTATTTTATTTCGCTTTTATTAAATATTGTTTGTAAAAATTCTCTGTTGAGGTTAGTACGAAACGGTCGTACTATTAGGTGTAGAATTCTTTTACGAGTAGTAAGGATGAGAGATAGTATTAAGGATTGACTAGCGTCGGCTCAGTAAAGCCTTGTATAAAACTATTGTCGTTAGTGAAATAATTAAACTGAGCGAGGGCTCCGCAGACATAAGTGAAGTGTGCCGAACTATATTAACAAATATTAGTGTTGATTTATTTTGTTGCATTAAATTCTTCTGATTTCTTATTGTGTTAGAATGATTGCGATAAATTGAATATTTTGCTAAACTACAACCCTTCAGTTTGTTAGAAAAGATAACGAATTAAAGAGGTATACACTTACACTCACGCAAGGACGTACGACAACTTTGTAAGGACACTCCAATTACAAACAATGATATTATGACTAATTAATTAATGCTTGAACCAGAGATCCTAATAAAAGTTGTAGACAAAGATTTTGTTAGATAAGACATAAAAATGAGGTGACTAGAACAAATGATATGTTGTTCTGCCACGACCCAAGTTCAAAATCCCAAGGTTTGCATGTAATGGAAGAAGAGAGAGTAGGTTAAAGAGTTTTCAGGAGTCATAAGATGGCGAAGGAATAGCTTAGACAAAACCAAATGGTGTTAAGAGTTGGAGTTATTTATATAAATATATTTTGGAGGGTTCTGGTATACGAGAGAAGTCCGCTTCATGAAAGCCGTAATTATGTTTTGGAGTTTTTAATAATCCAACCAGAGAAAATATTAATAGAGGATTATCTTTTTCGCGTTAAAGTTTCTCTTCATTGGAAAAGTCCCCATTTCCTATACCCACTACGAAGCTTAAAAGTTAAAAACTATATGACGTCTACATAAGCCTCTTTCCTTTGTTGCAGAGCCATTCAAGCCTGAGTTCCCTCATTTGTCTGAGACCAGATCCTCTGGTCTACTTTTTGTGGACCTACTTTGTGCCACTGCATCTGATCCATCCATTTATATGGGTCCCACGTAAATGGATGAGTCAGATGCAATGGCACAGAGTTGGTCCACAAAAAGTGGACCCGAGGATCTAACGCCCATTTGTCCGCACTTGTTTACAAAAAACACACCTTCTTTTTAGGTCTTTTCTAATACAATATATCTAGAGTAAACGTAAGCAAACTTTAGCTAATGGGAGACTCGTTCTGATTCAAGACTCGTTCTAGTTCATAAAATAATTTTTTTGGATCAAGAAAAGATTGAACAAATGTATGATGGTAACCACAAATTAAAATTTTTAAGATTATTCATCAAACTTAATTCGGATAATTAACTTTTGTATTCACTCTAATTTTGTTTCTCAATACTCCTTTATTGGCTATTTTCTGCTAACCAACAATTAGATTTGCATACTATAAACTACTAATTCAAACTTAGGGCAATCTTGATTACCTCATCCCAAATATACTTTATATTAAGAATGGCGTTTTACTAAATATTCAACGCCATTACTTTATTTTTAGAACTTTCAAAAAGACCCCGACCCATCTCACCTTCTGACTTCTGTTCCTTTGTTCAAACTATCATCACATTCCGAACACCTACATTATGTTTTACCCTTTTGGCCTTTTTTTTTTTTTGTAAAAATCACAAGACACATTCCTGTTTCTCTCACTAAAATTTCAGAGAGAGACGCATAGGCCTGCCAGGTTGTGTTGGTGGAGGTTGTGGTGCGGGTCTTTGTTTATAAATGACTCTGTCTTAGACTCTATATGTTCAAATTTCCATTCATTTTCCTTCCAGAAAATTTTCCCTGATATCTGTTCCTGTTTTTTCGTTGATTGTAACTTGTAATCTTTGTCACGAGACCCTCCTGAATTTCTGAATCCAAAAGTCTTGCGTTCTGTCGTTTTTATCTTCTTCCTTCTCTGTTTATATTTCAGGTTCTCTAACCTGTTTGATTGTTCCCATGAATTTTGGCAGTTGATCGTTTCTGGTACGGTCACCCTTTTGGTTTGGTTTTTCCGTTCAATGATCGCATAAAGCCTCGATCTTTCGAGCAACGGTAACTACCCAATGAAGCAGTTTCATTCTATCTTAGTTTCGGAAATCCATGTAAACTTCGAACAGCTCTGGAAGCGTTTTCTTGGTGGATCTATCTCTGATGCTTTAATACCTATTGGTGAATTGAATGAAGATTCATAGAATTCCTTTCCTTTCAGACAATTCTTGAATCACCTAATTCCTTTCTTATTTTTCTTTCCCTGTTTTAATAATCTAATCTGTTGCCAAAAGCTAAGGTCCTTTCAGCTCATCCACGAACGAATGTTCTTTTTGTTCTCGATGATCTGACACTCAATTCTTTCTAATGTCATCTCTTTAGAACATAATAATTTTTTGGTGTTTCATGCTTTTGGTTTTGAAGTGGATCATCGTATATGGGTTGTGCAACCTCAAAGCAAAAACGTTGCCGTCACTGTCAAGCACCGTATTCGCCGGTGCCTCGAAGCTATTCCATGCATGTTGTCCATCCACCACAGAAAAAAGGCGATAGCTATCATATGGTTGCTCTTACCTCAACCACCCTGGGTACTCTTGCGCTAGATTCATCAATATCTAATCACAAGGATAGAAACGGAAATATTGAAGTTGTAACCAGAAAAGGAGAAGACCAAGGGAGTGGCATTCTAGGAGACAAGGAATTGAAGAACGAGGAGTTTTTTATTAGTGGCACGGGGGCTGTAGGTGATATGGAGGTAAAGAGCGGGAAATGTTTGATTGGTGGCAATGGGGCTGTGGATGGTAAGGAGTTGAAGATTGGTGCCAATGGGGTTGTGGATGATAAGGAGTTAAAGAACAAGGTGTTCACGTTGGGTCTAATTGAAGCCAGGGGATGGTCCAATATGATCCAAGGAAAGATCCCGAAAGTTGCTCCAAAGACACCAATCATGACTCCACCTGGAGAGCCTGAGATCATCAATACTTGGGAGTTGATGGCAGGGCTTGAAGATGTGAGTCCAAGCCATTTTGTCAATCATCATTTCCGTAGCTTCTCTTTTGATGTTTCCCGTGAAACATGTGCGGTTGCTGATAGCCCAAAGTTAATGACAGTACGAGAGAATAGTCCAATCCCATCGGATTGTAGCAGTAAGCCCCCGTGGCTTCAAACGGCAAATGAGCAATCCGATTCCAGGTGCCCTGAATTCGATCCAGAAGTTATTTCTACATTTAGGAAGTCAATGGAAGAGCTATCTCCTAATCATCCATTCTACATTAAGCCATCAGATATGGGGAACTCAAAGCAACTTCCTTCGCTTGGCAGCGGTTTGATTGTAGATGTTGGTGATACGAAAATGACCAATCTTGTTGATAAGGATTACGAACATGGAAAGGAGAAGGTGGTTTTGTATTTCACAAGCTTACGAGGAATAAGGAAAACATACGAGGATTGTTGCTACGTGAAGGTGATATTGAAAGGCCTGGGGGTTCGTCTGGATGAGCGGGATGTATCAATGCATTCTGGGTTCAAGGAGGAGTTGAGAGAGCTATTGGGAGAAGGGTTTAGGGGAGGTTTACCGAGGGTGTTCATAGGCAGCAAACACATAGGTGGAGCTGAGGAAATAAAGAGAATGCACGAGGAGGGTCAGCTAGAGAAGATAATTGAAGTTTGTGAAATGGTGAGTAATAGCATTCCAGGTGCTACTGGGGCCTGTGAGGCCTGTGGGGATATCAGGTTTGTGCCTTGTGAGACATGTTCAGGAAGTTGTAAAATTTACTACGAAGCTGATGAAGAAGAAAATGGAGAACGAGAAGAAGGAGAAGATGATCGTGAGTTTGGGTTCCAACGTTGCCCAGATTGCAATGAGAATGGACTAATCCGATGCCCCATTTGTTGTTATTAAGTTTCCTTGATACGGTAAGAAGTTTTATTGTTTTTCTTTTACATTCGAGTCTTTCTTTTCTTTTCTTTCCCACTTTCCTAGCGGGTTTTCTCTTTGCCGGTTGTTTATTGTACAGTGAGGATTTTTTGTATCTATTTGGAAAGTGGTTCATGTCAGAAATGCAATAGACGAAACAGAGAACAATGTGCTCTAAGAAGGTTTCTTCAATCCCTAGTCATTTGTCCCAGTTACTTTTATACCAAAAAGCTGTTTTGGAATTTGGATGAAAAGAGTCTTGTATACTTGATCTTCAGGAAATAAGAATCAAATAGCTGAAAGAACAAACTACTCCGTGTTCCGTTACACCTTTCTCTAATATCTAATATAGATTTTCACCGGAGCACATCGAAGGTGTCAAGAGCTGCAACAGTGACTGTAGCCTATTTATTTCAGTTCTTGGTATGATTTTGACTCTTATCTTTTCATATTTTCCAAAATCCATTTCCATTTGATAGCTGTGAGCTGATTTTAGAAGCATCACACAACTATATGCTTTAAAGAAAAGGGAAACTGTTGATCAAGTGATGTGCGGTGATAGACCGGCTGATTCCCTTATGGGCTTTTAGTAATTACCATATTACCTTAGGATATGATGTCGGTAGTTGCTGGCAGATATTAAAGAATGGGCCAAATCATGGAACTGGTAAGCAAATTAGGTGAAGAAGCCTGGGTCAGAATTGGGTAGCTGCAGTTGCACTTTGAAAGAAGAGCAACGGGTCAATCCTCATATTTTGGACTTACTGAAGTAATCAGAGAAGCCAAGGAATGAATGTCATTGCCCGCAACTCCAAAGTTTTCAATTTTCAACAGAAAGACCGAGTCTATAGTATAGTGGGATACACAGCACAGCCACCACAAGAAAGCTTTTTTTCTTTTGTAAACGCAAACTCCTGAAGAGACCGCAATTTGTTCTAACCATTTTTTAAAGAACCTTTCTCTTCTCCCATTTTAACTCATTCAAGTCTCCAGTCCAAGGAATTGTTTTGTCCACGTTAACATTTTCTCAATCATGCCAAGCAAGAAAATGACTTGCAGTTAACTGATTCTCCAAGATAAGTAGAAGATTAAAGAATGGAGATAAATTGACTCTTGATATCACTTTCTCTGACATGGTAAAGTTGAATTAGCTAGTCCAGATGGGTGGGGATGAATGGGACCTTTTCTCGATTGCAGGATTAGATGAAGTTGATTAGTCACATAATTGTTCTAGCCCTTCCAATTTCAGCAAGAGATAGCATGAAAAAGCAAATAAATAATACGATTATATATGCCTAAAGATGCAGGTATCTGTCTTTATCTGCATGTCTTCCCATTTCGGATCCTACCATTGAATTCAGAGATAAATCACACTTAGCTAGATGACATAGTCATATCTAATCATGTCAACTTCTTAAGTTCATTCAAGAGGATAGCATACAAAGTGCAGATTCAGCAACTTAGCGTTACAAACAGTTTCACTGAGAGAACAGCATTAACCATCAATGTGGGGCAAGCTTTCGTGTTAGGCCCCATCTAAAAACCAATTACTCGTAACTCTTATGTTTTGCCCTTCCTTAAAGCAACAGCAGATACCGTTGGATTTGCCTACACCACTGGGTTGGAAAGTTGTTATAAATAAGTGGAACCCAATTGGGCAACGAAGCCTATTTTAGACTTTAAAGATTTGTGCTTTTGTCACAATTTGCAACCCACGGCTTTGAAGTTAGCTATCACCTCGAAAACGAAAAGTGAATCATTCTTTTTGGTGCAAGTTCCCTAAATTAAGGAGTTAAAATACAGATGATAGAGATGTGAAACTTTTAGTGTCACAACCATGGCTGGTTCAGGTTGTGTTATTAGACTGTAAAGGAACAATAAAGGTTCTGTTGGGCACCGGTGGTTGCGGAAGAGGATTGTGTATTAAGTAGTTGGCAGACATCAAAGGATAGATAATTAAATATCAGTTCACATGTAACCTAAAACATTAAGTGGCCTATCGCTTTTAGACTCCTCCATTCCTGAAAATGCAGACATTTGAACAATTGAAACAGAAGTCTGGATGCTTGAGCTTGACAATGACCAAAAGTTGTGGGATCTTAGCTAGTGGGACTAGTGTTCCAGACTTGACGGGCTGACCAGCAACAATTTTAGACCAGATTCCACCCTGAGCATTAAAAAGAAAAAAGTCCAGATTTTATGACTGCAAGCTATGTATTTTGTTTTTAGATAAATGGAGTCTACTCTCATCACTTCCAATCCATAGCAACCAATTGGCCATGGTCTTATTTTCTTATAATTTTACTTTTTAAAAAAAAGAAGAAAACATTGGTCATGGTCTATTGTTTTTCTGGCTTTGACTTCATCAAACACTTGTAATGCCAATCTAGTACATGGAAAATTGTGCTAATGGTTTGAAAGTATTTGTAACATTTAGGAATTCCCTTATGTAATGGCCCGTTTTCTATAATAAGGATTAGAACCTTAGAATATTGCACATGGCCATATCATTGAGAATTCATGAATTACATTTCAATGCATATCATTAGCATACACACATGAATTATCAATTAATACACATTGCAAAGATAATATATTCACTCAATTGACATATTTCGGAGTATGAAAGGTTTTTAATGATCATGATGTGAATTATATATTGTTTATATCTTGAATTTTGGTTTGGTGGACTATAATTGGTAAACTTGGAATTTATTGTTACAATTGGAAAATTAATGAATTAAAATGTACATTTGGTTTAGGAAAAATGTCAAGTGGTAAAACATATTGACACATAAAAAATTAAGATCACTAAGCCTATGAATGAGTGACATTTGGCATAGATAAATGAGTGACATTTGACATAGGTAATTAATTAACAAATGGCAGCAATGAATGAGTGACAAATGGACTAATAACTAGGTGACGTTTGGTGGCTTACGAAGAGGATAAGCGGCTAGCATGCTTAAGGACATATGTTAATCTAAGATAATGACAACTTTCACCTAGTTGAACTAAACAAATGCTAGAAAAGTTTCTATTGTGTTTCATCTTCATTCTTCACTCTCTCTATCGAAACCTGCATTCATCTCATAGCTCTGCATTTTTGGTTTAAGTTTTGCTAAATGGCTACACCAAAATCCATGCTTTTACCCTCACAAAGTTTGGTAAAGAATTAGAATATAGTTGCTCTTCTTATAATCTTTGATCCCAGTCGAAAATCATTCAATTCCCACCTTGAATTTGTGATGATTCTACATGCATGGAAAGCTAAATTTGTAACACCCCCACTTTCGCAAGATTCGAACCCGACATCGATGGTGATATCCGAGTCCGTGCCCCGCGAAGGTGGCATGCTAGAGCACTGAAACCGTTCAAAAGTCGGCATGATTTTTTTTTACAAACATAATGGACGGAGATTCATAACCAAATTGGGCCCAATTTCGTTCATAAACATTTTCAGTCATAACAATGTACTCAATAGGATTTCAAGAGCCATTTGCGGCCCATTACAACGATAAAACATTTTCAATTATAAAAACTTCATTATAACAAAAATCCATTTGTATACACATGGTGCAAAAATTTTGGAATCCATCGTTTATACAAAAATTGCGGAAATCATACACATTGTCAATAAAAAACATTACAATTAATAGAATTTCCAATAGCCCATTATAAATACAAAACACTATCTTATAGAAATTGCAGAACACAAAATTTGTACAAAATAATAAAATAAAGAATGCAGACGCAACTGATCCCGACCTCTTCCTTCACTTACATGCAGTGGATATACTCCCGTTTGCCTAACGGGGTATTCTTCAGAGTCCTGAAAAATATTTGCAAATTTTGGGTGAGTTTT
>JANVCL010000008.1:11838055-11860519 GCA_026546855.1 Erythroxylum incrassatum | reverse complement strand
GAGAGGCGTTCACTTAAAGTGAAACAAAACCTTGAGGTCATGGGTTCGAATCGTGGATTCCACCCATGACCAAAGAGAACAATACTGATTAAGGTTGGATGCCGCGGTATAACCTGCAAATACACGCCGCTGTATAACCTACAAACACCTTCGGGTAGGATGTGGGGTCCAACGTTAAAATTTTCCACTCCCATTTCAATTAACTCATCCTCTTTCCTCTCATAATCCATATAAATTTACTCAAATATCAAAGTCCTCAAAACTAAACAAATATTTTCTCATAAATTTTTCTTAATTTCATCAAATTTCCTTAAATTCATAAATTTTCTCACCAATTTTTTTCTCATTTAAATTCATTTTAATATTTCTCATTTTCACCAAAAGTTCGGGGTCCAACAATAAATGAAGGTGGATTTATGGTAAAGATATGTGTTATTGAATCTAAAAAAATAAAGTTGTAGGTGTTTTTGTAAAAAATGATTGTTATTGTCATAAGTGAGTAGAATTTTGTAAGTCTTAGTGTAAATAATAAGGAAGTTAAATTAACTTGAAATGAAGTAACCTTAAAGTAAATGAAATTTGAAAAATTTCAGGTGTTAGTGATGTCTCTAAGCTTGTAAAATTCGTAAAGTATTGAAGGTAGTAAAGTTACACACATTAGTGATGTTGATAACAAATTCTGGAATTTTAATTTTAGCCTTATGTATATGTCAAACCAGCTGAGAAATTTCACTCTGGATTGGTATATCTGGACTTGATTAAGGTTAGGAATGAGCCTAGATTGTTGCTTGATTAATTGGTTAAAATCTTGATAAGTTTATGTAGTTAATTGATGTCATAACCTAAAGAATGGACTATTTTGATATAATTCAGTTCAAATATGGAAATTTTTATTTGTTAAAGGAATAAATGAGTTCTTTTAATGCAAACATGATCTTAAAGACATGAGTAATGTATATAAGGTATTGATGAATGAGCATTGAAGAACATGGGGTAATTATAAATGAGAATTGGGTAAATATATGAATATATATTGCTGGAAAAAGTTTAGTGAATGTATAGATCTAGCTTACTGAAATTTCAAATTTAAAGTAACAATTGTGTGTAAATTATGAGAGGCTTTTTGATCATGAAAATGTTCAAGGATAAGTGTAAAATATGGTTAGAGCCGGCCTTGGGCAAGGGCAGGCAGGGCACCTACCCAGGCCCATCATATAAAGGGGCCCTTAAAAAGGGTCTTAAGCATTTAAAGGAGAAGACGTTGGTGTCTTGGTGACACGTGAGTAATAAAAGTGTCTTGGTGACTGGTGAGTAATCAAAGGTCTTAAGCATTCAATAGAGAAAACGTTGGTGTCTTGGTGAGTAATAAAGGCTTTAAACGTTATTAGCATTGGAAAAGGAGATGGAAGTAGCAACTTCCATATTCCATATTTAATAAGTTAATGTTATTCTTACCTTCTAATTTTTTATTTTCATCAATATATGTATTTAAGATACTTCAACTAAAAAATTAGCAGCAAAAAATTTCACGATTTTGTTTTCTGAGTTCTGAATATAATTTAAAGGTAAAGTTTCTAAGTTTTAATGTATTTTTAGCTTATTAAATATTTGAATATGTTATAATTAATTTATAATTTGCCATTAACGTGGACATTATATTAGCATTTTAAATCATAACATTTATATTAAATGATATTGTATTTATTTTTGTATCTTCTTTTTTTATTTTTAGATTACTTATTATTTATAATAATTTAATATTAATAAATAATTTAATTTTTGTAATCGTAATTTTTATTATACTTTGCCACAAGTAATGTAATAGTTGTTGGATTTGTGTTTTTGTAGAGTTCGCTTAAGTTTAGTGATAATATGACTACATTAAATAATTTAAGTTATTCAATTCAAAAACTACATAAATGGTTTTCCTTTATTATAAAAATATGTATGATTCTATTAAACATGTCGTAATAAAATAACAATAATATTTAAACATGTAAACTTAAGTCTATTATCAATTTAATGGAGCTTTTTTTTTTAATTTCACCCAGGACTTATAAAACAATAAGAACGACCCTGAGTATGGTTGATGAATTTGGAGTGAATCAAGCTAACTTAAAGGTACAAACCCGATTGCAAAGTGGTAATATACAAGCTATGTTTTCTGAATGGTCAAGAATTGTGAATCAGGATACATACCGGATAGTCAATTGAGCATGCATTGAACAGAACACATATACATATATATGATTCAGTACTCATTTGATTAAACAAGTTAGTAATGTGTAAATACTTGTGTATTGCATGAGATAGAAGCACAAATTGAGCATCCACATCTAGACATTGTCGGATCGTCAAGGCAATAGCTTATCTGGAGCATACTGTAAGTTAACCTAGATGTTTTCTCACTATGATTGAATTGTTTTTTATTATTGTCAATTATTGAATTGTTACTGATATAATTATGATAATTCTTGACATTGATGATCCAAAGAGTTTGATATTCGGGATTGTATTGAACTGCTATCTAATTGTATATGCAATATGAAATGTGTACTCAGCTAAATGTTGAATGTCTGGACTCAGATCCTATGAATATGATAAGTGATTGTGCACTTTGAATAAAAGTTATTAATAGCATATTTTATGAAATGATGCATTCCATCACATGATTATGTACGATTAGATAAAAGAGTTGTGACTGAAATGGCCAGTCTGAAAAGAGCTTAAAGCTTATAAATGTGCACAACGAGTCACAAGCTCGTTATTAATAAGCCTGGTATTCACAAAGGGGTACGAGACAGTATATGAAATGAACCCAGTATCTACAAAGGATACAAGACAGTAAATAGGCACTCATTCACAATAAAATAAAAATGAAAGTGAAGTCTCATGTGTATTTGCGCGCGCGCACACACACACACACATATATGTATCATGTAAATGATTGTGAAGAATTACTGAATTATATTGATATAGAGATATGAAATCTTTGTGTACATAACGATGATATGATTGATCAGATTATTCTGAAATGATTATATGAAATGTTTGTATTCATAATGTGCTTAATAAAATATGATGTATAATGTGATCAGGTATTCAGTTATGAATGATGTGATATATAAGATTTGATATTGAATGAGATGATATACTAATTGAACTATGTTATATACTTGTAATGTTTTATGTTCTGTTTTGAGTAAGCACATCAATGTGATTTACTCACTGAGTTCGCAAAACTCATCAAAATTGCAACGTTAATTTTTAGATACTGAGGAGACCTAGCTTCTAAAGCAATCTAGTTGAAGTCTCGTATTATCAATTTTGGGAACAAGAAATGACTCAAAGGTCTGATCAGTTGATATCTGAAGAGTTTAGATAAATGTATTTGTTTAGTTTCTCATTTCATATAGAACATCTTGTATAGAACAGTGAACTCACATATGTTTTTGTAATGTAAATATATGGAGTGTGAAATGTAATCCTACGATATAAGTTATGTTTTGTTAATGAAATAGAAAAAAATTGATCCTTTGAAATATTTGTGTTTTTGTGATGCCATAATAAGTAAATATGATTGCTCTATCATGTCATTCTCATAGCATATGTTCTTGGATATCCTATGAATGTTCGGGCATATATTCTATGATAGTGGTGTGTTACACTTTACCTATCTGCTAAGCCTGTTACCAGTTTGCAGCAATGCAAACCAGAGAAACAAATTGTAATTATGTTCCATTACGAAATGCTTAATCAGTCATCTAAAGAGATGAAACACTTAACTGTTGCAAATGAACATCTAAGGAAAAACCCAGCAGGGCGGAACTTTGATCGCTAATTCGCCGACAGAGAATTTGCAAAACTAGGCTGCATATAACAAGAGATTATTTATTGTACAAAGTAAAGAAAAGAACAAAGAGCATCTTCTTTTTTATTTTTTCTTTTTGCTACTGAACAAAGAGCATCTTGTTCATTTGTGGGAAAGTTCTAACTTATTTTCCAGCTTTGTTGCCCAATTCGGCTGCAGATTGAGCTGCACGTGTTAAAACATCTGACACAAAGAGAGCTCCCTTGGCAAAGTAAGTACTGTTTACTACGGCATTGGCAGCTGCAACGGCTGTTTTCCCTGTGAATTTAGCTACAGATACAGCTGCTGTGCCAGTGACTGCTGCAGCGGATTTAGTAATATCCAAAACATGATACTTCTCGTCCACTGACTTTGCAGTTTCCATGCCTGCATTTATCTTGTCAGTGAGGCCAATATTTTTGCTAAATTGCGCAATCTTGGCTGCTGCAGTGGCTGAGACATGGTGGGATTCGTCAAAAGCTTTAGCCTTGATCAATGCATCTTTCCCCAAAACATATCCCTTGGCTAGCATTGTTTTAACAACTTCTTGAGCCACTGTTACAGCCTCCCCAGGGGTAGAAACAAACTGCCTTACATGAATCCCCTGCTCATGGATTGCGATTAGATATTCTTAAGATCAAATAATACTCTAGGTGTGAACATAATATAGGAAACCTATACGCTTTGGCATCTTCAATTCCAATAGCTGCATACAAGCTTATGTTTGAATAATTGAGTTCTGGAAAAAAACAAAAAATAAAAACACATCACTGTCGTAAAAGTATTACTGCATACCGATGATTTAACATCATCTTCAACTTGCCATGAGGTATTCCTCCAAGGATCAGATTCATCTATATAAGTTACCCAGGGTGTTACACAAACACGGTCATCAACAATTGTAGCTCCCTAAAACATGATTACAAAAATATGAGCATATCAACTGCCAAAATACTGCTATAGAAATGGTTCTCAATGACAGAACTTGATCATTCAAGTAAAGAGGTGTTTCAACACAACTTAGACGCTGAAGACTTAATTTTAGAACTGAGTTACAGATCAACCTTCAAAAAAAAGTTATTGAAGGGAAAAAAGAAATATGAAAGGAAAACAAAAGCCCCATTGCTTGTTTATTAGTCACTAGAAACAGAACACTTCAAGTCACTAGCATAATCAATCAAAATCTCAGACAAACCTTGACATGCAAATGGAGAGATCTAAAGAAAAAAGGGAAACTAAAGAAAGAAAAAAAAAACTTCCTAGTGCTTAATTGAAAGGGAAATTATGAATTTTAAAACAAGCAAAAATGATAGTTTCCAAGTAACATGAGCAGATGTTCAAATAGAATTATCAATCCAATGGTGATTCTGGCCCATCATATCAGAACAAATTACGTCTGTTCCATAAACTATATCGTATCTTGAGGAAGTCAGTTCTGTAAACATCAATTATTAAGTTCTGCTTGAGTCTTTTTTAAATCTGAGCATTACGAGAATGGGAGATATGCTATAGACATGTCAAAAGTTAAACATCAAGCCCCAGAAAACAGAAGAATCTCATAATCAGCATGAGGCAGAATTACCAGTGAGAAATTGTTTATAAATAGATGTGAGAAAAAAAAAACTTGTGCATTTACCACTCTCACAAGCTAGGAAAGTAAGTGGATGTGGAGCATCGTTGGCACTATTTAAGCTAATCTATATGTATATGGAATTTAGCTTAGCTAAGCCAAAGAAGATGAGATGAGAGGCATCCAGGTAACTTAGGACATGAAATGGATCAGAAAAATGAAATCCTACATTTATGAAGTTATTTACTGACTAGAAACAGTAAGTAACTTACACTGAGCAGGACTGCTGTCTGAAGAGCATATGAGTCTTTAAATGTCACATATGCAGTACTAGCATACTCCCCAGATCTGTATCCATGAAGGAATCATTTGAAAGATAAATAAGTTATGAGCATGGTCAAAGGAATATGCCTTCCAGTAGCAAAATTGATCATAAGCAAAGCTGTTGACAGCATTTCACAATTGATGGCAATAAAGAGAGTTTAACATTTTAGTTTTACTCCCTATAATCAGCGAACATGTTGCAAGGTAATGTTAATCCTCTTTTGGTAGAACAAGTACCTAAACTCTCAACATATAACTATTCCAAACAAAAAGCTTGGGATCTAGATAGATTACACATTCCCTCTCTCCCTCCACCTCTTTCTCATCTATTGACATGTTCCTAAAAAGTCTTGGTTATAATGGTCCATCTGAAATTCATCCAACAGAATCCCGGAAACAGACATTCTAGCAATTTGATTTTAAGAAAGGAAGAATTGAGCTAACCAGAGTTTTAAACAATTAACTGGGATTGCAATGATAAGGACAAACAGACCGTTTGATATTGCTTGGAGATGTGACAACAAGATGAATGTTACCTGATGATCTCAACGTGCTCAACTGCACCACAATGAGAAAAGAAATCGTACACATCTTTCTCAGTGGCTTTGGGAGATAAGCTTGTAACTTCAGCAGTATATCCACCCGGATACATCCTGTTACTAAAGTAGTACAACGAAAATGCTGGATGTTGGTTTTCCTGGTTGAAATAATAGATGACTTTCAGTATCCTATTGCAATATGAATTCCGTTCGTACCTAGAAATCATCAACATTTTTCTTATATAACTCCTATTTCCCTCCATTTTCTGAACAGAAAATGACATTATGCAGAACAATTCAGATAAGGGAAATGCAGAATGAGACAACATACATTATCTTCACGATACGTTCGTGTTTTATCTTGTGATCCTAAGATCAATAACCGTTGGTGGTCCCTGCTTGTTTGTGTGAACCCATACACGATCCAAATTTCAACAGATATTCCTTTAATCTAGTAATAATAATTTGATTTTTAGCAGACACTAGGCTTATTAGTCCATAGGAACCCATTCTAAACCCCTTACTTTTCCTCTACTATGCAGATAAGCTCTGACACAGTGATAACATTCACGTCATCCAATGCATTTAACCACCTATCTCTTGTAGATACCTGAAGCATGATGCAACATCAAAATCAACCCAATTGCATGACGCAAATTTCTCATGTCCGGTTAATTTTTGTTCTCTTGATAGATGTCTTAATTACCCGCCATGAATATTGTGTCAACGTGAAGACCAATTGCAGCCAAACCAATCTTCGAAATTAGAACACTCAGAATCAGATAAACTTTATTTAACCGATAGAAACCCTTGAATGGGACGATAACTGACTTCGAAAGGATATAACAATTCCCGGATAGAACAATTATAAATCCAAGAAAAAGAAAGACCTAAAGTCCCAAAGAACTATAATTGACAAGAATATCAAGAAGAAACTTAAAAAGATGGAGTTTTTGGAACTGGGTATTAGAGGAAAGACATAAAGTACACATCTTGAACTGGAAAAGTTGAGTTACGTTCCTTTTGAAACATAAGCTGAAAAACTGAACAACAAGAGCCATTAAAAATCGCAAAAGCACAGTTCACTTACAGGTCATACGTACGCACTCATACTTGCTCATAAGATTGTAAAGTAGAGATTGGCATCGCTTAGACGTCGTCGATCAGAAACGAAACTGTGATGGGGAGAGAAGGAAGACTCGAATAGAATGAACCGCAAGTACTGTGAGGAAGCTCGGGTCGAAATCACACGCGCAGTTTAATGCACGTGAGACGAGGGATACATGTACAAGATATATTAAATCCTATTCCATTGCAAAAAAAACATTTATACGATCAAATATTTTCCAAACTAAGATGGTTATTAAAAAAAATCAGAAAATTCGTAAAAATAAAAAATTTCTGCAAATATCATAAATTATGATTAAGCATCTCCAAATTCTCTTCCTAAAATTAAGACAATTGCTATTTTCAAAAAATAAAGAAAAATTCATTGGCTTCGGAAACATTCACATTATTTCAGGATTTTGAATTAGTCCAAAAACAACGCCTAGTTGCAGCTTTGTGCTTGTTAGTAGCGTGTAAACCACATCTTTCGGAGGAGCGTGCAGTAACTGTGACCGGTGGCAAAATTACATCTTCAACCCCACACCTTGGGAGGAATGTAGAGTGGGCGCAACGGGCTCCAACCGTTTTTCAACTGTTGAGAGGTAAAAAACGGCGCAGTAGTTGGTCGATTTTTTTTCCCCGGTATTTCTTGGTCTATGCATTTCATGAACGGTCCCTACCCTCTCTGTCTCTCGCTCTCTCTCTCTCTCCCGGTGAAAACAATTCTTCATCATCATTTCATTCACTCCAAATCCTGCACCATTCAATAATTTAAAAAGTTTCAATAATACACAATTCTACTCTTATAAAATAGAGACATTATTTTCAAAAAATCTACATATAAATATAACATGATAAGAAAAAAAAGGTAATGCACTTTAAAAAGAGCAAAGAAATAAAACTATAAATAAATAAAATACTTGACATGGTGCCAAGATGTACTAATACTTGATAAGCTACAAAGTACAACTTTTCATGTCTTAAGTTGTATTAGGAATCCTTGCTCAGTAGTCATGTGAGTATAAACAATTTAAAGGTATCAGATGGATTTGAAGGATCTTTCCCCATACATCAACGCTAAGAAGTCAAGTTATATAATATAAAGACTTATCCACTACTTGCAACTAAAAAAACAGATTGAATATTAGGGTTAGACTTCCTAAATAGTTAATACGTCGTCAGAATTTTACAATAAAAATTTCTAATCACTATCACAATTGTTTTGACGCATTTTAAATGATATTCTTTACTCGTATTCTAATATGCTATAATTTTCTATTTTTGATCAATTCCCCGATAAAAGCTAATTTTATCATATCAATTCCTTTAGTTCATGTTTGAAATGATAGTATCTTTTGCGGTCTTGAAATCATGAGGTGAGGCCTATGCTTGAACTTTCCACATAGTAGTTAGTAACTTTTGTCAGGCTCCTTATGTGTTGGGTCTCTTGGCCTAAATTATACTGTACCAACTGACGTTAGTTGGGTTCCTTAGCATGATTAAACCCGCGTTATAGTTCCTGAGGTCTATTCTCGTGTACTGTCAGACCAGAGCACTCACCAAATATTCAATGCCAACCAAAATTTTTAATATTGAAAGCCAATAATTACTATACTGATAGCAACATTTTTATTTTATATTTTGTATATGTGAAACTTTTCAGATGCTTTCAAGCATGCCAAGTCAGGCACAGTCGATCCTCTAAACTTCTTTACGCGTTCATTATTTACTTACTATGCTTATCGGGTGTTATCGTATCCTTTTTATAAATATGTTTAGATTCTAGTTCCCGCATCTCTGCTTGTAATTTTCTTAGCTTGTTTCCCTTAAACAAAATTGAATTTATTTAATCAATTTTATAATAAACATTTTAAATTGATAATTTTGTAGTTTAATTTTTAAATTTTTATTTAATTTAGTTTAATAATGTTTATTATTTAAATCTGATCAGTTTATTAATTAATCGGTCAGTTATTATAAAATAATAAGTTTTTATAATGCAAAATAAATTGATTAATTTTTATTTAATAGTTTCTTTTTAATTGAACATTAAAATTTTCAATAAATAAGGCTAATTTTTAATTATTTTTTAAATTCTTTAATTTTATTTAATCTTTAACCAATTTTATGACATTCTGTTGAATCTTTTAAACTTTAAACTCTTGTATTGCCCGTTTAACTTTTGGTTGGGGACTATGTATTATCAAGTTATAAGTTATCTCTAATCACTTTCTCCCTATATATCCTATATTTAACAATATAGCATTGATCATATTTCTATCTTATCCACCATATGGGATTAATCTTAATTAATAATATAAATGGACTGTATATTAATGCCTCTTAGTGTATGTATCAAAATTGATCCAATGAGAATGAGTTCATATAATCTTGTCACATAATAAAATTACTGGGATGTATAGGGTAATAAAAATGATAATATTAAAGCATATTCTATGTAATTAAATTGGACATTAAACCTTATAAAAGCATTTTCATTACAAAGATTTATCATAAAACATTAAAATTGTGGATATACACTTTAATTCTATAAGCATATAGTTCATTGAATCGAGGTTCGAAAATTATTAGTAAGTTAAGGAATCGGTTTCTCTTTTTATATTTAGATTTGTACCTTTGCTTGTTTTTTAAGAAAAAGTTAGAAAGAAAAAGAATAGCAACAAAGGGTTTCGCTCTCTATAAGATTTGGTTGGAGCTGTTCACTTCCACTTAGTCGCTCGCGTGCTATCTTGAAAGTTGAAACATCTTTTCCTGCGAGGGAAAGAGACAAGAGCGCTTCATGAAAAAATTATGTAGGGTGGTGAAAGGTTTCGACACACTTTTTCTTAATTTTTGAAAAGGGAGCTAGGTAAGTGATTATTCTAATTTTAATAATTTTTGGTTATGATAATGACTTGATACTGAGTTTTGAAAAGCTTCAAATAAGACACCAGTGTGTAGATTCTAAGAAAGTTGTAGAGGTTGCCATAGAAACCATTTGGAAGGGACATGATCCATCCTTGCCTGGAGGTTAAGTACTTCAAAGACAAAGTATTCTTAGCGGTCCATCACAATGGCAACAGTGACAGAGTGAGTCAAGTAAGATTTATCAAGCTGTTTATATTATTTAAGGTGTCTCCAAGTATATCGATTGTGTGGTTTCTAAGTTCACTAAAATTGATATTTTTATATTGTTTTTTGCTTTTCAATAGGTCCCTTCATTCGTCTGTTTGTCGTGAAGTTTTAGGTTACGCTAAATAAGATTTCTGAGTAAAAAAAAAAAGTAAATAGAATGCATATTAATAAGGAGGAGTAAGTAAATGGTAAGTTAAATAAGCAGCTTATTTTTTAATTTATTTTATTACACTTTATTCTTTTGTTGTCAAAATAAATTTAAGTATCTAACAACTAATTTAAACCTATAAAATGACTTATCATTAGATGGTATCAATCCACAATATATAATTACATATCGATATAAATAAAAATAAAAAATATATCAAATGTTTCTAATATTATAAATAACAAAAAATATAATTTATTATTTCATGTTTATAATTTATAATTATAATTAGAAAACATTAAAAGTCATTTCAAATGTTAATGAAATCTTTATAATTTTTTGTAATGAACTAAACTGAGTATTGAATTATATACGGCTGAATTTAGTTCAACAGGCAATAATAGTATAGATTCATTCAATTTCGGCTAAAGTGACACATGGATGTACGAAAATCTAGAAAGATGAGTGAAGATTTGAGGCATATGGGGCAGCAGTATTGCCTAGAATAGGCCAAAAGTACTGCTTCATAATGTGGAATGGCAAAAGTA
Organism: Erythroxylum incrassatum; assembly: GCA_026546855.1. Classification (NCBI taxonomy): domain Eukaryota; kingdom Viridiplantae; phylum Streptophyta; class Magnoliopsida; order Malpighiales; family Erythroxylaceae; genus Erythroxylum; species Erythroxylum incrassatum. Next base: position 11,849,298 of record JANVCL010000008.1, on the reverse strand, counting down.
ACGAAGGGAACACATGCGCAAATTGAGGGATTTTGGTAGTGCAGATACATTGCGACTTAATAGCGATTTCTTTTGAATTATTGAGAAGCTTGTGAACTAAAGGTTCCCCCTTGGATCCTGCCCAATGTTAAAGGCGACTTTCTGTTTCCTCATGCACCCTTCAACCTCGCTTTCCCTAAAGGGAAGAATATAAAATGACAAAATATATATGTGCAACTCTATATACACTCACCTCTCTAGGGTGTATCTCCTTGTCACTGCATGCGACAAGCTAAGTATTCTAATAAAACAACTAAATCATGAGTCAAAATGATTTGTTCTTAAATGTTAGGCTGAACTCTATGAATAGAGAAAAGCTATAGTCTGCATTGTTGACAATGTACACAAACCCCTTAAAACAAAATTGCTGAATATGGTGTTTATGTGGCCAGACTCTTTTCCCTCTATTTGAATCCATGGAAAACGGAAACTGGACAAGAAGACGTATGGTAGATTGTCAACTATTGCACATTATTACTAGTCCTCCATGATTGGTTCAAGATTTCCCCGGTAGCAATCTTCCATGATTGGTTCAAAATTTCCCCGGTAGCAATCAACCACCACCAACATTTTCTCAAACCTCTCCTTCAATAATTACCAACCATTATCTCTGCTCATTTGGCCTGGATTGACCTTAATTAGTGAGCTAATTAGTAATCAGAGAGGTGGTGCTTTCTTTGACCTAATTAAATGTTTCGAAAAACTAATGATAGTATAGTGGATGGCAAGTCCCTGTCAATTCCCTCTTTCGAGAAATATTGGTGCAGGGATGAAACCTTAGGTCATGACTGTTCAAATTCAAGATTTTATTGGCATAGCCCCACTTCCATTTCATGAATAAAGTAATATATTCCCCTGCATTAGCTCATAGTAACCACTACATTTTCTTTTTTACCGCCATTATTCCTCTTAGATACAATGTCTTTATCACTCGACCAAACTTGTCTTTCAATTCTGGACTGGACGTTATATTACTTGGTCACGGGATTTTGTTACAAGGGTTCAGTCCTTTTCTGCCGTTTGGTCGCTTGGAAAATTTGTGTGGACGTGATGATCTTTTCAGTCATACGGTTCTCCCATGCAAGCAATAGTCATCATATGGGAAAATATTAAGCTCCAAGTCAAATTTTCTTTTTCTCCTTTTTTTTCATCTTCATGATTAAAAAAGGTCGAAAGTTTCTAAGTAGAGAAGCCACATTCTTGTGTCTCCATTCCGTGCTTGATGGAAATCCTACTTGTACCTAGAAAAGTTTACGCTGATAAGACTATATAACTGATCAAATACTAAGTGCATAGTTGATGCCATTTCCTTGAACCACTTCTTAAAAAGGTCACTGCATAATTACACGAAATCTTGCTGACAAATGTTGCGTAGCGCAAGACTTTTCAGTGAAGAGAAAATTTAATTTGATGTTTCCTAACATTGCAGCTTCTTTTTCCATCCAAATAAAAAATTCCAGGACTGATCATTACTTGATAGGAGCAATATTTTAAATAACTGATTGAATGTGATGCTGATGTACAATTGCAAACCAAAACAACTGTCATAATAGTAGTTGCAATTATCGGCATAATTGCAGTATGTGCTGTTGTAGTTGTTGTAGACCCATATTTTAAACCTACAAAAGTGATTGCAGCAAAGAAAAGGTCCGGGCTTGCTCAATCTTTTTATCAGATTTATTTTAGTCTTTTCTTTTTTCCTTTTTGATGCTTTGAGCTGGTTTCTTTCAGGAATTAGAGAATGATTATCGTTTTCAAGTATAGCTTGCAATTCTCTGCAAATTGCTGAATCTATAGAATCTCAAATAACTTCCCCCATATCTTTGACTACCTTACAGCGCAAAGCATGTCTCAGAAAAGAAACACTAGCATCGACTGATCTATGAATCACAAGATTGTAAATATGAGTTGTTAGTAAAGTGAGTCAAACTATAAGCACTAATATTAATATTCTATCAAATCAGGATCCGGAGATGATTTAGCCTTTTATGCTGACATTATGCCGCTTGATCCCTACTTACCGACAAAACCACCCTGTTAGTATATTATTCCTTCATTTGTTGTTTCTCTTCTTAACAATGGATAAGACATTAACCATAAAATTCATGCAGATTCATACTTCAGAATCCTGACGGGAGCAACCTATTTTTATGTCGACGAACTGATACAAAATCGTCAAATTTAATTGCTAGCATGATTCGCAGAAAGCATTTATAAACCATATCTTATAATATATAATAGGCTTTGCTAGTGCAAGTCCTTTACTTATTATGCAACTAGATTACATACTTGCCTACCCACATGGAATACCTTAAAATACACTCTAAAACCCTGTTTGATCTAGCGATCAAAAACCATCTAGTCATTAGTAGTAGGAAAGTTGCACTACTGAGAATTATACTAATACAATTTATTAAGCATCTATTACATAATCAAACTCCGGATTATCGATGCTTCGGGACTATCAGCATCAATTGTTGCTAAAAGCTGAGACAACCGCTCGCTCAAGTCATCCACCTCCCTGTGTAAGTTCCTGATATAGTTGCAGGTCTCTTGTAGAACCTTGGAAGCTGATGCCTGAAGCAACAAAAGTCAAACCCAATTCGCTACAAGTATTATATATATTTTAAACGAACCCTCCCTTCCTTCACCTTTTTACTGTCATTGTGGAGATTTCAACTTATAATAAGAAAAAGATGAGATTAGGGATGTGCACCAATTTAGGCAACAGTAAGAGTTTGGTCCAACTATACAAAGTTAACTGTTTAGGTCAATAAGAACACGAAGACTTATGAAAATATTGTCCTTGATGTCCGGTTCACATTTCAAACTATCCGAAGAAAGCAATTTTTATAACTGTAATACACTGTTGATCATGTGTTACAAGTTCTATGCTTGCATTGTGTTTTTATTATTTCCCCAACTTTGTCTTCTACCTCCATGTGGAATGGTATGGTTGGCGTACTCCCGCCGGTAATATTCCAGGCCAAGAGCAACAAGAAAGGGGCTTCACGTAGCCATAGTTTTTAAGTGCATAACATGAGTACTTAAAGGGGTGACTTAAAAATTAAGTACCTTATCAGAGCGCCTGACTCGAATTTCAGGCAAAAGTTGACGCAACTTGGAGACAAGCTCGATGATCTGATCATCAGTGATCCTCGGAGCACTAGTTGATTGCCTTGATCTTCTGCTAGACATCTTGCACCAAAAGAGTGTATATAGGTCTGTTTTCAAGCTCAAGCCACAGGCTATGCTCAAACTATGAGAGACGAATTAGCTAAAGATCCAAATGGGAAGATATTACAGTAGCTATAGAAGGTATCTAGAGTTAATAAGGGTAGATTGGACGGAGAAAAGAGAGTAGGGAAGAAGGGAATTGTATGTTGGATAAAAGAGATATGGAGAAATGGAGAAAGTGATAAGAGAGTTATAAAGAGAAGGACCACAAGCAACAGAAAGAGAGAGAGAGAGAGAGAGGGAGTACAATATCAATAGACAGCGATGTTGGATGTGAAGAGGACAAGTGCATTGGAGAAAGAAGTGGACTAGTTTAGGCTTGAGTGTTTTAATTTGAGAGAGAGAGAGAGGGGCTATACACCTTATGTGTGTTCCCAAGTTGGGGTTTGATTTCAAGTGCGCTAAGAGAAGTGTGTTTGTTTTTGAGCTAACAAAGTGGGCCTTCATGTGCATGTCTCAATACACAATACCATGTGATCATAGGACATTGATCCTCTCCAATCAGGGCCTTTTATCACTGAATTTCATAAAACAAAAACAATCGCCCTGGCCTTTCCTTTCCCCACATATTATATATATGTATAAATTATGTAGCTGCTGCTGCCAGTACTCCTACTCTCAACACTAGTCTAGTGTTATTAACTCCAATTCTTATTTAGCAAGTCGTGTTAACCGTAACGCCTTGATAGATATATATGCCTGCCTACCTTCTTCTCATTGGTCAGAATCAGTCCTGAGTAGTCAGTGTTCATGCTTTTTATAAACTCTGAAAAACTAAGCATAAAGTACAACTGCGATTTAATTTAATACTATTAGTTATGCTAATCATATTCAAAATCCTATCTAATTATATCATTAAAATTTGTATTAGATTAAATGTTAGCATTGGGTTTAAGACAAATCTGTACGATCTTGGCCTTGATATATATATGTATTATAAAAGAAATTATTTTCTTCATCCTTGTTTGGGACACAAGTACGTGATTGTTTGCAAACCTTTCGTCCCTCACCTCACATGCTCTTTCTTTGGCATACACGACATGACACGTGTCATGTCTTGCTCTGGAACATTTTACATTAGGGGGAAATTTCTAAAACGGGCATGCTTATGCTTATGTAGTTTTCATGCTTTTGTGCCTATCAGTGTCACGTGATTTAAGATAATCTTGCATTAATTTTCTCTGCTTCTGTTTACAACACAACTGCAAATTAATTCATGTAATAACCACTCCATCACAATCCCATTTAAACTAGCTCCTCAGGCTTTTATCTTGAATTTAAATAATGTCTGTACTTGAAGTTAACTTCTCTGCTGCCTCATGTTACAGTACAATGTTGACTAGGCACCTTGTTTTTCCGTCAACATCCAATCCAACAAATCTTGAACTGGGATTATGCATATATATGTCGTTGATGTTCAAAGGTCAGGTTTACTTGGACGGTATTCTTAATTATTTTGTGAGCTTTAATATTATATGACAATTTCTGATGGTTGATGAATGAAGCAAGTTGATAAGGCTTGTACCATGTATTTATTATTTAAGCATCTTCTGCCACTTGGAAGATTAGAAACAAAAAAATACATGAGACTCAGATTTCCTTGTCTGCCTTGTCCCACAAGTCTATTAATTAATTTTTCTTGTATCTCCTCATGTGAGTATGAGAGACAAAGAGCAAGAAGATGGTAGAAGAGAATCTACAGCTTTTTTATGCTATTTTATTATTTTTCTTGTCAGTGATCACATTAGGGTTAAAGATCACTTCAGCATGTACTGAGGGTTAAGAAAGTGGGTGTAGAAAGTCAATGTAAAAAAATCATACACCATCACCTGATCGCTTCCTAGCTAGTTACTTAGAAAATGGACCAAACCTTATAGTGTCATTAACTACACAACTCTGATATGGTACCATTGCATTTGTTAGTCCATGTGAAAATGGGAGAATTGACCAAACCGTATTCTGTCATTAACTGCTAGAGCCACCTTACATGTTAGTCCATGTGAGCTTTTTTTTTCCGAGTAAATCAGGTACTAGAGCTAGCACATCACATATCCATTTATAGAGCATGATGAAAGATACGTAATTTTTCACCAACAACCACAGATGCTCTTCCCTTCCCTCTGGGACCAAATCAGTAGCAATTTGCCACCATGTCTAATGGGAAATACGAATGCTTTTCTATTGTTTCTAAAAAGTCAGTTTTCTTTTCCCTGTTTCATTGTCTTCCCATCTCAAGTGTATAAGATGGAGTTTTTAGGCCAAAAGGAGGCTACTAAATGAGTCTGGTAGATGTGTTATCATGATTCAGTGGACTCCTACATCTTGAGTAAGAAGGCCTATCCAGTTTTTCATGTTGGTTCTTTTTGATGCATAACTAAAGTTGCTGCTTGACAGATGGGGTGTTTGGTCAGGCAAAGCCAGGAATTGTGGCAAATTCTAGCAAATGCAACCTTTTCATCAACTTCCTTTACCGAATTTAGAAACATCAGTAAATTCCTATGGTACCACTTGTTGACCATACATGCAATCACTTCCAAGTTTACAGCATGTTATGGGATCTGATCTTTCAGGATTTTAAAATAATCACTTCCATTTATACGGTACGTTACATCGGAGATACATGGGATTAGGTCCACATACAGTTGATTAAAACATTCCAATTCGATTAGCAAATAGTTAACCCTCAGAAGTCAAATCAATTGAAATTTGCTAACATTCTTTAGTTTGAATGAAAAGGAAAAATCGATCAAACGACTCGAATATCTCTTGGGCATACATTAATATGTATTTAAGTCACAGAATGTTAAAAGGGCATTAGAAATTTAGAATCCCCTCCCGACATACAATAAATGATGTTTTAACACATGCACCAACTTTGTTGACAAGTAAGTTGATCTTTAATTGTTACTTAACTGCTTTATCCTCTGTAATTATGGTTTAATGCCATTTCTCAACTACCTTCTCTTCTGTACCACACGCTCGCTCGCCCACTTCAAAGTAATAATTTGTTGTCAGTCAGTCAAGAATAGCAATATTACATTTGCTCAAACGTGTTCATGAATTGAAACATATAACAAATAGAGTACTCATTCCTAATTGACCCGATATAATATCTACTTGTCTTTAATATAGCATGAGACCAACGGTCTAACTTCTAAATCTTTTTGACAAAATGATCGATGGTCCCTGACTATATATAGTTCAGTTACCACAGAAAGTAACTAACTGACAGTTAGTCCCAAAGTTAAGGAAATTTTTGTGAAGAATTAAGTTAAATCTTCGTGGAACGAAAATATCTATGCTTACCAACAAAATTTCCCTCTCTGCAAACTCAAGTCATTGAACGGAATTGCTACATACATATATTTTGAGATTCTCGCTTAAGAAACTAAGGAGTACTCAACTTTCTTTCGTCAAAAAGGGTCTTGGTTAGTTAATGCAATGATTGAAAAGAGAAGGCACGCATGCATGATGGAGATGGACTTCTATAGAAGCTTACAAAGTTAAGATATTGATTGACTACATTGGCAAGTGTGCTACTCTCATATGATGAGAAGAAAATCAGCCCCGTTGGAATTGTTTTGTATTTTGGAGTTGCTTAACTTCAAGTATCTAATCAATATGTTAACCTCACAATTCTTTGCTACTTAGCCTTCGAAATCTTGAAATTGAATAAAGATAGTAAAGCAAATGCTCCAACAACTTAAATCTATCAAACTAATTAAGATATTGCACATTCTCTATATCTCAAAATTTCTTTTTTTTAAATCACATCATTACATTTATTTTAACTCTTTAGATTTTTTTAATAAATAGTTTTCTCATTTTTATTTAGTAATATATTCATGTTATTATTAGATTTATTTAAATTAAATTAAATAGTAATTATTTTATATTATATTTTCTTTGAATAAATTATATTTAAAGTTTATGATTTCGTAATATTAGTCAAAACTACCGAAAATAATAATAAAATGTTTGAAATTTTAATTTATTGTAAACTAAGCCGTTATTAATTCTATAGTTAACAAATAGGCAGAATCCTTTGACATATAAATATCTACGTGAGAATCAAATTTATTAAAAATTAAAAATTAATAAAATAATTATAAAATTTTACCTAAATTTATTTGTTATATAAAATTTATATAAACTAGCTGATGGCCATACACACCCTTCATTTTCACGCAATAGCTACGTAAAGGGAAAAAAACAAAACATATATAACATCAATGGCTTTTGACGCAAAAGGCCGACGATGCTCATGATCGATCTAACTTGAATTTTATTAGCATCCACTTGATAAAGATGATTCTTCATTAGTCCGTACAATAGCCTATTCTCAAGAGCCTGACTTTGGCTTTCTTGATTTGAAAGAAAGCCTGGAAATAAGTTACTGGTTGAGGCATCAACTGGGCAGGTAGGCAAATTAACATCATAAAAGGACAATATAGTACCCGCCAGTCCAACTAATTCACCGACCTCAAGTCCAAACGATATAATTAACCCTTCCGATGTCCATAAATATTTGGTTTCTTGGCTTTTTGAAGCTTTAGTAGTATAGTTGGCATTTTATTGAACGAAAAGACTCCCAATGTTTGGGTGCTTGTTCGGGGGTAATAGGAAAAAATATATAGGTATGGAATGTGGTTCAGCTGGATTGGAATATCATTGTTGTGATCCATGATCTTGAGTAATCTCCGACTATAGAAAATGTGCAAAACAAACAAAGACACTCCGGGGGTTGTTTCCCGGAAGGTCCCTCCGACGCTCAAGTCAGTATTTTGAGAGAATTTAGGTTGCTGCGAACGGAGAGGAAACTAGGGCTTTGAGTTCGTACCTCCGCCATGGTTGAATAATACCTTATATATGCCGAAGGTTGTCATTAGGTTTAGGTCTTCACGTAGGTCTTAATGTTTGCATGGGAGACGATCCCTTACTACTGGTCTGTCAACGCCTGGGCTTGAAGTTGGGCCTCATTAGGCCGGGCCTTATTAGGTCGACCCGACCATAAGCCCCTTACTCCTCGACTCTGACTGAAGAGAAGGGTCGAAGGAGTACATGAGGACTGTGCGGCTCGTTGGTGCATCCACTCGATGCCAGATCGTTTGGTTGATTGGTCGAGTACAATTCTGCAGGCCATATCGGCTTAGCACCTTATCAATGTAGGCCTTTTAAGATAATCCAAGTATAACGTCCTTACGATCCCTATAGATCTGTATTTCAAGACAAAAAATGCATCACTAAGATCTTTCATTTCAAAATTCTTTGATAGAAATTTCTTGGTTTCATGTAATAGACCTATATCGCTGCTTGCTAATAAAATATCATCTACATATAACACTAGGATAATAAATTTTCTCCCACTGAACTTGATATATATGCACTGATCAACGAAGTTTTCCTTAAAACCAAACGAGGTTATCACTTGATCAAATTTCTACTATCACTGGCGAAATACCTGCTTTAAAACATAAATGGACTTCTTAAGTTTGCAAACAAGATGTTTTGAATTATTGGATTCAAAGTGTTCTAGTTGTACTATGTATATTGTTTTATTAATTTCTTCATTGAGAAACGTTGTCTTTACATCCATTTGATGTAGCTCGATATCACAATGAGCTACAAGTGCCATAATGATTCTAAAAAATTCCTTTGTTGAAATTAGAGAGAAGGTCTCTTTATAATCAATGTCTTCCTTTTGAGTGAAGCCTTTGGCGACTAAGCATCCTTATATCTTTCAATGTTACCATGCAAGTCCCTTTTGGTTTTAAATATCCATTTGTAACCAATCGGTTTCGCTCCTTTAGGCAACTTAACAAGATCCCAAACGCCATTGTCTGCCATTGACTTCATCTCCTCCTTCATGGCTTCAATCCACTTATGAGAGTTTTAACATAATTTGGCTTGACTTACAGATGTCGGATCATCCTCCACTCCAACACCAAATTCATGTTCATTGAGATATACAATGTAGTCATCTAATATTGTACTTCTCCTTTTTTTAGTGGATCTCCTAATAGGCACTTCTAATTGAGGTTGTTGATTTTTATTGCCTTGATCAGGTAATATTTCCTGATCAACAGTAGGACGTATGACAGAAAATTGTGTTTTCAACACTATCCTGATTTACAATTTGAATAGTGTCAAGTATGGTTAACTCATCACTTTCAATTGTAACTGTAGTGAGAATGTTAACACACTCCTCTTCAAACACAATATCTATATTTTGATTACTCCCATTGTAATCAACATCCTCAATAAATTTAGCATTCACTGTTTCAAAAAAGGATCTGGTTAAGGGATTATGGAACTTGAAACCCCTCCTCTTTTTCGGGTAACCTACAAAGTAACAGCTAATAGTTTCTGAGTCCAATTTCTTTTCATTCGACTTATAAGGCCTTGCTTCAGCTGGACAACCCCAGACTTGTAAGTGCCTAATACTAGGCTTCTTACTTGTCCACAGCTCATATGGGGTTTTAGCTACTGCTTTGCTAGGAACTCAGTTTAGGATGTAAACTGCAGTTTTAAGTGCTTCGCCCCAAAGTGATTATGGTAAAAAAGAATGATTAATCATACTTCTCAACATGTCCTTAAGAGTTTGGTTTCGTCTTTCAATTATACCGTTTTGACTTGGAGTCCTAGACATGGTGTACTGTGTAACATCCCGTCCCCATATTAAGGGTTAAGACCCGAAATTTCAGTACAAGCGAGCTTAAAGAGAAACTAAGACAATGCATTTTCTTGTTCATACATCATGTTAGCATTTATGCATATAAATATGGAATGTTTTCGTATAAAAAAATGGTACATGCATTCATTGACAATTACCGGGTATAATTGATATTAAATGTGATTTTATTGAAAACAAGGAGTAGAAAGAGTGACCTCGGTATGAGTTGTGCTAAGGAAAGATTTAGAAATAAAATGGATAGTGATCTGGAAAATGTTCACCAAGTATGATTCGGTCTGTTAGCCATAACTTCTTCTCTAGTTGTCGAAACGAGATGATTCTTGATTTGGATTAAACTAGAAAAAAATATGGCTACATTTTGTATGAAGACATCGAATTTTAATTATGTTTTTAAGAGTCTCAAAATTTATCATGAAGTTCAGAATTGGGTGCAGTATACTAGTGTAAGCCTGGAAAATCTGTATTCGGACTTTAGGGGCAAATTTGGAATTGATATAAATCGATTTGAGTAAAGTTTTCTCCTGAAAAGTTGTAGATCTAGAATTCTTCTTTAAAACGGTCTAAGAATCACCTCAATCCGATATCTTTAGGGAAAGTTATGACAATTTTCCCAACCTTGAATCGTCTGATGATGTCATCTTCGTCTCAAAATGACATCATCATCGTCTGCTTTTGCTTTGATCCATCAGATGACAGAATTGGCCTTTAAGGTCTTCATAAGAGTTGTAGCCCTTAAATTTATCTTTCCAACAAGCTAAAGAACACCTCAATCCGATATCTATAGGAAAGTTATGACAATTTTCTCAACCTTGCCATAACATCTTCGTCTCAAAATGACATCATCATCGCCTGCTTTTGCTTTGACCCATCAGATGACAGAATTGGCCTTTGCGGTCTTCATAAGAGTTGTAGCCCTTGAAATTATATTTCCAAAAAGCTAAAGAACACCTCAATCCGATATCTGTAGGGAAAGTTATGGCAATTTTCCTAACCTTGAATCGTCTGATGATGTCATCTTCGTCTCAAAATGACATCATCATCGTCTGCTTTTGCTTTGACCCATCAGATGACAGAACTGGCCTTTGAGGTCTTCATAAGAGTTGTAGCTCTTGAAATTATCTTTCCAATGGTTTAAAAACAAAGTCAATCCGACATCTGTAGCAAAAGTTATGGCATTCGTACTAAGACATGTACAATACAAGTGAGGGCATAAACATGTTGGAGTCTTTTGGCCATAACTTCTTCTCTAGACCTCCAAATGACTTGATTCTTG
>JANVCL010000008.1:11818786-11837955 GCA_026546855.1 Erythroxylum incrassatum | reverse complement strand
GTGATCCATGATCTTGAGTAATCTTCGACTATGGGAAACCTGCAAAACAAACAAAGACACTCCGGGAGTTGTTTCCCGGAAGGTCCCTCCGACGCTCAAGTCAGTATTTTGAGAGAATTTAGGTTGCTACGAACGGGGAGGAAACTAGGGCTTTGAGTTCATACCTCAATCATGGTTGAATAATACCTTATATATGCCGTGAGTTGCCATTAGATTTAGGTCTTCACGTAGGTTTTAGTGTTTGCATGGGAGACAACCTCTTCCTACTGGGCTGTCAACGCCTGGGCTTGAAGTTGGGCCTCATTAGGCCAGACCTTATTAGGCCAACCCAATTAGAATGAAAACTTATGTTTGGTATAAATATGGGTAACACTTTCATTCCCCCTTTTTCAGCAATACTTCATACCTGTGGATTACTAGAGGAATGAGATTCATTGTTGGCTATATACTTTATTCTCATTTCTTACTATATTCATACATATTCTTATTCCCATTATCTTCTGTGAACTAAGAGTCTGCTAAGTATATTATCTTAGACATCAACATTCTTAACCATCTTTTATGCCCATAAGTGAATAGTAGAGGTTGCACTTTCTTAACACCTCTGCTGCTCAATTTGGGTATTAGTATTTATGTTTTAGTGGACCTCCCCTGTTGGATATGGGTTTCATCTAAGCCCAAGATCATGTATTAATTGGCTGGGCCTGACATGGTCCTAAACTTAGGTCAAATTTAGCATCTCTAACGTTAAGTGTTTTTAAATAATAACAATATTTTTTAATACAAGAAAGATTATCTTTTACCTTGTCTTATATATCAAAATTAATAAAACTATTTTTAATTATCTGTTTCTTCTAAAATAACTAGAGAATTAGGAAAAGAAAATAAAAGATTGTTTAAAATAAACCTTTTCAAAAAATTAAAGAAAAAGCTCAACTTGGATCCTATTATTAGATCAAAAAAGTTTGAAGAGGTATTATCAGCAGTAAGAACAACTCTATGTCGATTGAAAGTTTGTAGAAGAGGAGTTGGGGTTGGAAAATATAATAGAAACACTGTAATTATACGAGGGAAAGCTCAATTTTCTTGCTCGGTGGCATCAATCAAATTGTTGGCAGTAGCAATTGGAAAGGGCAAAAGGTACTTCTTGATGGACCCATCAGTGTACTCTTCCTAGGACCAATTGTGAAAACCAGTCTCAAGTTTCAAAGATTGACGACCTGCGCACCCATTTGGCTTTTTATGACAGAATTCAGCATCAGAGAGTTTCAGTCTCTCTAAAGTTTTGCTGATGCCTTCAATTGCCTTATATCAGAATGCCAACCCCATAAGGCCAGAAAATGCCGGGATAGTACTGTCAGAAAAATGGGACCCTTTCTTGGCTACTAGACAATGCTTATCCTGTAGCCTCAATTCTAACTTATACTTTGAAAACAAAAACAAGACACTGTCAAGCTCAGAGTCAGAGAGAGGAGTCCTGAAATCTAATTAAGTAAACCTATGCAAAGACAGTTTAAGTTCTCACATAACCCCCCAGTTGGAAGGTAAATCATCCTGCTGTAAAAAAATTAACAAATCCTTGTAAAATCAACAAGTAAAGAGCCATCAAAAAAAATATAGTTCATGTTCTTTTCCTGAGGCATTTCCACCCACATAAGAAGATATTATACTCCCAGACTTTTTCTGCCATTTATCGTCAAAGTATTGTTGAGGCACATATGGCCGAATCACTGGCTAATATCGGCAAAAGTTGCAGGCGGGCTCATATAATGAGACTGAGACACTGCAGACTGACATGATAAATCACCTCTGCTATGCTATTATCTTTTGAATCAACACTGTTTAATCCATTTTTCTGTAGGACCCCAACACCAGGAATCTATTTCTGCATATGTTCTCTGCCACTTTTTCCCCCTCTTTTTTTCCTTCTGGATTCACTCCTCTTTTTATTCACTGTGCACAGTGAATTAGAAGGTAGGAAACTGCTTGGTTTTCCTTTATGACAGATCAATTACTGTGCCATCTCATATCTTAGATAAAAGGAAAAACATTAGTGACTTGAAAATCTATAATTGATAGATAGCCGGGGCCCTTTCCATGCCCATTCATGACCTTCACTTTTGATTTTTTTTTTTGATAAATTCCCTTCACTTTTGAATTGCATGCGTTTACTTTACATCTAATAGAACTTTCAACTTAACTCATATCTTACTTTACTAAAATACAAAAGCAAAAGAAAAAGAAAAGGATGGTCTTATCTTAAAACTGAAAATACACATCAGCTTAACACATGGAATGGAAAGAGTGACGGTGATAACAAAAAAGCTTTCTAAACATGTTTCTGGGTTGCTTTTTATGGTTACAGTATTAAAGTAATCACTTACAGAAAAAGGTGGGGGGAAAAGTTAACAGAGCACCAACAACCAGATGGATGCTAGATATAACAGGCTTATCAACCATTAGATATATTGAAGATATAAAATTTTTCCTACCCCCATAAGTTGGAGTGGAGATGAGGTATTGGCAACATTCATGAAAGTCCTCATATTTCCCATATCTACAACTGTCATCATCATTCCATAAAAAAAAAAAAAGAAAGGCAGAGGAAAAGGAAAATGGAAACATAAGGTTAATGGGACCCCAAACATAATTTACCAACCAACAAGGCCATGTTACTTCAAAGAAACCCCCCCTCCCTGCTCCCTCGCCCCTCCCCCTCGTATGTGATGGTGCTGTAGCTGCAACAGTCTAGAATATGCGCTGTCAGGCCGGCTAACTAATTCAGAATGGCTGCCTTGCTCAATGATCCTACCATCTTGCACAACACCAATACTATCCACCCCTCTAATGGTGGATAACCGGTGAGCCACAACCACCGTGGTCCGGCCCCTCATTAGCCTTTCAAGTGCTTCTTGTAGGACACATTCTGATTCAGCATCTAGTGCACTTGTGGCCTCATCTAGTAGAAGGATTGTTGGGTCCTTGAGAACAGCCCTGGCAATGGCAATTCTTTGTTTTTGCCCTCCAGAGAGCTGAACTCCTCTCTCACCAACGGGAGTCTTGTAGCCATCCGGCAATGCACTTACAAAACCATGCACATTGGCTGCCCGAGCAGCCTCAATTACTTCAGCCTCAGTTGCACCATCTTTTCCATAAGCAATGTTATCAAATATGCTTGATGCAAATAGGGCTGGCTCTTGTTGCACCAATCCGATTTTAAGCCTCAGGGACTTCAAATTTAGTCTTCGAATATCCTTCCCATCAATCATGATTTTCCCTGCTGTTGGATCATAAAATCGTTCAATCAATGCAATAACCGAACTCTTTCCGCTCCCGCTGGCTCCAACAAGGGCCTGGCTTTGGCCAGCTCGTATTCTAAGGTTCAGGTCTTTGAATACTGGAACATCAGGTCGTGAAGGGTAAGCAAAATCAACATGTCTAAGTTCAATCTCCCCCCGGATTGATTCAACAGGTTCAGCCTCGGGATCATCAGGATCAATCTTAGTGGAACGGTCCAGAACAGAAAAGACAGAGCCAACAGCTTCACCACCCCTAATAATCTCTGGAGCTAGACTAACAGTTTCTGCAACTGAATTAGCTGTTACAACTAGTACCACAAAAACCTTAATAACCTTGGAGAATGTGGATGCACCCTTGCTAACTAGGTGAACACCGTACCAGAGAATGAGAGCTTCAGAGGAATACAAAGCAAGCTGAGAGAGGCCAAAAAGAAGGCCCGAAGTTTGGCTCCGACGTAAACTATGGAGTTGTGGAACCCGGAGTTCATGACAGAATAAAGAGAGTATCTTTCCTTGAGCATTGAAGGCCGCAACAGTTCGGATGTTGCTCACTCCCTCACCAGCAATCATGCTGGTCTTCGCATGGGCCTTGGCTGTATCTCCAGCAAATCCTTTGAGAGAGAGTTGCTGCAGTGAACAATTTGTAAATGGAGTTAAATAAAACCAAAACGCATTATCATTAATGCCTGCATTTTAAATCAACAAGATAAATTTAATCAATTCTTTACATTTAACTTTAGGTAATAACGACCTAAAGTTATAAACTTAGTACGAGTGACCTTTGGCAACAAAAAGCGTTCCCTTGAAATTTCTGTTGAATTTTGGGTATCTCACCTCATATCCTACGTTCAACAACGAAATGCCATGTAAAACAAAGTTCGATTATATTTGTATAAAAACTTTTAAAAGAGTTCACATCTGCCAGGCGGAGTCCTGAGTTGGACTGTTTCAAAGGCACAGGAACAGGAAAGGACTGCAAGACCACACATCATTTGCTTTCTTATTTTTTTTTATTCAGAGACTGGTTAGGGTATGGTAAAACCTACAGATCGTTTTTATATAGACCAGCCTGTATAATTGCTGCTCCGTCACAGATGTCCCATGTCGATTGTGGCTTCCTTTATCTGTTGGTTTGAAAGACATGGGGCATCTTGGAAGAGATTGTCCGCTCAACTTTGAGGTGACCCCATGAACACGAGGTGGAGCCTTAGCAGGGTCAGTGAAAGCAACCCACCCCTACAGAGGGCAAGAGCCACTGTACACCTCCAAGTACATACCCTCAATCAATGATTTTCACTTCGGGGCATTCACCAAATTAAGAGCAACCCCATGCAAAGACAAAAGCGTCACTGTTTAGGACTTTTGTGTACCTAGATTCTAGATTATTCAATACTAGACCCAACCAACCTTGGCTGTCACTGCAAAAACTTATGAGTCTGTTGATTGCCAAACCCAGAAAAAAAAATCAGATAAGATCTGCCCGAAAATTAAAAGATTCACGGGCCAAGAATTCCCTTGAAAGACTCGCCTGGTTGCAGATATAAAATAAAAGCACAAGTAACTAAATCTGACAATAATATATAGTTATTTTCATGTACCAAAAACATCGCAGGGGTGCACTGTCGGTGGACCGTTGAAATCAGATGATGCAACAAAGATAAACAAAGCAAAGTTCAAATTTTGGCTGGGATAAGATTGCTAATCAATAAAAAAGAAAAAAATATATAAAAGATGAAGACTTCTAGATGCGAAATATTAAAGGAACACCCTCGAATTGAAGACTATATTATATCTTCAAACATAAAATATTATGCACAGAAGGTGGGAGGAAGCACGTGGTGGTCAGATGTATGTGACAAGTTGTAGTTTTTTGCTTCTGTCGTTTAATGGGAAGGTAAGATTCCGAACATCAAAAGAGGAGTAGGAGTTGTTTTGTTCAGTAAGAGTTCACCCCATCTAGCTTTCTTGTACCTATGTTATTGCTACTGGCCATCTGACTGACTAAACCCTCTTAAATGGGAAAAATATCGCACAATTACTAACTTATTTTTAAAGTCAGAGCAAAATTAATGTCCACGAGATATTTATATCGTCTACCTGGAACACAAACATGATGAAGGTGCTTAAACCACAAGTAATGCAAGTAATGTGATTATGTGAACCTACCTGGGCAAAGTTGGCAAGGACCAGGAGAGGAAAGGTGGCTAAAATGAGAAGAGAGACCCTCCATTCTACAATGAAAGCAACAATGAAAGAGATGAGGAGGGAAGTCATGTTCTGCAGTATCACTGAAATTCTCTCAGCGATAGCCGATTTCACGTCAGCAGCATCTGTAGCTAATCTTGCTGCAATAAGGCTAGAATTGTGTTCTTCTTCATCAAACCATCCAACTTCATTCCTCAAAATAGCTGAAGAAGTGACAAAAAGACTTTTTAAAGAATTTTAAGGAAAATAATAATAATCTTTTTTCTTTTAATGAATATATGTATAAGACAGCATAGGGAACCCTTAATTTTACCTGCAAGCATCATCCTCCTCACTCTCGTGGTGAGGTTCTCACCCATGATACTGAAGAAGTAATGCTGAATTAGATATGCAACCACAGCATAAAGGCCAGTACCTATGTAGATGAAAACAAACTCCTTTGTTTTTCTTTCCATGGAAGCATAATTTCTGTAATAGAAAACCTCAATCATATTGCTCATTACTATGGCGAAGGTGGGGCCAATGAAACCAGATAGCACAGATCCTATGGCGCCCATTATTGAATAGGGCCATTCTGGAGCATTTAGTTTGAGTAGCCTGCAGAAATAGCCATCAGGAGCTGGATTTTTACGGTCAGTATCAGCATTTGAGATCATCTCAATACGACCATCAGCACCAGTACTGTAAGAGTAGCTTAAGTTTCTTAAACTGCCGGAGCGGAGGCTGAGAGACTTTGTGGAAAGTGAATGGCTGAGACGTGATGAGCGTGATCGACGGGTTGACGGGTTTGCGAAATCTCTATTTCTTACCGTTTCTTGGAATCTGATTAATGAAGCATATGATCCACCCTTGGCTATCAGTTCTTCATGAGTTCCTGTCTCAACTACCTGTCCTTGTTGGATAACTGCAATTGTATCAACGTTTCTGATGGTGGAAAGTCGATGTGCAACAACTACTGTAGTTCTTCCAACCATAAGACGGTCCAGTGCTTCTTGGACAATGCTCTCAGAACCTGCGTCAAGAGCACTGGTTGCTTCATCCAGGAGGAGGATCTTAGGGTTCTTCAACATAGCTCTGGCAATTGCAATTCTCTGTTTCTGGCCACCAGAGAGTTGGACCCCTCGCTCTCCCACCTAGATCAGGATCAAAGTAAATATGTCATTTGACATACCATAATATGTTATTCAACTTAAAACACAACGCTTTGCATTTTTCTGCTGGCAATTATCACTCACATAAAACAGTATGCATTTGCATTATACTCGGTGAAACAAGCTTGCCCTAATTTAGTTTCTGGTGAAATAAGCTTGCCCTAATTTAGTTTTGTACTTTCCCAACCTGAGTGTTATATCCGTTGGGAAGCAAGGTGATGAAGCTATGAGCGTTAGCAGCAGAAGCAGCAGCTTCCACTTCAGCCATTGATGCATCAGGCTTTCCATAGAGTATGTTCTCAATTATAGTGGTTGCAAAGAGTGCAGGTTCTTGGTTTACCAACCCAATCTGATCACGTAACCACCTTAGTTGCAAGGTCTTTATGTCCACATTATCCAGCAAAACTTGTCCTGTTCACACAATAAGCAAACATTATTATCAACACAATAGTCCATCAGTGAAGGATAAGATTTTGACTGTTCACATTAAAAAAAAAATGGTCTACTGATTACCCTCATTAGGATCATAAAACCTCTCTATAAGAGTGACAACAGTGCTTTTCCCTGACCCACTACCACCAACGACAGCAACAGTCTTTCCGGCAGGGAAGAAGATAGAGAAGTCCCGAAATACTAAAACATCTGGTCTTGATGGGTAGCTGAAGGTCACGTTTTTTAATTCTATGTTACCATTGATTTCAGTTAAGCATTTCCCATCTGATTGATCCTGAATTATGGAAGGCTTTTGCTTAATTATCTCCATCAACTTGTACCCAGCTGCTTTGCCTTTGCTAAAGGCCCCAAGATTTGAAAATGACTGCCCCAAACTCCTGTAACAATATAAATACCGTTATTATTATGGGGTATAATTCTGTTTTCTGGAGTCTAATTCATCAAATTTTAGTTTGATATTTACATGCCGCCAACAATGGCAGAGAAAATTGCCGTGAATGCCTTCCCTCCGTCAGTTTGTCCATTCCTGATAAACACACCAGCGTACCAAAAAACAAGTGCCCATGACATGCAAGCTATCCCGTAAGTACATCCCAGCCCCAGACCTTTGGCCATTCCGGCCTTGTATCCAAGCTTTAAGGTGTTCTGTATGGCATCTGAATATGAATTTAATGCCTTGCTTTCCCCAACGTACGAGTATACTGTCCGAACTTGTGCAACAGCCTACGGAAAGCAGAAAACTTGAAGCATATTAGTTGTCATTAATTTTAAAATCTATTTGTAGGGTCTTATCAGAGGGGCTGAAAGACCAGCTTTAAATAAAAAAATCCATAAACATAATTGAAAATTATAAAAAATACAGAAAAGCCCAATTCCCCTTTAAAAAGTTGCACATGCCTAAGCATGATTTGATCCACAAAGGGCCACCATTTCTTGCAACTTTCCAATGCTTGATAAAGCAAAAGAACTCACATGACATTAAGGCTAGCTGTGTTTTATATTTCATTAGTCCATTAACAGAACCAAGACAAGATAAGGACATAAATTTTACCGAAAAAGAAGAAACATAGCGTTAACTCAAGAAAGTATGATATAAAAATGGCATCTTTAAAAACAAAATAAGCAACACTTTTATGCCGTTCAAGGCACTGTGATGAAATTTGTGGGCAAATCAACTTTACCTGCTCAGCGATAATGCCAGCTTGTGCGTAAGATTCGCGGCTCTTTGAAGTGAGGCCGGTAAGAGTGTATGCGTATAAGCCCCCAGCAAAGGCTATTCCAGGTATCACTGCTATACTTAGTAGAGCTAGCCTCCATGCTGACACAAAACCAACCACTAGCCCAGCAAGGAAAGTTGACAAGTAATGTATAAAGTTCCCCACCTAAAACACCCAAAATATATTAGAAACCTTGAGGAAACAGAAAGAATGATACTTTCGTCAATCTAATGCTTAAAATTCGTGATGATTTGATTGGTTGAGGACCCAGATCTTCAAAAGTCCAAACTCGGACCTTGGTACATGTTAAGTAGGATCTGCTAACATGGGCCGTCAAAGACAAGGATTGACCCCCCACATTAATGGGCAATCAAAAATTCAGAAATAAGCATGTTTGCATATTAAAGCAAACAAAACACTAGATATTACCTCCTCATGCATAGAGTACAAAACAAGCCCAAAAAGAAATAAAAAACAAATGAAAATAGAAATAGAGTACTGTTACTGAAAGAGTAAAGTAGAGAGAAGTATGAAAATGAAAGCAGGAAGTGAGTAAATGAGGGGCAGACAGGCATAACAAGCCAATAAAGATAACCTTCTCACTAATGGCATCTTGGACTAGGAGGGTGTCTGTGGAAACGCTAAAGACAATGTCCCCGGTTCTAGCATCCGTGTCAAAGAATCCAACGTCTTGTTTCAAAACCGCCTCTAGGTACTTCTTCCTCAAGGTGCTCACCTGCCTCTCTCCAGTGTACATCCAGCATGCAATCTCTGAAAAACCAACAATCTGGTGTTATTTTAACATCATACATAAGGAAATCATGTGAGAGGGCAGAACACATGTAGAGATTGGAGTTAAAAAGTTTTTTGACAAGTATTAGATAACATTGAAAAGGGGTTGCTTGAAATTGACAAGTGAAGCTAGAAGAGGACGAGAGAGAACGTTTTCATGGACCACATGGGTTAAGTTTCAAACAACCTAATCCGATATGAAGTGGGCACATCAGTCATAGTTATCTGAGCTAAGCACCACATTTGCGTGATTCACTAGATAACAAAACAAAAACCGTAGTAGGAAGATAGAAAGTTGACATACCTGCATATGATGATAAGCACACAACAAGACCAAGATACAAAAAATACAGCGCATACTGCATTCACCAGAAGGAAAAAAGAAGAAAAAAACAGAAATAATAGATCTCAGATCTAACGTTAACATAACAGAAAAGATGGGAGAATAGAAAGGGCAAGAGCTTAGAGTAAAAGAACAAACCTTGGAAACTTCATGGGTCATTTTTTGCAAATCGGATTGGTTCTTGCCAAACCCGTTAACCATTTCACCGAATAACAGGAAAAAGAAAGGCATTGAAGAGCCGTGAATAATAGCTCCTATGCTACCAGAGATCATGAGTAGCCAATCATACTTGTCAGCAAAAGAGAAGAGCTGATAAAATGGCAAGCTTTGTTCTTTCTTCTTCTCTGCTTCTGGCAATGATGCCTTTGTCTCTGTTGTCTCTGCCATTATGGCCCAAAGCCAAGCTCCGTAGCAGCCACCCCCTAAAAAGAAAAGACAAGCGTCTTTGGAGTGAATGGACTCGAGAAAGGGTCCAAAGTCAATCCTGAGTGATAGTAGTTTGTGGGTTCATTGGCATTGAAGAAGAGATCTGAGCTATGAGAAAAAGGTGCATGAAAGCAGTAAGAGAATAAGGAGTTAGGAAGTAGAGAGAGAGAGAGAGAGAGTCTTGGCTTGGAAGTGTGGAAAGTGAGAGTATGTTGGACTAGTGGTCAAACTGAAAGCAACAAAGAAAGGAGAAACAAGTTTTTTGATGGGAAGAGTAGGGGCTTTATAGTGGAGAGCTTTACCGTCATATACAATATCTTTTTTTTTAATTAATGTCTGGTGACTGGAATCTGGTTTTAACTCTGTGGGGTATCCTACCTGCGTTTCTCTTGATTTCTGTGCCTCAAATTTTGCCTCCTAATATTATAATACCATAGAAATTACTTTGTCATCTAACAAAGCATAGCCATTGAAAACGGCTGGCGTGTTTTGTGTTTATTCTTCAGAGTTCAGACTCTCAGTCACTCAGGCTTGGTTTTGTTTTATTTATATGCAACTGCACAAGTTAATCACAACTTATCACACCCATTAATTGTCATTGGTAATGGTGCTTAATAAGTTGCCTCTTTTACATGAAAACAATTCTACATCTCCAGACTCCAGTGACCATTAATGGTTGTGATGGACTGACATGTAGAATTGCCTTGATAATGAACTTGTAAAAGAAGGCAAAAAATGTTGCAGAGACTGACATTACATGAGTGTTGCAGCTTCTTTTTTTTTATCTCATAATAATTCGTCTTTCGCTTTTAGTAAGTCGTTTTACATGTAACAGAAGGATCTTCCTTTTTCTTTTCTTTCCTTGAGACAAGAAAGTAGCTTACCAACAACGAAGGAAAGAAAACCAAGTCATACACCCATTTTCTACTCTCCATAGAGAATTAGGATGTATCGGATTGGGAGAACTCAAATTGCTCCTTCGTTTTGATTTCCTTTTCAGGTAACATGCACTCGCGCTAGGCAATTAATACAATCTAATTAAGGCTCAACCAACCACTGGTATCTGCCAATTTTTGAAAAAATCAATATTCCAAGGAAATTTCCAACATATGGATTGATGTCGCATGTTCTGACGCTAAACTATAAGTACAAATAGTGGCTTACTGGAAACCTAACGATCCACAATCAATCATCTTCAAAGAAAATTCTAACATATTCAGTAATGAATAACTGTAACAAGCTATTCTTGGTATTGGCCATTCACCATTGGTGTGGGAAGATGTTTCCTGGAATTGGTCCTTATCCAGTTGCCATTCTAACTTCGTCGCAGTCTGCTTCCGCATTTAGGGGAAGTATTCATGTCTACCTATGCAGACCAAACCACATTAGCTAGCCTCTACAACACATACATATTACATACTACAAGAAATACTCGTCGGAGTAGCAAAATAATCCATGTTTATTAAATTAAAAGTCTCATTTCATCATTCCTTTTATCTCCTTTTTTTGTTTTGGAGTATGGCATTAGCGGAATTTTTTTATAAAAAAAAGGCACCAAGAAACCATAAAGTACTTGAAGTAATACGACAAGCAACAGTTTATGGCAATAAGAAAATTCACATGTCCACAATATATGAACTAGGACAAATCATTATCGCACCCAACCCAACACATGTACCCATGCACTTAAGTTTGCAAATAAGTTAGGGTTCATTGAAATGGAATTTACTAGACAATTAACAAAGGGAAACTAGCCATGTTAGGAGTAGGTGAGATGGCTAAATCAGTTGAACATTTTCTCTCCCGTCATTTCAAATTGCACCTTAGTTTTATCTCACATTTAAATACCAAATATATGTCCAGAAATAAGCCTCCGAAAGTATTCTCACCAATCCTACTCCTATCACCATCCACAAATCAATCACTTATCTTCTTTTGTAATGTGTTGATATGCATGACGTAACCTAAGCATTGTGACAGCCTTTGGAAGCTGCACTGAAACTAGTTTAAGGGTTGAAAGTTACTATGCCTCAAATTCTCTAACATTGACATCACATGGCAACTAAAGATAGGATAAATCAAAGATTGCTATAGTTCTTAAATAATCTGATTGGTGTCATTCATAGACAATGATAAATTTGCGGTCCTCATGTGCTTGGCATCGTCTAGGAAAATGCATCATCTTAGCTTTCACTCTAACTAATCCTTATATGCCACATTTAACAACAAAAGCCTTGTCTAGCGTGGTGCTTAATTTCGTTTTCAAGTAGGTTTGAACTTCTAAATTATCTCATAAACCCCGTCCTCTAGTCTATAAACTTTCGCAGATGGTGACATCAATTTAAGGAATCTCTTTACATCTATATCTGACAAATGCTAGTAATTAGTCAAATTAGGAATCATAAACGCAATTATGAGTAATTTATCTAAAAGGTTAGTTCGAATTGGTCACAATTGGCCGGAAATTGGTGGGCTACTTCTTCGACAGTCAAGGGTGTTCGTGTGTTCCCTTCGGCCCCCTATGGCTACAAAAGTTAAGAGGCTAAACTTATAAAATCGAAAAGTTATAACAAAACAAAGCCTATTAATTTGTTGTTGAGCTAAGAGTATTTTTATAAATGGAGATGAAGTGTATTTGATGGTGATGTAGCGTCTTTTGGGAACATTAGATCCGCTTTGACGACTAGTTTAGCCTTATAGCTTATGTTTTAATAACATTAAAGTACTAATCCTGGCATGTGATATGCCACTAGATACTATGGTTTAGGTTAAGTTCAAATGCTGGCAGTGGAGCCAATCTAGAGCAGCCAAAAGCACACATTCCAACCCTTTCTTGGCTGGGAGTGGAAGTTGGAACTCCAACTTTAATCAATGATGGGTGATAAGGATGTAAACTTTAGTAAAAAGATGTTAATCAAGGGTCCATATCGAACTAAAAACAGATTAAAATAACAATGAAAAACATTGGTAACATGAAGAAATTATAGAGAAACGAACTTAATTAGTCACTAAATGAGGGCCAAATCTAAACCCAGGTGTATCAATGGAGGTCACAGAAAACATAGCCATGGACCACAAAAAGGTGTCGAGAGTCTAAGTCATGATCAAAAAGTTATGGACCACGAGTAGAAGTTTGTGTTCTCTTGGCTGAGCTTGCTAGCTATAAACTGATATAACAAGCACCAGAAGGAGGGAAAAAAATAAGTGATTCTGCTCTGCATTTTACACCTAAACCATGATCATTTGCTTGATACAGCTTTGATATAGAGATCCCTATACATGTAATGGCCTACACATCTCAACAGCTTATATATAGATAAATTATTGTTTGCATACTTTATTGATGATATGGTAGGAACACTGCATAGACCAGTTTAGGGTAACTACTCATCGTCTCTTTTTTGTCTACTTACTCGTATTTATCACATAATCTTTATGCCTTACTACTGCAAGTTGATTAGGAGAGATTTTCCCTTGTTATATGCAACTCTCTAGTATGGGACTAGATTTCTTTGTTGTTATACATACTCGCATCAAGTTAATTATATGGGAAAAAAGAGTACATGTCATCTGAATTAAAACTTGTAGGACCTTTTTTCTTTTTTCTTGTTTTGTAGGGTTTCATGTTATCTAAATAGTAGAATCTGCTAAAAGAGCATTCATAACCACAATTTCCTTGTCATCAAACAAAACACGTCAACCTACCAATTACCATAACCACAATTTTGCTTGTCATCAAACAAAACACGTCAAAGACAAACCCTACCAATTACCATAACCACATGGAAGTATATGTGGTGCAATGCTTTATTGTACGCTGAAATGGTAAGATAATGATGATTGGGTATTGAAACTTTTCTTAAAAGGAAATCAAAATCCTTCCTTAATATCAGGAGATTGGTGGGTGACCTCCTCCCCATAACTAGCCAGTGAGTGGACCTCAAGCAGTCGTAATCTTAATTATACAACCACATAATCCATGTATGCCTTTTGCTTTCTTCCCTAATCATTCTTTAGATAAAGAGGTACTAATGATCAAAGCAAGCATGACAATGGGGCTGCTTTTTGACATGTTAATTTCTAATTCTAAGTTTCGTGAGTGCTCAGAACTCTGAGATAGCATGTCTCCGGGACCAGATAAATAAGAAAAGTCGTACACATTTAGTGTGAAAGTAGAAACTACTCATTGCTTCTATTACGCAGTTGAAAGTGCCTTTACATTGACGGTGCAATCATATTTCTATATACAATGGACAAAATGAATGCGTACTGGCATGAGAGATTGACCAATATAACTTCCGCATACTTTATTACATCTGAAATAATACTATTCAATTAAAATATAAATCATTAATTCAACTAGCTAAAACAGAAATTATTATACATATACAAGAACACTCCTCCATCGAGCTGATCGATGCTATAGTTCCATCTATGGTTGGGCATTATAATTCCATCTACAATCATTTCAATATCTGTGTCTTTTTAGCGTGCTCCAATGTAATACTTAGGATACAAATATCATGGTCACTCCTCCAGCAAGCAATTATCTATTACAAATTTCAAAAGTAATATAGGCTAGGGTTTCAGAAAAGATCATAAAGATGTTATGATTGATATTATTCTAAGGCCTCAACAACTGAATTAACGTTTCAATTCATACTCTAAGCAAGCTATGAGATTTGTTTGTAAAAATAATAATAATAAAAAAGATAGCAACAACAATTCATATGTGAAGACACAAATTTTATTAGCGGGCCTAAAGTCCATTGGGCAGATGCAGGCTTTTATCGACCTACACCAAACTCAATAGGCTTGTTTGTTTCCCAGGTCAGACAAATTATTCTAGCTAATGAAAGATGGTACGCATCTTTTATTGAAGCCCAATAACGAACACTATAGATTTATATATTACTTACAAAACTATTTTTATTTTTAATTAACCACTACAAATCATTATTTAATCACTTACAAAATATTTTTCTAAATATTATTCATCATAAACCAATAAACAGCATTACAAAAACAAAATTTGTTTTCAAACTGAGATGACATAATTATTTAATGCATTAAAATATTTGGTTGTAACAAATCTATCCCTAGCCGCAAATCATCTAATTTTAGCCTTTAATTATATAAAGTTTAAGCCGCGGCACACCATGGGCATAATAATACAATTGTGTATTGAAATAAGCTCAGGTCAGGCACATGTAACCCAAGCCCAAACACGCCGATTTAGATTATCTGTTTCTCTCTGTCCTGTACTGAATGAATGAATACTCATAAAACATATTTACAGGAATAAGTGGGCTGTTACCCAAACACACCATACTACTCTCATGATAAAGGGCTAAAAGAGGATTGTGATTTTTTAACGGGAACAGCTACCAAATGCAAAAGGTCCTTCACTGTACATAACCACTTACATCTAATTATTTATTCCTTTCCACCTAATCCTAATTTGAGTGCCTGCTAAACTTTTCTAAGTAAGAAACCAAACCATTAATAAGCTAAAGAAAAAACAAGCAACATGCACATTTCACTACACCACTTTCATGCCTAAACCTAATCCTCAGCTTCTCCTTATTTTCTTTTTCTTAGCCATCTTGGCCTGTCAACTCTTTCCTGCCCAGAGAAACGCATTCCACAAAGCGATGCCTTCAACATGCAGGATCCTTTAAAAAGAAAAAAAAATCAGATATTAAAAAAGAGAAGTGGAGTTCAAAGGTCCTTCTAAGCGTCAAGAAATAGACGTATTTGGTCTCATCAAGAAAAAAGAACCAAAGGTACTACGCCTCGATTTACGAACCTTTAGTTTTTATTACTTCAATGATTGCGGAGGTTGCACCTCTCTGAGAGGCGAACAAGGCAACACCTGTCTCGGAAAGAACACTACTCGCCTGAACTGCAAAATATGCCGCAAACTTCCGTTCTCCTTGTTCGCGTAATTCCATCCCTCAGTGAAATCTTCTCCGAGATGCGAGTCCTCTTCCTTTATTCTCAGCACCTGACTATGCATAAAACCTTCCTGCTTCCACTTGCCTGCCACCATCGACGATTCTGAGTTCTCAAAGGCACAACGATCCTCCATCACCATCGACGGCGATTGATCCATGGACCTGTGAGGCAACAAGAGATCTTTGTATTTGGGTTGAAATTGGAGTCGACCTTGGGCAGTTTCTTTCACTGTCATGCTCTTGTATATATAGCTCCAAGAAAGAGAGAAGGCAAGAACAAAAGGAGCCTCGCTGATCAGGTACGTCCCGTGTAACGCTACAACTAACAATAATTGCAATATAGGCTTACTTGCGTTATTATAATTGCTATATATATATATACACACGTATATAGTATGGAGTGATCTTAGACGGTGCGTTTTGGTGCCATTAGGTGGCTTACATGACTTGGCTTATTTGTATGCGAATTGGAACTGTTGGAAAAATTAACACGTGGCAAGAGGGCGAAGGAAACACCATCACGTGTTGGACTTGTTGGGACATGTGGGATTAATATAATTCGGAGTCTACTAAAACCGTTGCGGTTTATTCGGAAAATATCTATTATTGGGATGCAGCTAAATCAAATATGTTTCTTTAATAAATTAAAATGAAATGGTGGGTATTGGGGTGGAGGAAGGTGATTGGATATGGGGTGTGTCAGAATCGACTTAGAGGGTTGGATGATTATGTGATTAAGTAGGATTATGATTGTTGAATTGACGTCAACGTGGCAGGGCAGGAGCGTTTTGATTGTGACCGTCGGTGGATATCGGGGAACAAGTGGCGTCAAACTCGACCTCACTTATGTGAGGTTGATGCATGTCAAACTCGGCAGGTCACAAGAAACGTGGGCAAATATTGCCGGGCAGGACCAAGTATAACGTGGCGTGTCAGGCCAGAATTGAGTTTGGGAAGATCAGAATTAAGAGGAATAGCGAAGGAGCATCTGGTGTACATGCTAAGGGGCAAAACTAGCTACGAAAGTGCAGCCGAAGTGTACACGCTAAGGGGCAAAACTAGCTAAGAAAGTGCAGCTGAGGTGTACAGCCACGGGCCAAGATTCAACATTTCAACCCAAAGACTATTAGCAGCTTGATTCAATTCGAACAGATGTCTTATGCACTCAATTACATTAACTAAAAAACATTAAACGTACATTCATATGCTCTATCAAATCCGTTATAAAATCCTAATATCCAAGTTGCAGATAGATTTTAACCATCCTATGCTTTACTCCTCATCCTCTTCATCTCCGTCTCCACCAGCAGCCTTCTTCGCTGCGGCTCTCATGTTCTTTCTCTTCACTCTTCCAGGGCGCCCACCTCCGAATGGACTTGTAAGCGAGAAATCAATATGCTTTTGAGAGTCAACCCTTACCATGAAGGATGGCACGTTAACAACCTGCCTCCCAACCCTGATGATGAAATCAGGACAAAGTTAGCATTTAAGAAAGCAAGAACATATATTCCACAGAAAGATACTTAACACAAACAGACATAAAGCAGGCATATCATGGACATAATGGATCCAAATCTATGGACTGATACAAACATTGCTGGAAACCAAACTATTTATTGCAGTTCTCAAGACTCGATATAAATGAACAATCACTATAATCTTACTGCTGGTCATATTTTTACATTGAAATAAAGCAATCATTGATATTTTTACATTGATATTTTTACATTGAAATAAACCATACAACCTTGAAATAAAGCAATCATTGATATTTTTACAGAAGATGCAACTTTACCTGATATGTCTTTGTCTAATAAGAACACGGGCATGATGGATGGACTTTGCCATACCAGACTTGAACACAAGGGTCTGAAGTCGGCGCTCCAGGAAGTTCTCGACAGTGAGTGCCAAGACATAATCAAGCTTGTTCTGGCTCTCATCCAAAAGACCATACCTGTTCATCCTGCGAAGAAGGGCTTCACCTTCAAAAATACGCCGTGGATCTTTCTCATCTAGAGTGAGAAGCATTCTAGCCGCATTACGGATTCGGCTCAGAGCATACTGCACTCTCCACAACTCCCTCTTGCACCGCAGACCATATTCTCCAACCAGCTTCAACTCAGCATCCAAGCGTTCTTTCTCATATGGACGTCGGGGCTTCTTAAAAGTCTTCCCATCTAAAATCCACGAGTTAATGCATTCCAAGTCAAACCAAAATGTACTAAAAAATATAACTTTCCTAACATACTGATGAATATTGGCCAAATTTATTCTGTTGACCTTCGTAGTCCAAGAACCAAAAGAAAAAAAAATAGTTGAAACTTGCTAGGAAATTATGATTCAAAGACTCATAACAGGCAAACATCAAATATTTTTCCCCACAAACCCAACAAATTCATCTATTTTGGTTTCCTCGACAACAATAATCAGATAGACAACAACATTAGAGAACTTCAGTTAATATAATACAACCTTATGACAATCAAGAACTCCTTGCAACTAAAAGGACCAATCAACAGAAACAAGAATTCCCTCACTTTAAATCTTAACTTTCAAGAACCATCCTAAACACATTTTACATTCTAATAAACTGGATTTAAAATTACAGCAACCAATGTATACCTACAAAATGACATGAGATTACAAACAATTTTTTTTCCCCTAAAGCAGCTGCATTGCTATCACTAGTATAACATCAATTTCTTATGCATACAGTAATTGCAGCTAAGTAGACCTAAAGCGCCATCTATCTCAAAAAGCAAGATAAACCCAGAAATCCACGTAAGGAATAAATACTCCCGTACAAGGTTTAAACAGATCATATGAAAAAAGTAACTCGTAAGAAAACGCTAAAAGGGATGAATACAATAGTAGTAGAAGAAAGAGAAACAACAGAAAGGGGACTTACAATTCCTGTAGAAACTGACGTGAACCATGGCTCCACCGATTTGTGCTCAGAGGGAAGAGGTAACAGAAAACAAGCGGCGGGCACAATGGAACTTTTTATAGGTGTTCTGCAACACCCTCACATTAAACTAAAACCCTAGTGGGTGCAGGCCTTTACAAAACCTTCAAACTATTTTTGGACAACCGATTACAGTAAAAGTTCGATAAATGGATATTCGATAAATTAATAATTTTGATTAAATAATAATTTTTTCTAATTTCGACTTTGATCAATGGGATAAAATAATAACTTCGCTAAATACATAAGATAATAATTATAAAAAAATTCTTTGAGGTTCACTAAAAATATAAAATAATAATTCATTAAATAAGTATGAAAATTACATATATAATTCATAAAATAAAGCACTTCTTAAACA
>JANVCL010000008.1:11776645-11804878 GCA_026546855.1 Erythroxylum incrassatum | reverse complement strand
ATAAAATAGAAAATAATTAATAATTCAAAATTTTGAATTATTTTCATTATTTTACAATTAATTATTATATTTAGATATTTATTATATGTAGATATATATATATATTATAGAAATAATTAAAATATAATAAAGTTATATATAAACTAAAATGAATAAGATATAAACAAAAAATCTAAATTAAATAATCTACAACTTTAAAATATGACAATAGACTATTTTGTAATTTTTAAAAAAATTCAGGGATAATTTTATAAATTTTAAAAATATTTTTGTATTATTGTAATTTTAAATACTTTGTATTATTTTTAATTTTATAATTGTATGATGATAATTTTCTTTATTTATATTAATTGTGATTATTATTTATATGTAAAATACTTAAAATTATTGTTATTTCATATTAATTGTCATTATTATTTATTATTAAGATTTTTGAAAGTATGGTTGATGGAAACAGTAAACTAGTAAAGTATACAGTACAATTGTATAATATACCAATATGAACTATTTTGCAATTTTTAAAAATTTTAAGGACTATTTCATAAATTTAAAAAATTTCCTGAAACGGTACTCGGTATCAACCGATACCGGTTACATTCTATTCCAGAGTTCAATCCGATATCAAACCGGTACGATATTCGTAACATTGAGATAAACCAATTTAGTTTGATGCAAATAGCCCGAACAAATTATGGTTTTCTTAACTTTTGTTGGCTAATTTTAAAAGAAAATGAATCAAAGGTTAAAAGATATTTTTTTCATTCAATTAAGCCGGTTGTGTAAAATATATGGCCTTACTTCAATTTCCAGAAAATTCACTTAAACTAGGAACAAAAAACTCAATTATTTTTAGGGATTTTGGTCAAGTGATTTGGTATTTTTTTTCCCAATTTAAACGCTGCTTTGCCTTTAACCCTGAAAAGAGACTGCCAATGAGATAATTGGGCTCCAGCTCTTCACCCGTGCCCCGATGTTAGTTTCCCGCTTTGCCCTAAACTGATCTTTGTATGCCCCAGTCTCCGTTACCTGACAACCAAAGCCGCCATCTTGTTACTCATCTCTCCATAACTCGGTCATCCAAAGCCAGCATCTTGCTCCTCTCTGCTCCCTTACTTGGGCAGAGAGAAGTAAAGTTTGGATATTTTTGACAATGTCTGCCAAATGGCGGGCACTACAACACCGCCACCGATACACCTATAGTTCGGTGATCTTCCCAAACTCATATACCGATTCCTTGTCTCAGTCCCCTTTGTCGTTAAACCCCAAGTCGTTACCTTTCTTTAACGAGCTCAATCACCTTATCTCACTTGCTTCAGTTTACTCCCAAGTAACACATGCCAAGAACTTAGCATCTTCTTTTACCCAGTTGATATCTTCTATGAAAGGTGATGACTTGTTAGTTTTGGAGACTGCTTCGCGTTTTTATACATGGATTTTGTTTCTTGAGAATTCCCTTCCCTTGCATCGTACTCTGGTTTCTGCTTTGGCGAAGGTTAATGATAGGGAGTTGCAGTGCTTGGTTGTTAAGTGTTTTAGGGAGCTTTGTGAGGAGTATGGCAGCAACAAAGTGGAGAGTAGCATGGGAAACCAGAGATTTTGTTTGTCCAGAGTGGTGTTGTCTGTGATGGGTATGCCTAAATTGGGGTACTTGGGGGACGTTGTTCAAGACTGTGCAGTTTTTGTGGCTTGGGATGCTGTTTATGGGTTGGAGAGTGTTGTCTCCGAGACCAAAGAGTGGGCTAGGCCGTCCCCGATTGTAATGGAGCAGTGTCAAGAAGCCATGTCTTGTCTGTACTACTTGTTTCAACGGTTTCCACTGAGATTGAAGGGTTCAAATGACTTTGATGCTGGAGGTGTATTGGGGGTTTTAATAAGCGTTTTGAAGTCCATGGCTTTCTCGAGGGATTGCTTTGTAGCTGCTGGGGTGAGCTTCTGCGCTGCTTTGCAAGTATGTCTCGGTACTGAGGAGCTTAGCATGTTTATCATTGAAGCAATATTTTATCAAACCACCTGTAATTTTAACTCGCCTAGCAAATTTATTTTGGAGATTCCATATAAAGGGGATTTGTGTTCTGAGATACGAAGTTTGGCTGCCTTAAGTAGACTTTGTTTGATTAGAGGCATTCTAACTGCTGTATCTAGAGCTGTTCTAAATGCCCCTTTTGTTGTACGAAAAGATAAGATGAGTGGTGATGATGGAAATGAAATAATTGGCAGTTCTATCAAGACCATTTTGTATGATGCGATTTTGCCAGAGCTATGTAACTATTGCGAGACTCCAATTGACAGCCACTTCAATTTTCACGCGTTGACGGTGTTACAAATTTGTTTGCAGCAAATGAAGACCTCAATGTTGAGTAATCTTAGTGATTCGTTTGATAATTATGAACCATTCCCAGTGGAAATGGGGTCAAGAGTACTGAGGATTATATGGAACAACATGGAAGATCCTTTAAGTCAAACCGTGAAACAAGTTCATCTAATTTTTGATCTTTTTCTAGATATTCAGTCAACTATCCACTGGGAAAAGGATACTGTGAGGATAAAATCTTTCTTGGAAAAGATTGCATTAGATCTTCTCCATATAGGTCCACGTTGCAAGGGGAGATATGTTCCATTGGCTTCGTTGACCAAGAGGCTGGGGGCAAAAACTCTATTAGGCATGAGTCCTGGCCTGCTTTATCAAACCACACAAGCATATAGTGATGATGATGTTTGCTGTGCTGCAACAACTTTCTTGAAATGTTTCCTTGAGAACTTACGTGATGATTGTTGGAACAGCAATGGAGTTGAGAGGGGGTATGCAATTTATAGAGAGCAATGCTTGCCTCCTTTTCTGTATGGTCTATCTTCTGGGATTTCGAAGCTTCGCACTAATCTAAACACATATGCAGTACCAGTTATTCTGGAACTTGATGTGGATAGTATATTCCCCATGCTTTCTTTCATCTCAGTTGGCCCTAATGGGGAGGATGGACTACCAAACCTTGAGCTCAATGGTGCAAACATGGAACTGAGAGTTGAACAGCAAGTAGCTGTTTTAGTTTCCTTGCTTAAAGTGTGTCGTTCACTGGCATTGATTGAAGGGGACATTGAATTGTGTGATACTGTAGAAACATGTGATAGCAACAATGGGAAGCCAACAGAAAGAGTGAATCTCTACGCTAATGTCTGCATCAAGGGGATAAGGGTTAAGGTTCTTGTTGAGTGGCTAGCTATGGCATTGACCCATGTTGATGAATCACTCCGTGTAGACGCCGCGGAGTCCCTTTTCCTAAGCCCAAAAACAGCAAGTCTTCCTTCCCATTTAGAACTTACTCTCTTGAAAGAAGCTGTGCCTTTAAACATGAGAAGTTGCTCAGCCGGTTTTCAGATGAAGTGGACCAGCTTGTTTAGGAAATTCTTTTCTCGGGTTCGAACAGCGTTGGAGAGACAAGTTAAGCTGGGGAGCTGGCAACCCCTTGTGAATTGTAATAACAATGAAGTGTGCTCAAGTCCACAAGGTGAGCAAGCTATAGTTAGAAGGGCAAAGAATCTATTTAATTTTATGAGATGGTTGTGTAATTTTTTGTTTTTCTCATGCTATCCCTCTGCTCCATACAAGAGAAAAATAATGGCCATGGAACTCATATTGATAATTCTTAATGTTTGGTCTATCGTGCCATCTTCTCAAGAAATTGGTTCTGTCACTCATCATAGCTACC
Organism: Erythroxylum incrassatum; assembly: GCA_026546855.1. Lineage (NCBI taxonomy): Eukaryota > Viridiplantae > Streptophyta > Magnoliopsida > Malpighiales > Erythroxylaceae > Erythroxylum > Erythroxylum incrassatum. Next base: position 11,801,174 of record JANVCL010000008.1, on the reverse strand, counting down.
TTTATCCATATAGTAGGGGAATAACTTCTCCGGAGTCTACTATATTGTTAGTTGGCTCTATTATAGATAGTTGGGACAGGCTGAGGGACAGTTCTTTTCGCATATTGCTACATTTTCCTAATCCCCTTCCTGGAATTTCAAGCAGAGACATGATCCAAAGGGTGATAGCATGGGCAAAAAAGTTGGTTTGCAGTCCACGTGTGAGAGAAAGTGATGCTGGTGCTCTTACTTTGAGGCTTATGTTCCGAAAATATGTCTTGGAGCTGGGTTGGACTGTTAGATCTTCTGTTAATGCTGCATTTTTTCCCTCCCTTTCTGAACCATTTGATCAGGAGACTCAGTTTAACAAACCATGTGCTCCTGTAATAGAATACATTGGAGCGTTGGTTGATTGGCTGAAGAATGCTGTGGAGGAGGGAGAGATGGATCTTTTAGAAGCTTGCAAGAACAGCTTTGTTCATGGTATATTACTGGCTTTACGGTATACCTTTGAGGAATTGAATTGGGATTCTGATGTGGCAGCATCAAGCATTTCTGATATGAGGCGTGTATTGACAAGGCTCTTGGAGCTGGTTATGCGTATAACTTCTTTGGCACTATGGGTGGTGTCCGCAGATGCTTGGTATCTGCCTGACTTGGATGAGATGGATGATGATAAAAATTATGTAATTGATGTAGATGTGATAACACCCTCAGGAAGTGAGGGGAGTACTTTAAAACATGCGCAAGATAGTAGGTCATCAGAACAGATAGTTATGGTTGGTTGTTGGTTGGCTATGAAAGAGGTACTTTACTTATTTGTTGATGTTGTCAGTCATACTGTTTTTATGATAATCCTTACATTTAGAATTTAGTCTTTCTTATTGCTACAACTTTAGGCTTGTACCAGAAACTGATTTTTGGAGCTTTCAAGCATGATATATCATTGTGGTGTCTTTTAGTTATAAATTAGGAGAAAGGAATTGGTTATATGCTACCACATGGTGTGACCATACCACTAAATTAATTGTGTTCCCCTTTTCAGGTGAGTCTTCTGCTAGGAACCATCGTAAGGAAAATTCCTTTACCAAGTAATAGCTCAGATTCATCTGAGCCTGAGGTCTCCTTTGATGATGCCAGTGATACCTGCAAATCAACAACATCCAATGCCATTCTTGATTTAAAACAACTGGAACAAATTGGGGACCATTTCTTGAATGTCCTTTTGAAGATGAAGCATAATGGAGCAATTGATAAGACAAGGGCTGGATTTACAGCTCTCTGCAATCGTTTGCTTTGCTCTAATGATCCAAGGTGTGTTACCATTAGTCATTTCGTCTTTCTTTTTTTTGTTATCTTTCATTGGTATCTATTAAGTCTATTGTGTGGTTGTAGACAAAGTGATGAGTTTTTCCCTTTATAATCAATTAACTTGGTTCACTTAGCTATCTGACCTTCATTTTTGGATCTCAATACTTCCAAGCATTATTCTTTGTCTGTGTGCACTGTGTATCAAGTAGATGTTGGAGACTTGGAGTTCTCAAAAGCAACCTGTTTACGTAAATACTTTTTCCTTTGTGGGCTCCATAATGTTTAAGCCTTCAAAATAAGGGTAGGAGGTAGTTTTTTAGAACTTAAATTGGTGCTAGTGCTTGTTTAGTTTTTCTCTTATCGTTGCTTATTGGATTCAATTTCATTGGCGGTGAAGTTGAGGACCATCTATTAAAGGGGATGAAATAGTTTGAATTTGAGATTTTTGAATCTGTATTGGAGGCCTTTTATATTTTGAATTGGTTTATACCTGATAAGCACCTTTCCTTCCTCATTGTTTATTGCTTCTAGTTTCCTTCTTATTTTATGCCTCCAACATCTATCTGCATAAACATTAAATCAATCTCAAACTACATGAACTTTAAATCAATCTGTATAAGCATACTTTTATCTCCCTGGATATCAATGCTCAAATCCTTTTCTGAAAAATCATCTTCTAGCCCTTACAAGCATCAAAAAGGATTTATGTCCAATTTATCCTGCATACACTTTTTGTTTGACATGTGCTTGTTCTCACAATCTTTAATTTTCCTATTTCACATGAACAAGTGTTTATAGAAAAAGAAAGTATATCACAAATCCATTTTTTCATAAGTCGTCTCTCTTTCTAGACTTTGTAAGTTGACAGAGTCATGGATGGAACAACTTATGGAAAGAACTATAGCCAAAGGACAAACAGTGGATGACTTATTAAGAAGAAGTGCTGGAATTCCTGCTGCTTTTATCGCTTTGTTCCTCTCAGAGCCTGCAGGTGCACCAAAGAAACTTCTTCCACGTGCTTTGCAATGGCTGATCAATGTAGCTAATAGCTCTTTACACACTTCATTTGATGTGAATGGCACAACTGTTGACTCATATCTTTCTTCAACAACAAATATTGGGCCTGAACCTGATTCTGCAAAAAGTTTTGATTTGAATAAGCTGGAGAAGAACTCTAAGATCCGAGTTGAGGGCGTAGTTCCTACTGTACATGCATTCAATGTTCTTAGAATTTCGTTTGATGATACAAACCTGGCTACCGATACATCTGGTTTTGCGGCAGAGGCATTGATTGTTTCAATCCGCTCTTTCTCCTCTCCATACTGGGAAGTCCGCAATAGTGCAACTCTGGCATTCAGTGCTCTGGTGCGGAGAATGATGGGGTTCCTAAATGTTCAGAAGCGAGAATCTGCAAGGCGAGTGTTAACTGGGCTTGAATTTTTTCACAGGTATGCTTTGTATGGTTAAGAGATATTATTGCAGCTATTTATCTCTTACATTTTCTATTTTTTTGTTGATTTTTGTGGCTTCATGAACAATCAGAAACCTGTGACAGAGCCCCAAAACTTAATTCTAAGTATGCTTTATGAGATTAGGAGATTTTATTGCTGTCATTTATTTGTTGGATTTTCTGTATTTTTTTCTGGTGATTTTGTATGCCTTCACAAACAATTAGAAAACTGTGAATGAGCCCCAAAACTTAATTTTTCTCAGAACATTTCAAAAGTTATAAAATCTTTCGAGGTTTAGTACATATTCTCTCTCTCTCTCTCTTTGTGAATAAAGATCAATGATGATCTGTTACTATTTTCATATCTGATTCATTTAAGTTGCTGTTAATTTATGGAAACACTCTTTATGGCTTAGGTTATAGGTTATTGTTTGTCGACGTTTATGACCTTTTGCTCTTGGTAAACTTGAGGTCCGTATGGGAAACTGAAATGACTAAATAAAGAAATAAATAAAAGGGGAAGGAGAAGAACAGTGTTCATTGCAATCATGTTCTTAGGAACATGAAGGAATTCATTTCTCAAGTTTCATGCTAGATGCTACCAATTGTCTTATAAAATGAAGGGTTGGTGGCGTGGTATCACCATTTTCCTTTAGGGTACTTTGTTGGCTGAGTTTGCTCTTGTAATGTTTTTTCAGAGTCTCAAAGTATTCATAGTACTTGAATTGCTGTAAGCATTTAACATTTGATTTTGTATACAGCATCAGATATACTTTTACAAGTTCTATCGTCAGTCTCTGCCTATCATCTGTAATTCACTTTGTCGGTTTCATTTATAGCTTCTGTTGTTGTCTTGAGATCCAGTTTGTTAATTACTTATAATATCATGCTTTACCATATTGGCAACTAATTGTTGTTTATGATCTGCAGGTATCCCCCACTGCATCCATTTCTCCAAAGTGAACTCAAAACTGCGACAGATCTTCTTTTAGATGCAACTTCTCAACATGCAGAATCCAACCTTGCAAAGCTTGTTCATCCAAGCTTATGCCCTATCTTGATTCTTTTATCCAGGCTTAAACCTTCAACAATGGCTAGCGAGAGTGGAGATGATCTGGATCCTTTCCTGTTTATGCAATTCATCAGGCGGTGCTCAACCCAAAGCAATTTACGTATTCGTATTCTTGCATCTAGAGCTTTGACAGGTCTTGTATCCAATGAGAAACTGCCAATTGTACTCCTAAATATTGCCTCTGAATTGCCTCGCTCTGAGAATCAAAGTACAGCAGATGAAACAGACAGAGTTTCCTACAATGCTATTCATGGAATGCTGTTGCAATTACATATACTTCTAGATGTCAATTGTCGAAATCTGGCTGATTTTGCAACGAAAGAAAAGATCCTCAGTGACATGGTCCAAATTCTTGCAGCCCGTTCTTGGATTGCTAGTCCGAGACAGTGTCCTTGCCCTATCCTTAATGCTTCATTCATAGAACTGCTGGATATCATGCTCAGCATTGCAAGAAGAAGCCAGATTCATAAAGACCTTTGTTCCATTCTTGACATGCTGTTGGAGCTATCAACAAAGTGCTTAGATATTAAAGCTTCTTGTGCACTGCCTTTTTCTGATCCAGCAATAACAGAGCTTCGTAAACAAGCAGCCATTTCTTATTTCAGTTGCGTGCTGCGGGCCTCTGAAGAAGATGAAGATCAGGTTCTTCAAATGGCACAGCCATCATCTCCATCGAACTTGAACAATTTTGAGCCATCTGTAAAGATTTTTTCTGCTGGACTCCCAGAAAGGCTGATTCATTCTCTGTCAGACCCTTCTTATGAAGTTCGGCTTGCAACATTGAAGTGGCTGCTGAAATTCCTGAATTTTATTGAATCTAATAGTGAGGCTAAGGATGAATTTGGCACTGAGGTTATGACTATTCAGGACTGGACTAAGTCACATCTTCAGCCAACAATGATGAAGCTTCTGGACTCTGAGAAGTATCACAGATGTAGCTATTATATTCTAAGGATTCTTTTTGCTTGGAACTTACTGCAGTTCCAGAAACTTGGTAAAGGAAATTGTGTAGACACTAACTTTCTTGGTAACTTGGACTATGATTCTGTGACCCAGTTTTGGGATAAATTAATATACTTGTACAAGTTCACAAGACATGCAAAGACACGGGAGACACTCGTCTGTTGTATTGCTATATGTGTCAAACAATTTGTGACTTTGTTGACCAACAACATTCTTGCTACAGCGCCTAGTGCACTGGATCAGTTGGAAAGGGTTGGCCATTTTTATGAATGCACAAACTTCTTTGTTAACCTCATTAAAGAGCATACCTCCTCATCTGAGCCAGTAAATATGCGCAAGGCAGCAGCTGAGTCGATAATTGCATCGGGTCTTCTTGGGCAGGCTGAGTTTATAGGTTCTTATTTGTTCTGCCATGAAATTCCCTCAAAAATATCAATTTCCTCTTGTGAACTGAAGGGTGTTGGCGTTTATGCCCATCAAGTGCTAGAGATGTGGTTCAGTTGCATCAAACTGCTGGAGGATGAAGATGATGCAATAAGGCAAAGCCTTGCTATGGATATCCAAAAATGCATTTCGTTTAAAGGATCTTCAAATAGCTCCCATACTGTGGGAGTCCCAACCCAAGTGGAGAAAGTGATTGAATTGAGTTTTCTGCATCTTTCTTCTACATTTGGTCACTGGATTACTTACTTTGACTATCTTATACAGTGGGTACAAGATGCAGCAAAATATGTGGTAGCCAAAGGGGATTTTGTTAGACGGGTTTTTGACAAGGAAATCGATAATCATCATGAAGAGAAACTCTTGATATGTCAGATTTGTTGCATGCATTTGGAGAAGCTTCCAATATTCAAATTGTGGTTGACTGAGATGCCTATCAGAGTTGATTTCAGGAACTACCTATATGACTGGAGAATGAGGTTTTATAATCAGTTGACTTCATTTGCAAAGGATCATGTCGAGCAACTGGGAGAAGTTGATTGGATAGGTGGCGTGGGCAACCACAAGGATGCATTTCTGCCGCTGTATGTGAATTTACTCGGCTTTTATGCTCTTTCAAACTGCATGTTTTTTGGAGAATTTGAGGATGGAATGCATCTACTATCTCATGTTATTGAACTTGGTAAAGTTATCAATCCATTTTTCAGGAACCCTTTGATTTCTAACCTTTATTTGTTAGTTGTAAGAGCACATGAAGAAAAGCTTGGTGCAATTGCTCACCATTTAGATTCCAAATTTATAGATGACACAATGTGGGATGGTTTTGACCCATATTTCCTTCTGAGGTAAGATAGTATTTGTACCATAACATATAAGAAAAAGGGTTTGCTAAAAAGTATTTTGATGTGCAACATATGTTGAGCTTATCATTTCCATGTTGGCTTTATTTGACTGCATTTATTGGTTGATCCAATGAAAATTTAACTCGACCCTTATTTCTGATATTCAATCCCATAAACTCGTTGAACATTAGGATGCTGTAGCTTTCAGATACCTTAAAGACTGCGGTTGATTGATTGACGGAATGAAGGAAAACATGTGAACGGAAGGCTAGTGGTTATTCTTTGTAGAAACCAGCTTCTTTCCCTTTTATCATCCCATTTTTGTTTAATTGATATATAGCTAAGGCTGAATGAAAGCACCTGCGACATACCAGGATAGGTTTATGGTTTAGGTGGGGAAGATCATGAGTGGAAAATTGTGCAAAACATAAAATCATCGTGCATTCCAGACTGAAAACTCTATAATGCCCTTCAACTGCAAGTCTTAAGAAATTGAACTGTAATGGAAGAACATGATTATACTAACTGTTTTACGTTCACTCTGTTCTGCTGAAAGGATCAGACACTGAAATGGCATTTAACGCGTTTATAAATGCTCATTGCTTGACCAAGACCACCTATGCTCGTGGTTACAGCAGCGATAGGTTATGGTGACTATCAAGGTTGTGGTTGAAAGAGAGGCAGATTGATCAGTTTTTAACCAAAAAAGTTATTAAATTAAATCAAATTAAACAATTAATCAGTTTAAGATTTTACTGTTAATTTAATAACTTGATTTTTAAAACAGGAGGTAATTTAATTTAATAACTTTTTTGTTAAAACTGATTAATTTTTATCAATAATTTTAAAACCGGACTAGTTCAGTCTATTTGATTGGATTAAGCTTGAATTAACTTAATTTTTGATTCGATTTTTATTATTAATTGCTAGGAATGAAAACCATTTGGTTAAACAATAAACCGGCCGATTTTTTTGAATAATGAAGAACCTTAAATTCGGTTCTTCTTCTTCACAATGGGTCACCAATAGGCATAAGCAATCTTCCTTCAAAAGCTTGAGTAAGTTTTCTCTAATTGGTCACTTTTGGGTATGCTTTATGAAGTGAGTGATGAACCAGTGATCTCTTTATCAATCCAACAACAAGGATATAATGAAGATCTTTCACAACATACCAAGAGAAATTGCAAAATGATGAGAGGACATAGGCAGGGAACAAACAAAACACTAGAAGGGAGAAGCTTTTTAAACTTTAAACTTCTTGTTTCGTCGGTTTAACTTTCAATTAAGTTTTTAGAATATTGATTGTACATATGGTTATTAGAAGGGAGAAGCTCTCACTAAAAAGGAGAGATCATCTATCAAAGTTATGTACCAAACTATGCAAAAATATATTATATTTCTATTAGACTATAACAATAAATTTTGGACTATTAATATTATCGATCAATATACTAAATATCGAAAAGTTAAGGATTAAATAAATCATAAATTATTTCTCTTGTCCTCGTCTCTTATTATCTAAAAAATCTCAGATTTTGATTCCCTAAACCCTTATCTTCATTGATCTTCCTCCTTATGAAAGCACTCTCCTTTTTGTTACGTTACACCTTATCACCACCATGAAGTTGTCAGCTAATCCTTGATGGGAATTAAATTGAAAAAGGGAAAAATGACAAGTGAGCTAGAAAGAACGCGAAGAAAGAGTAAGTGAACTGAGATGAAGACAATGTTGGATTGGTATAATTGATTTATTTTCTCCTTCAAGTGTAACGATTACATACAGTATGAGACCTATCTATAGAATATGTCTATTGCTAATTATGGAAAATATCGTACATCAATTACAAGAGCATTTCCTCCTTGATTTTCTTGATTCTGATTGATATCTTCTTCTGAAACATTCTAATACTCCCCCTCAAGTTGAATAGTGGGATCACCGATACTCAACTTGCATAATACTGAGTTAAACACCGTTCCGGTGACTGCTTTAGTGAGAATATCTACCAACTGATCTTCAGACTTCACGAACGGAAGTTCAACTGTCCCTTCTTCAATCTTTTCTTTTATAAAGTGCCGATCCACTTCTACATGCTTTGTTTTGTCATGCTGTACAGGATTCTCATAAATCCTTATCGCTGCTTTATTGTCACACATCAGTTTAGTTGGAAGTTTAAGTGGGAAGCCAATCTCATTCATCAGTTTCTTTATCCACAGTATCTCCGCTATTCCTTTTGCAATGCCTCTGAATTCTACCTCGGCACTCGATAGTGCGACCACCTTCTGTTTTTTGCTCCTCCATGTTACAAGATTTCCACCGACTAACATAAAATACCCGGAAGTTGATCGCCTATCATTGGGTTACCAGCCCAATCAGCATCAGTATAGGCCTCAACATCCAAATGTCCATTTTTCTTGAACACAATTCCTCTTCCCGGTGTGCCTTTCAAATACCGTACTATTCTCATAGCTGCTTCCAAGTGTTCCACCTGAGGTTGGTGCATGAACTGACTAACCACACCAACAACATAAGCAATGTCAGGTCTAGTATGAGACAAATAAATCAGTTTACCTACGAGTCTTTGGTACTTTTCTCGATCTGCCAGTTCAGCTCCTTCTATCATTCTGAGCCTGTGATTTTCCATCATCGAAGTATTACTCGGCTTACAATCCACCATGCCAGTTGTAGCCAGCAAATCTAAGACATATTTTCGTTGGGATATAAAAATTCCACCGGTTGACCTGAGAACTTCAATTCCTAAGAAATACTTTAGTCCACCCAGATCCTTCATTTCAAATTCTGTGAATAAATTTTCCCGGAGCTTTGTGATTTCTTCTTTATCATTCCCCGTTATGACCATGTCGTCCACATATATTATTAGACATGTCACCAGTTCATGTCTCCTTTTGAAGAACAGAGTGTGATCAGCATTGCTCTGTCTGTACCCGTTCTGCTTCATAACCATTGTAAATCTCCCGAACCATGCTCGTGGGGATTGTTTAAGTCCGTAGAGAGCCTTCTTAAGCCTGCATACTTCATTTTTTTGGAAGTTATTCGAGAATCCTGGTGGTGCTTCCATATAGACATCCTCCTTTAAGTCCCCATGTAAAAAGGCATTCTTAACATCAAATTGATGAAGTGGCCAAGTCCTGGTTTGCTGCTACTGAAAATAATACTTTGATGGTATCAATCTTTGCAACCGGTGAGAATGTTTCTGAGTAGTCTATACCATATGTCTGAGTGTATCCCTTGGCAACTAGTCTCGCTTTGTATCGTTCAATGGTACCATCTGCCTTATGTTTAATAGTGAAGATCCACCGGCACCCAACTAGTTTTTTTCCATGTGGCAGTTGACATTTTTCCCACGTTCTATTTTGCTCCAGGGCTCTTATTTCCACAATCATTGCTTCTCGCCATTCAGCTTTCTCACTTGCTTCTTGGACTGTTCTCGGAATAAACTCTGAAAGAAGAGAAGCAGAAAATGCTTTGGCAGCATCTGTAACTCTCCCCCTGGCCACATTTACCGGATATCGTGAAGTACGGGACACATGCTCCGGTGAATACCGATCAGGTGGCACGCCTCTATTTCTTCCTGGGGGAAGAGTAAATACCTTGGGTTCTTCCTCAGGTTCTTCTAGGTCTAAGCTGTCATCATAATTATCATTATTCAATGCAAGAGTAAGGCTATCAAAGTTGGAACCACTTACCTCTTACGGACCATCCGCAGAAGAGAGCTCATTAGTTGTTTGTACTGGTTTGCTGATCTCGTCTACGTTGGGAGAGGCATGTTCAGTGATACCATTTACCCATTCTGTTGGAACAGTCTCCAGACAACTTAGATTATTGAAGTCACCTAGTGGGAGATTATTGGAGTCACCTAGTGGGTCATGAATTGTCTCCCCCTGAACACTAGGGTGATGATCAAAAAAATACTCAGATTCAAGAAAGTCACAATCCATAGTAACATGAATGCGACGAGTGTTGGGATTATAGCACCGATATCCCTTTTGATGCGTGGCATACCCAACAAATACATATTTTTCGGCACAAGGATCAAGTTTATTTCATTCGACTTTGGGAATATGAATGAAAACGGTACAGCCAAAGACACGGGGTGGTAGGGTCAGAAGGGATGGTATGGTGGTTTGAGTGGCTAGAACCTATAAAGGTGTGGTATGGTTAAGAACTTTGGTAGGTAGACGGTTCAAGAGGTAGGCGGAAGTGGCGATAGCTTCAGGCCAAAGGGATTTGGGTACTTTAGATTCAAGCATCATGGCCCGAGTCATTTCTAGTAGGATGCGGCTTTTTCGTTCAGCCACTCCATTTTGTTGAGGCGTATTGGGACAAGAAGTTTGATGGATCAGTCCATGTGTTTGACAGAAGGTTTGCATGGAGTGGTTGACAAATTCCCCCCATTGTCAGAACGAAGTATCTGAATTTTTTTTATTGAACTGAGTAAGAATCATTTCATAGAACGCAAAGAACTTCGCAGGAACTTCCGATTTATGCTTCAAAAAATATATCCAAGTCATTCGAGAATAATCATCAACAAATAAGACAAAATATTGAAACCGGTGATTATGAGAGTTTGGGGCGGGGCCCCACACATCAGAATGAACTAACGAAAAAATAGATTTAACCCGAGTATTATTTGGATGAAATGTAACTCTATAGTTTTTCGCACGAATACAAGTTTCACACAATAAGTGAGAAGTATTATTTTAAAACAGACTAGGAAACAAAATTTTGAGATACCTAAAGGAGGGATGACCCAGACGTCGGTGCCATAACCAAAGTTGCCTGTCAACCGTTCTGTGAGCGAGCATGGCATGTCCCTTTTGAACTACCTCATCAACGTAGTAGAGGCCACTGCGCTCAGTACCACGCCCAATGATCTCCTTCGTACGAATGTTCTGCAAAAGGCAAAATTTTGGATACATTAGCCCCACACAATTAAGTTCCTTAGTCACTTGACTTAGTGACAATAACTTAGAGGACAAGGTCGGGACATAAAGACAGTGATTTAATTCTAATTTGGGAAAAAAATTAATAGAACCCCCTCCTTTGATTTCTATCAATTCCCCACTGGCTGTCTCAATATGGGCTTTCCTAGGTACTGATAAGCTAAGAAAGTCCTTGGGATCATAAGTCATCGTATCTGTGGCTCCACTATCAAAAATCCACTCGTTGGATTTTCCTGGACTAACATCAGGTATTAAATGGGTTGTATAATGAGACTTTGAAATTAAAGGGTTTGAGGAAAAAACCCCAAACCCGTTACCTCTGTTCTCCTTTGACTGCCCCATTACCATTCCTCCATAGCCGACTGGTTCATCTGATACCTCTTTCGCCGAGTCATGTCCGACGGTTTGGTGACCGCCGCTGTTGAAGGTGACCTCCGGGATGCCCACAGCGGCGGCTCCCTTTCCGCTACCCAATCGATTTCCTGGCATCTTGTGGTTATCCTCCCACCATTCTGGATAGCCCACAAGTTTGAAGCAATTCTCTCTAGTGTGTTTCTTCATCCCACAGTGGGTGCAGTAGAGTTTGGATTTATCCTCTTTGTCCCGATGTCGCTGTGATGATTCTGAGCGATTTTTTCCCTTTCCAGCCGACTGTCCTGAATCAGATCTGCCTTGGTCTCCTGGTGTTTTGGTTGCCAAGCCAACACCAACCCCTAATGATGCGTCGGTGTCGCCGGAGGATGCCGGTTTCAGTATGTTGAGCCGAGCGACCTCACGTCGTATGGTAGCGTACGCCGCCTCGACTGAGGGGAGAGGTTCTCGCTTCAATATATCCTTCTTGACAGAGTCATATCTGTCATCTATTATCATCAGCAACTGGTATAATCTATGCTCCTGAATTTTATTGTTGTAAATCAGAATGTCTTCGGGATCCTTCATTGGATTTGGATCCCGTCGATCGATTGTCATCCAAATATGCTGCAATTTATTCCAGGATTCTTCCAAAGTACCTCCTCCTTGTCTCAATGAATTAGCCCTCTTGTGTAGATCAAAAACTTGTAGAGAATCTGTTCCTGACCCATATGTGATAGCCAGACCGTCCCAAAGGGCTTTAGACGTAGGGTACTGTGAGACGTTATTCACCAATTTTGCTTCGATGTTTTGAATCAACCATGTAAACACACATTGATCATCCTGCTCCCACCGTGTGTATGTTGGATCTGTCGCTAGTGGGGGTGGAGGTACTCCAGTGATATGAGATCCTCTCCCCCGTCCTCCAATTGCTTTTCTCATCAAAGTTGCCCATAACGAGTAATTGTCTCCATTAAGTTTAATTCCGAGAGACAGATTTTCGAAATTGATTGTTGGCGTTTGTGTTCCGAGGCTATTGCGCAACAAGGCGGCAATCTGAAGCGTTAATTCATTAGGAATATTTCCTGAGTTTGGGTTTGTATTGGTTTCGGTATTTTCACTGGTGACTAACATTTTGATTTCTGAGATGCAGGTTGGCTAGGTTGATTTTGGCTAGAATTGGTCAGGAAAGGTATACGGGAACGATGATGATGACTCTGAGTTCCTAGAATCAGAGAAACACTGCTTTGATACCATGTTGGATTGGTATAATTGATTTATTTTCTCCTTCAAGTGTAACGATTACATACAGTATGAGACCTATCTATAGAATATGTCTATTGCTAATTATGGAAAATATCGTACATCAATTACAAGAGGATTTTCCTCCTTGATTTTCTTGATTCTGATTTGATTCTGATTGATATCTTCTTCTGGAACATTCTAACAAACAAAGGAAGCGTATTAAGATTAAAGGAAGCGTATTAGTATGTAGATATGCAAAATTGATGCTGTGTAGAATTAATGGATTAGAAACAAAGAGAAGAGACAACATTGTCTGAAGAGCAGCTTTTAGTTAATAATTGATACATGTGTAATCATTTGATTGGGTAATCGTCAATGGCTAAAATAGTCGTTGAATAAAATGTTCGAAAGAGTTGAGCATTTAACAAATATAAATACATTTCTCTCATATTTGCTAATGCTTGCTACAATTTGAAAACCCTAATCCTCAAATTAAACCTTAAATTAACTACATCAAATTAGTGTTAGATTACGTTCAGTTCAATGGGCAATGGCAGAAGCAACTCAGGCTTAAAAATGGAGCAAATTGAAGAAGGTTTGCATAATCAGATATAATAGTTGGAGCTTTCCTAAGAAAGAAACCTAAAAGAACTAAAGGAATGAATTATTGCATTAAAAGGATAATGTAGATTTAATAGGAACAGGATATGGAGATCAACATGTTCTAAAGGCAAGAGGCTCGAAGAGAACGTTCTATAGACATTACTCTATGCCTATAAGATTTAGTAAGATTGAATTTCTAGGTTTAAAAGAGACGAGTTGCGAGTTTGTGTCTTTAAGTATAAGCAATTTTTCATATTTGATCAGACTCCAACTAAGGTGAAAGTGGGATTAGTGGTCATACACTTTGGAAGGTGAAGTAGTGGTTTGGAATAAGTTTTATCTTTTTAAGAGGATAATGAGGGAAACTCCTAGTTGGCGAGAGTACTTATTGACACTTAAAGTAGAGGTTTGGTGAGTCCTATTTAAATATCTTATAGGAGAATTAAAAGAGTTAAGACAAAAGGGTATTGTCAACGATCTTGTATTAAGTTTTATTTGTTATCTCACTAACTAATCATACCAAAGTCGTATTTGGTGATTATGTATTTAAAGGGGTTGAAATCTAAAATAGACTAGAATTTTGGAACTCTAAGACCGCAATAGGTGTATGAATTGGCGAAGAAATACAAAGTAATGGTTTTTCATTGTTAGGGAAAATATAATCAAAGGAGTGGTTACTCAGTAGGATATTCCTTTAATTCATTGAAATCATCTCAAGGTATCTTGTTTAAACTAGTATCAGGAGGAAGCCAAAGGTTGGGCAGTAAGGTGAAATGGTAGAAAACAACATATGCTAAAGAATTGGATTATATAAGAGTTAACGGACTTTGTTTTTAATGTGAGAAAAAGTATGTACCGAGCCATAAGTGTAAAAGAAAAATGTTACAAACATATATAGTGGAGGATGACATGAAGGAGGAAGAATTAAAGGAGAAGGAAGAAGTTAACAATGCACTTACTACATCACTATAGGTAATGACAGAAGTCAGTGAGGTAAAGTACCAACAGATGAATATTAGGAACATGATTTATAGGAAAACAATTCATATATTGATTAATAGGAGAAGTATACACAATTTTATTGATAAGGAGCTACTAAAGAATATAGGAGATCACTAGAAGAGATTCAAAATATTGCAATAATGGCAGGAGAATGAATGCATATCAACAATAACCATCTCTATCGTAGTCATAAGTTTATCACTGATGTCTTAATAATTGATATTAGGGGAAATGACATGATTCTCGGTGTTTAGTGGTTATTTATATTGGATGATATAGTTTGCAACTATCAAACATAAACAATGAAGTTTTGGCGGTAAGGGAGTGAGTTGGAATTAATGAGTGAAGAAGTTAAGTAATTATCAAAAGTTTCAAATAAGAAAAAGGGGAGAATTATTGGCACAAAAGATGTGGTGAGCTACTTGATAAAATTTTAGGCTAAACATGAAAAACATCTTATGTTATAAAAGAAGGAATGTTAAAATATTTATATGGAGTTGAAGGAGAATAAATAATTAAGAGAATACAAGGATTAGTTGCAAAAGTTGCAACAAACTTTTGGTGATGTATTTTAGCAACCTAAAGGAATTCCAAGAAGATTTCATGACCATAAGATTCCTTTTAAGGAGAGAATGAGGTCACTAACCTCAGGCCCTATAGGTATTTTAGAGTACAAAATGGAGTTATGAAAGCATTGGTTGGTGAAATGTTGAAACAAAGAATTATATGATATAGTTTGAGTCTCTTCTTAGCACATATGATCTTGATTAAGAAAAAGGATGGATCGTGACACTTTTATATTGATTATAGTTCCTTGAACCAAAGTACTATTAAGGATAACTTCCTTATTCCCCTAGTGGAGGAAATGTTTGATGAATTGAATGAAGTTAGATATTTTTCTAAGGTAGATTTAACAGTAAAATATGATAAAAATAAGGTCTATAAGGAAGATGTTTACAAGATGACATATGGACACATAAAGGGCATTTTAAATTATTGTTCATGCCCTTTGTATTAACAAATGCTTCAACTACATTCCAAATTCTAATGAACCATATATTCAAGGTTTACTTAAAAAGGTTTGTCCTTGAATTCTTTAATAACATATTGGTATATAATAAATTATTCGATTAATATTTAGAACACTTATAACAATTACTTAAGACTTGAAGGATGCGTCAGTTGTACCTTAAGCTAACTAAATGTTCATTTGGTACATTCAAGTTGAATATTTGGGACATATAATTAATTGTGAGAGAGTAATAACTGATCTAAATTAGATACAGATAGTCCAAAAATAGCATAAGCTAAAAAAATTAAATAATTGAGGGAATTCTTGGGCTATATGAATACTACATAAGCTTTATAAAAGATCATGATCAATTGAGTAAACCACCATCAATTTATTGAACAAGGATGCTCTTGTTTAAACTTTGGAGACTACCAATGTTTTTCTTGGCTTTAAAAGATACAATAACATTAGCTCTAGTATTGAGTTTACCCAAATTTATGAAGCCTTTTGTGTTAGAAGCTAATGCGTGTGAAGAGAGGTTAAGGGCAATCATTATACAAAAGAGTCATCCTATGGCATATGTTAGTAAAATATAATCGTATCATTGTAAGCACTTATTAGTTTATGAGAAATAGTTCTTAACATTAGCCATGTTTATTAAGTAATGCTCACACTGCTTAACAAAAAGGCATTTTACGATACAAACTAATTACCATAGTTTGAAATATTTGATGGATCAAAAGATAAATACCCTTTTTTTAGTAAATATGGTGTCCTAATCTAATTTAATTTGATTTCCCTATTCGTTACAAAAAGGGCTTTGGTATTTCAACAGTTGATTCATTATTGCATATAACTATCTTTAAATTATTTACCACATCGATTTCTCAAATACAGTCAAATTTAGTTTGCGAAATACAATAAACTTGGTAAGAGGATGATGAAACTCAAAGATGATTTTACAAATGAATAAGGGGAATATAAATGCTCCATTTATACCTAGAATAATGAACACTTAATATGGAAGGGACATTTAGTAATGGGTAATTTGTTACCTCTAGGGCAAAAGATCATCCCTTTATTCTATACAGGGTGGCTTGGTACATATAAGAAACTGAGTATGTATTTTTTTAGAGGAAATTGTAGAGAGATGTTTATGAGTTTGTTAGGAAATGTAAAGTTTCCCAAAAAAATAAATATGAATTAACAACTCCTTTTGCTTATTACAACCCTTACCAATTTCTAAGCAATTATGGACATACATTAGCATGGATTTTGTAGAAGGTTTACCACAATCTAAAGGGTACTCAACCATCTTCCTATAGGTGGGCAGATTGAGCGAATATGCTCACTTTATCCCACATCATCCATACATGATGGTGAAAGTAGGTTGTACATTTATGGATGGAGCATTCAAACTTTATGGCATACCTAAGACTGTTAACATTAATTGTGATGTCATACTCACTAGCTCTTTTTGAAATGAATTTCACATGCAAGATGTTAACTTACAATTCTCAACCACATACCATCCTCAAATAGATAGTCAGGTAGAGGTCCTTAGTCACACAATGGAGACGTATCTTTGATGTATGACTTCTAATTGTCCTAATTACCAGAGCATATGGTTGTCAATGGCAGAATGATGGTATAATACTACTTTCTATTTGACCATCTCCATAACACCTTTCGAAGCAAGGTATGATTATTCTCCCGCCCTATTTAGCAGGTAATTCTCACATTTTGTTGGTGGATCAAGTCTTGAAGGATAAAGAAGCTATGGATCATGTGCTAGAATTTCAACTATAACGTGCTCAAAATTGTGTAAAAACAACTGATAGATCACCATCAAACTGAGAAGGGATTTCAAGTTGGTAACCTTGTTTATATTAAATTGCAATCGTATAGATAACATAATGTTCAACATAAGTCCTCACAAAAGTTTGCCTTATTATTCCTCAGTCGTTTTAAGATTTTGAAATGTATTGGTTCAATTGTATATCAACATGAACTTCCCTTTAATAGCAAAGTTTGTCATACCTTTCACCTCCTTGTATTCCTTAGCTGACATATTCTACTTTTCATATTTAGACGTTTGTGTTAGATAGGTAATTAGTTAATTGTTATAATAAGCTTATTGTTAAATTCCGAATACAATAGTGCTTGATGAAAGATAACGACCTTTTTTTTAAGAATATCTCTATGATGTACATTTGAGATTTTCTGATATCAACCATGTGGATAAGGTTATCAAATAGGAGGTATTATTATGAGGAGAAATGAGAATTAAATTGAAGAAGAAGGAAACAAAAAAGATAAATGAGCTAGGAGAAAGACAAATAAATATTCAGTGAGTTGGGAGGAAGGTGAAGGAAGTGTAGTAGTATATTGATATGCAGAAACTGTTGGAGAATGATTCAAATTTAAAATATGGTCCTATTTTTTTGAGTTATCCAAGTTTGTTTATATTGTTTCCTTTATCTTAGGTCTTTAAACTTTTAAAATTTTGATTTGATTGTTCAATCTTTATCAAGATATTAGCTAAATGTGCTATTGGATTGCCTATATATTTAAGCCTTCAACGTCAATGTAAAGGGCACTCATCAATAAATTGCCTATTGCATTACCTCTTTTCTACTCTATTTTTTAGTTAATTTCTAATTTTAAAACCTAACATGGTATCAGAGCTTCTTATGATCTCAAGGGGCTTGTGAGTGCTCGACAGACAGTAACAAAATGATGTCCAACTCTTTCACCTCCAATTTTTAATGGTGAGAATTATCAAGTATGAGCAATCAAAATGTGTCAGATCATTCTTGAAACATAAATAGGCCACCTTTTGATTCCACCTTATTGTTCACTTATGATGACTAACTTTGATGTGAGATAATGTAATAATAAAGTTGCCTAAATTTATTAAAAGATCAAGTGCTCTTAATTATAAAACTACACATGAATTAATAGTGAGAATAGTACATATTTGGGGAAAATTTATCAAGTGATCGCTATAATAGAAGATGCGAATTCGATCTTTTGTAGTGAAATTTCTTTTAGCATATAGTATTAGTTTAAAGTTATTATTTATTTTAGGGTTAACTACAAAAAATCTAAAACTTTCGTCAATTTTTCAATTATAGTCCAAACTTTAAAAAATAGCAATAAAATGCTCGACCTTTTAATTTTTTTAGTTCTAGCCCGACGTTAGTGCCATCATTATCTTTATTGTCATGACAGTGCCACATATATAGGGACCCACATTAATAAGACACGTCAGCAGTGGTTAAGATTCAAAACTCTGCTTGGTTAAATGACATCATTTAATCAGTTTCATGGATTTGAGATCTTGTTGTTGTCTGGATCTTTCTTACCACCTCCAGCCCTACCGGGAGTGACAAGTCTTATTATTTTTATCGACGAAGGTCATGGTCAGGTGATTGGGGGAAGTGTTGTTAGAGAGTTGACGGCAGCAGGACTTGTGATAGTGATTGCACCTTCATTTACCAACGTTGTATATGAGTGACTTCCTTTAGATGAGGATGAGTAGTTGCAGATGCAAAGTGGCAACGACGGAGGAGGTGGAGGTATTTGTGTTGGAAATAACCCTATCCCTAAAACTGGTTTAGAAGGTCTTCTATTCTTCAATTTGCCTCCCAATAGGCAGTTTTTGACTGATGATGGGCTGAGAATTCCGAAGTTAGGGCTCTGTTTTGATTGAAATCAAAGAGTATAAGGATGTTAGCGATTTGTAGGAACGATTTGTAGGAAATGTGATCTAATTGTTTATGGGGAAAAAACCTATATGGCTTTTTTGTTGGGTTAGAGCAATTTTCAATGGCAAAAACTACGAGGATTGGTCGATGGATCATAAAGGTCAGCGGCATATTGTTGGATGACTTGTGTTCTCATAATCATCATTATCTTCTTTTACTAGAACTATTACTTCCTTTCTTTTGTGATGTTTTTTTAGGGCAGACTCTATGGTTTTTGTTGGAAATAGTATTCTTGTTTATTGTGGGAGGTTGTAGTTAGCCACGTGTGTGAGTTTAATATAGTCTATGTGCATAAACCAAGGGAATAGTGGGGTTATTTCTCTATGTAATCTGGGAACTATTTTCAAGCTTGTAAATGGAGGCTTTTAGTGATGTTGTTTTGATGACAATCTGTGAATCGAATGACTTTAGATAAAGAATGACGACATAATGAAGTTTTGGATTCGGTGGGTTCAACAATAAGAAAAAGAAAAGGGGTTATATCATTTGAACATGACACGTCATTTTTCTAAACTGATTAAACGACATCGTTTAGTTAATCAAGGTTTTGAATCTTAACCACTATTGATATGTCTTATTAATGAGGGTCCCTGTACACGAGACACTGCCGCATCAACAAAAATAACGATGACACTAATGTCGGACTAAAATTGAAAATAATTGAAAGTTCAAGTATTTTATTGCTCATTTTTAAAGTTCGGGTTATAATTGAAAAATTGACGAAATTTTGTGATTTTTTTGTTAATTACCCTTTCTTTTAAGTATATGTATCTTTATTTTTATAAATAAATAGAGAGAAGTTCAAGTATTCTTGGTATTTTATCCTTTTAAGGAAAATTGGATGATCCAACTTGGCCTTATGTGAAATTAGTTTCTGGTATGAGAAACCATACTATATATTTGTATTGTAACAAACATTTGAATGTGGAGGAATGACTAAGTTATATTTAGCTGAGCTTAAGGGTGATATGAAAACAAGAAAAAAGAATAGTCATGTTATCAAATGACAAATGAAATTTTTGCTTAATGTAACTTTGATGTGAGATAATGTAATAATAAAGTTGCCTTAACTTTATTAAATGATCAAGTGCTTTTAATTGTAAAACTGCACGTGACTTAATAGTGAGAATAGAACATATTTGTGGAAAATTTATCAAGTGATTGCTATAATAGAAGATGCAAATTCGATCTTATGTACTGAAATTTCTTTTAGCATATATTATAAGTTGAAAGTTATTATTTATTTTAGGGTTAATTACAAAAAATCTTAATCTTTCATCAAATTTTTAATTATAATCTTAACTTTAAAAAGTAGCAATAAAATGTTTGAACTTTCAAATTTTTTCAATTCTAGCCCGACATTAGTGCTATCGTTATCTTTGTTGACATGACAGTGCCACATATACAAGGACCCTCTTTAATAAGACATGTCAGCAACGGTTAAGATTCAAAACGTTGCTTAGTTAAATGATGTCGTTTAATCAGTTTAATAGATTTGAGATCTTATTGTTGTCTGGATCTTTCTTGCTGCCTCTAGCCCCATTGAAAGAGACAAGTCTGACTATTTTTGTCGCCGGGGGACATAGTCAGGTGGTTGGGGGAAGTGTTGTCAGAGAGTTGACGACAACATGCTTATGATAGTGATTGCATCTTCGTTTGCCAACGTTGTATATAAGCGACTTCCTTTAGATGAGGATGAGTAGTTGCAGATGCAGAGTGGCAGCGGCGAAGGAGGTGGAGGTGCTTGTATTGGAAATAACCCTTTTCCCTAAAGCTAGCTTAAGAGGTCTTTTGTTCTTCAATTTGCCTTCCAATGAACAATTGCCGACGAATGGGTAGGCTGAGAATTCTGAAGGTAAGGCTCTATTTTGATTGAAATAAAAAAGGATAAGGATGTTAGCGATTTGTAGGAAATGTGATTGAAGTGTTTATGGAAAAAACTATGTGGCTTTTTTGTTGGATTAGAGCAATTTGCAATGGCAGAAACTACAGGGATTGGTCGATGGATCATAAAGGTCAGCAACATAATTGTTAGATGACTTGAGTTCTCATAATCATCATCATCTTTCTTTACTAGTACTACTACTTCCTTTCTTTTGTGATTTTTTTAGGGCAGACTCTATGGTTTTTGTTAGAAATAGTATTCTTGTTCATTGTAGGTGGTTATAGTTAGCCACGTGTGTGGGTTGAGTGTAGTCTATGTGCATAGATCGAATAATGAGGTTATTTCTTTGTTTAATCTGGGGACTATTTTTAGGCTCGTAAATGGAGGCTTTCAGTGTTGTTGTTTTGATGCCAATCTGTGAATCGAATCACGTCAGACAAAGAACGACGATTGAATGAAGTTTTGGATTCAGTGGGTTCTACAATAAAAAAAGAAAAGAAAAGTGATCATATCATTTGAACATGACATGTCGTTTTTCTAAACTGATTAAACGACATCATTTAGCTAATCAAGGTTTTGAATCTTAACTACTACTGACATGTCTTATTAATGAGAGTCCCTGTACACGTGACATTGCCACGTCAACAAAAATAAAGGTGATTCTAACATCAAACTAGAATTGAAAATAATTGTCAGTTCAAGCACTTTATTGCTTCTTTTTAAAATTCGGGCTATAATTAAAAAATTGATGAAATTTTGTAATTTTTGGTTGCCCTTTCTTTTAAGTATATGTACCGTTATTTTTATAAATAAATAGAGAGAAGTTCAAGTATTCTTGATATTTTAACCTTTTAGGGAAAACTGGATGATCTAACTTGGCCTTAAGTGAAATTAGTTTCTGGTATGAGAAATCTTACTATATATTTGTATTGTAACAAACATTTGAAGGTGGAGAAAGGACTAAGTTAAAAAAATATTTAGCTGAGATTAAGGGTGATATAGAAACATGAAAAAGAATAGTCATGATATCAAATGAAAAATGAAATTTTTGCTTAATGTAACTTTGATGTGAGATAATGTAATAATAAAGTTGCCTTAAATTTATTAAATGATCAAGTGCTCTTAATTGTAAAACTGCGCGTGACTTAATAATGAGATAGTACATATTTGTGGAAAATTTATCAAGTGATCGCTATAATAGAAGATGCAAATTCGATCTTATGTAGTGAAATTTCTTTTAGCATATATTATTAGTTTAAATTTATTATTTATTTTAGGGTTAATTACAAAAAATCATAATCTTTCGTCAAATTTTTAATCATAATTCGAACTTTAAAAAGTAGTAATATAATGCTCGAACTTTCAAAAATTTTCAATTCTAACCTGACATTAGTGCCATCGTTATCTTTGCT
The DNA here is from genome assembly GCA_026546855.1 of Erythroxylum incrassatum. NCBI lineage: Eukaryota > Viridiplantae > Streptophyta > Magnoliopsida > Malpighiales > Erythroxylaceae > Erythroxylum > Erythroxylum incrassatum. The sequence continues at coordinate 11,778,874 of JANVCL010000008.1, read as the reverse complement.
GACGTGACAGTGCAATATATACAAGGGCCCTCTTTAATAAGACATGTCAGCAGTGGTTAAAACTCAAAACCTTGCTTAGTTAAATGACATCGTTTAATCAGTTTAATATATTTGAGATCTTGTTGTTGTTTGGATCTTTCTTGTTGCCTCTAACCCTACCGAGAGAGACAAGTCTGACTATTTTTGTTGCCGGAGGGACATGGTCAAGTGGATGGGGGAAGTGTTGTCAGAGAGTTGACGACAATATGACTTGTGATAGTGATTGCATCTTCGTTTACCAACGTTGTATATGAGCGACTTCCTTTAGATGAGGACGATCAATTGCAGAAGCAGAGTGACAGCGGCAGAGGAGGTAGAGGTGCTTGTGTTGGAAATAACCCTTTTCCCTAAAGCTAGTTTAAGAGGTCTTTTGTTCTTCAATTTGCCTCCCAATGAGCAATTACCGACGAATGGATAGGCTGAGAATTCTGAAGGTAAGGCTCTATTTTGATTGAAATCAAAAAGTATAAGGATGTTAGCGATTTTTAGGAAATGTGATTGAATTGTTTATGGGAAAAAAACTATGTGGCTTTTTTGTTGGATTAGAGCAATTTGCAATGGCAGAAACTACAGGGATTGGTCGATGGATCATAAAGGTCAGCAACATAATTGTTAGATGACATGAGTTCTCATAATCATCATCATCTTCTTTTACTAGTACTACTACTTCCTTTCTTTTGTGATTTTTTTAGGGCAGACTCTATGGTTTTTGTTAGAAATAGTAATCTTGTTCATTGTAGGTGGTTATAGTTAGCCACGTGTGTGGGTTTAGTTTAGTCTATGTGCATAAACCAAGGGAATAGTGAGGTTATTCTTTGTGTAATCTGGGGACTATTTTCAAGCTCGTAAATGGAGGCTTTCAGCGTTGTTGTTTTGATGACAATCTGTGAATCGAATGATGTCAGCCAAAGAATGACGACTGAATGAAGTTTTGGATTTAGTGGATTCTGCAATAAAAAAGAAAAGTAGTCATATCATTTGAACATGACATGTCGTTTTTCTAAACTGATTAAATGACATCGTTTAGCTAATCAAGGTTTTGAATCTTAACTACTGCTGACATGTCTTATTAATGAGAGTCCCTATACACATGACACTGCCACGTCAACAAAAATAAAGGTGATACTAACATCAAACTAGAATTGAAAATAATTGAAAGTTCAAGCATTTTATTGCTCCTTTTTAAAGTTCAGGCTATAATTGAAAAATTGATGAAATTTTGTGATTTTTTTGTTAATTACCCTTTCTTTTAAGTATACGTACCCTTATTTTATAAATAAATAGTGAGAAGTTCAAGTATTCTTGATATTTTATCCTTTTAAGGAAAATTGGATGATCCAACTTGGCCTTATGTGAAATTAGTTTCTGGTATGAGAAACCTTACTATATATTTGTATTGTAACAAACATTTGAAGGTGGAGGAATGACTAAGTTAAAAAAATATTTAGCTGAGATTAAGGGTGATATGGAAACATGAAAAAGAATAGTCATGATATCAAATGACAAATGAAAATTTTGCTTAATGTAACTTTGATGGCTAACTTTGATGTGAGATAATGTACTAATAAGGTTACCTTAAATTTATTAAATGATCAAGTGCTCTTAATTGTAAAACTGCACGTGACTTAATAGTAAGAATAGTACATATTTGTGAAAAATTTATCAAGTGATCGCTATAATGGAAGATGTAAATTCGATCTTATGTAGTGAAATTTCTTTTAGCATATATTATTAGTTTAAAGCTATTATTTATTTTAGGGTTAATTACAAAAAAATCTTAAACTTTCGTCAAATTTTTAATTATAATCTGAACTTTAAAAAATAGCAATAGAATGTTTGAACTTTCAAAATTTTTCAATTCTAACCCTACATTAGTGCCATCGTTATCTTTGTTGACGTGACAGTGTCACATATACAAGTGCCCTCTTTAATAACACATGTCAGTAGTGGTTAAGAATCAAAACCTTGCTTAGTTAAATGACATCGTTTAATCAGTTTAATAGATTTGAGATCTTGTTGTTGTCTGGATCTTTCTTACCGCCTTTAGCCCTACCGAGAGAGATAAGTTTGACTATTTTGTAGCCGGGGGACATGGTCAGGTGGATGGGGGCAATGTTGTCAGAGAGTTGACGACAATATGACTTGTGATAGTGATTGCATCTTCGTTTACCAACGTTGTATATGAGCGAC
>JANVCL010000008.1:11704899-11735851 GCA_026546855.1 Erythroxylum incrassatum | reverse complement strand
AGAAGATTCCTCAGAATCTCTTCTTGTTTCTTTCTTCGAGGCAACATTTCTTTCATACAGTTCATTGAGAGTTCGATAGGCTTCTTTGGTTTCATGCATTTGATCTCTTGTCTATCCAGTTCTTCCCACTTGTTTATTTTTGGAATCCATGCTGAAGCTGTAATACAAGAAACAATTCAAGATAATTGGTCAGCCAATAAATTTTTCTTTCCATCAATATGTTCAAAAATAATATTGACTCTAATTCCTGTGATAAAATCAGTGAAATTGATCCATCTAATCCTAGATGGTTTATTATGTGATTGTTTATTGTAAAACTTATGAAAACTTGATAGTCAGTTCTTAATGTAATTTCTTTTTGATCCAGATAATGAATCTTCATGGCATTAAGAGTATTAATGCATGTTGCTATTTCTGCATCAATAGTGGATTTTATGACGTCAAATTTTCCACTAGCATATGCAAAAATATTTTTTGTATTTCTTGAGTCTCCCTTATTTTTCTTCCATTTTGCTATACCACCCCAACCTTCCATACATCCATCTGTTTCCGTAATTATGTATGAATCTTTTGGTGGTAATTCCATTTCTGGTAGACTATTAATCATAGTCTTTTTTTCTTCTGATAAGCTCCTAGTCTATTATTGATAACCTTTTATCTGCATTAGGCGCTGTCTTATTGTATAAGGGTCCTAATAATATTCCTAGCCTAGGAATATAATTTCTTGCATAATTAAGAATTCCCAACCATGATCTTAACCCTTTCGTTTCTTTTAGTTTTTCATCAAGAAATTCTGACAATTTTCTTATGATATGAGGTTGCAACTATAATTTTCTGTTTCCAATTATGGCTCTTAGGAACTCCAATTCTGAAACTCCTATAACCATTTTTTCTTTTGACAATATTAGTCCATGCTGTTTACAAATATTAAAAAATATTTGCAAATGTTTTCTGTGATCTTGAACTGTTTCGGAGAAAATCAAGATGTCATCGATATAAGCTGCAATATAGTCTTCATGACCTTTTAAACAATGATCCATTTTTCTTTGAAATATTGCTGGCATATTTTTATGTCCAAATGGCATAACAAGCCATTCATATAATCCCTCAGGGACTATGAATGTTGTCCATGGTAGTGATTCTGTATCCATAGCAACTTGGTGAAACCCACTCTTGAGATCAAATTTGCTATAGATTTTACTATTTCCCACCTTTTTGATTATTGTATTTATTCCTGGTAAGGAATACTGATCCTTGTGGGTATTTTGATTTAATTTTCTGTAATCATATACCATCCTTTCTTTTCCATACTTTGTTTCCCCTGTTACTGGGTCTATTGTTGTTCTTGAATAGACAATATCAACCATGGTTCTATGTCTGGATGTCAAAGGTCTAATAACCCCGAGCTCAAGCAAAGCTTTTGTATGTTTTCTGAATTGTTCTTCCATCAACGGAGTCACATGCTTTAAGGGTTTATCCTGAATAGTGATATCAGGATTGATGATATCCAATTTACAAGTTACCTTGTTTTTGGACCAATATTTCTGTGGATATCTTCCAATATATTCCAGGTTTTCCAATTCCTGTAATATATCAGATATTTCTTTGGTATATTGAGGAATACTTTTTCCTATATTGAAATATATGCTTTCATGTACTGAATAATACTCTTCACTTTCCATTTCTAATTCTGGTATGGCATAATTAGTCATATTTATTTATGTGCTGGTGTTAACCATTGACAAATTCTTATAGAAGGTTATAGATGTACCTTCCAATCTAATCCCTCCATGCTGAGCTCTTATGAAATTGCAACCAATTAACATTTGTACTCCATCCAAAGATTCCATTGGAATACAAAAGGTAAATGGGATTCTATAGCTATTTTCTCCATTGACCATAAACCCATCCCTTAATTTGTAATCAGACTTGAAAGTTGAATTTATTGCATAGATTGCAACAGGCCATTTTGACTTTTCCTTAGCTTCCCTAGGAATTGCATCTTGTTTCACACAACACTTTGTTGCACCCGTGTCTAGAATTGCTCTTAACTTGAATTCCTTACAACCTGGTATCCGAAATTGTACATATAAATTATACAATTGGTTGTTAATCTTTTCTTTAGATAAACCAGTCTTTACTTCTTCATGAATTGTCAAGACTTGTTCTTTTCCTTTCATGAAGCAACTTGACATTCTGTCTGTTTTTGTCAATTCCTCTATTGTCTAAATTTGTGGAATGAAATATTGCTCAAAAATAATCTGAGCTACTGCATCTCCAATTTCCACAAAATAATCATTATTGCTATTATTGACAAGAAGGGCATGTAAAGTACCTCTTTAGTCTGAGTCTGTTACTCCTGCTATCACATCTATACCCTTTGTTCCCAACGAAGATTTTCTAGCAATCCTTCCATATATTTCTGGCTTTTCAATTTCTATTCGTATTCCCGTTGATATTCCTTTTCTACTAAAGGGAGGTATTATAACACAATCAATCTGTATATATCAAATCCTGCAGGCCCTTTAGTCTTTCTATTTGGTATTTTGGCATATGGTACCTCCTTCACAAATTTCACTAAGAATTGTTGCTGCAAATACGAATGTGAATCTTTTGAGCCAATGTGTGAAAAATAATAGGGTACCACCACACTTTGCTGCAACTCTGATGATTGTTGTTGGGTTGAATTGTCATATATAATACAAGCAGTACTCCTATTTAACGCTCTTAATTCTTGCTTCAATTTATCTTCATGTTGTTGAAACCTTTCTGAATCAAATTCCGCTTGTTGTTCCAATTCTTTTGAGATAAATGATTTAGTTATTCTATCTAACCTTTTATTTTCAAGGGTTAGTTTCTCATTTTCTGTGAGTATCTATGATACATATTCTGATATCTCCTTAATTATTTTATCCTTGTTGGATAACATTGGTGTATACAAAGTATGAGTCTTTTCAATTCTTATCTTGAGCTGTATTTGTGCACAAAATGCACAAACAGTCATTGTACATGTTGTACAATGAATCCTCAATCTTTCATTTGTTCTGGTATTGCAAAATTTGCAATAAATTTCTTCAATACTTTGTATTGGTAGATTATATTGCCATTGATGAGCACATTCTTCCATAGATGTTGGTAGGGTAACATTTTCCAACCAATTGTATTTCTGTTTCAAAATTTCTGAAGGAGTGTTGGTGACCATGTATATGGTATCTGTTGGCTCAATTGTTAGACTATTTAATATTGTTGTATAGTCTTGCCCTTCTCCTTCTGATACTGAGAATATATCGTCACTATCCGGTTCATCCATATCTATTGATAAAACATCCCAATCATTAGGCAGTGCTAATCCATCAAACATTGCAACTCTTGCAATATTTCCTTTTTGTCTTGAACAATTTCTTGCATAATGCCCTTCCTCTCCACAAATAAAGCATTTGCATTTATGCATAGGAGGTCTTCTTCTCTTGAATACTCTTAGATGAGTATTATATGGTTTTCCTTTATAGCTTTTCGCTTTTCTTAGTCCATATCTTCGTCCTTCTTGATAGTATCCTGGAATGGGCATTTGAGCACAAAAAGATAGATCTTTTAATCCTCTCTGTATTGCTGCTTCTTTACATATCTCATTCAGATATTGATAGGTAAAATGTATTCTTGGTACCACTCCTATTTGATTCCCCGGATGTCTCTTCTGAAATTCCTCCTCTATTTTCTTTCTAAATAATGGTGGTAATTTTTTGAAAAACTTTTCTGATAATTCAGGGCTTACAAACATTCTTCCTGATAATGATGACAAATATAGATAATCCTTCATGTACTGTGCCACATGCTTAATATCACTGCAGTTTAATCTTTCTAAATCATAATAAGCCCAATCTTGTGCTGCTGTCGTACCTTGATATGGATCCTCCAATGTCATTATTCTTCGTATTTGTGAGAACACATTTTATACATCATCAGCTATATTGATCAAAGCTTCATATTCTTCTCTGTAAGCCATTCTCCATTGTTGAAAGGTTCTTTTCTCAATTTCTCCAAGCAAATTTTCAATGTACATTACCTTTGATTGGTTGTCAGGCCAATTCATTCTGCTGATCACATTTGTATTAATTGATTCCCATCTTATGATCACGTCCTCATATTTTGAAATATCATTAGGTAGCACCAGCGTTACTCCTGTTTGGATTTGTGCAGGTGGTAATGTCCACTGATTCCAGTAATCAGCTGGTTTTCCTTTAAAATTTTTCCACCTTTCTTTAATCTCTGGTACTTCCAATCTTCTTTCTCCAGTAGCTAGAGGATATTGTAGGGGTCCTATAGTATAATCAGTTGTGGGTCTATAACCAGATGTTATGCCCTCTCCTGAGGTTGAAGCAGAATTTACTGAAATATAGGTGTTTAATATTTTCTGTAGACTTTGAGCTTCCTTCAAATCTATTTCTGACCTTAATTTTGGATAATCCATTTCTGTAACCATTAAGGCCATTTCTGTTGGCATAATTGTTGAATAGTACCATGGTTGATCCTCATCACTTTCTTCAATTTCTTCAAAAATTACCCCGGTACTTTCTTCCTCTTAAGTATCAAATTCTTTACCCCATCCTGTACAGATGACAAGCTCAGGTTGAGGTATTGTATATTTTACCATATATTTACAATCTTCTCCAAGGTAATCCCAAATTATTCCCTTTTTCTTTTCTTACTCAATAAAATAATCAGGTAATATTCGTTGCAGTTGCCTTATTTCTGTCTTTATGATTTGATGGGTCATCATTCTTGCTGTTTCTATTTCTTCTTCTTCTTCTTCTAGTTCCACATCATTTTCATCTACTTTTATGGGAGAATTCAGGCTTCTATTTCCATAATCAGTGAACCGAATGCTCATTGATCCATCATTGTTTTCGCATGTTTGTACTTGTCGTGGTACTCTAGAAGTTGTCTTTGATGGTGGTTTAATATTCTATCTTTCCCCATCAAATGGTTCTAATGAATATTTCTTTCCTGTTATCGCCTTAACTCCTTGACTGGACAAGTATTCCACCAAATTTGTTGTTCTGTATCGAAATGTTGCATGACTAGTGTTTGTTAATCTGGCTACCACTGCTTTCGTTATCAAGAGATTTGATTCTCTTCCAATCCAGGTTTCATATCCTTTTGTTTTAATAAAAATTTCCATATGATTGTAGAAATCCTGAATTGCATCATTTGGTCTGGGAGAAAATAGACCAATTCAGTCCCATTTGACAGGTCAATTTCCATTTGTCCCAAAATTCCTCTTTCATCTCCCCACCTTGTATCTCTTATTACTATCAATACTTTTACTCCTGCATCCTTTCTGTGTAATGCATGTATTCTGATCATTACCATTCCCAGATGGATATGTTGCATTCCTTCCTTTTCTAGTATTTTATATGAATCATTGGTTATAAGTTGAAATTCTTCTTGATCTTTTGAACCAATGATTAATTTTCTTTCTTCTGAATAATGTTGATAAACTCGATGCACTGGTTCTGACTAATTTGAAGTATATAATACTTAAGCAGGCACCATTTGAGCTCTTTGTCTGTTAGACAATTGCAATTGATATTCAGGATCCAAATTCATTTCCAATATTCTATTCTTTTTCCCCTTTTTCGTTATTTTTCTGGCTGCATTTCTGATGGCTTGTTGTATTCTTCTATAATCCCTAATTTGATCCTGTGAAGATGGGATTACTTGATTTCTTTCTGAATTCCTTATAGGAATTAATCGTAAACCTCTTGATTCGGACGTGTTTGCTTTAGATGGAGAATTTTCTGTCGAATTAATATTTTGACTTCTTGATTGATTCATTGTGATTTTGATCTTGATTTTGCCCACTTTGACTTTTCTGAGTCAAAAATATCTTTTGGATTTTTGTAAAAATATAATTTTCTTGTAATAGCAGGGGATGCTATTTCTCCTTTTTCTGAGATTTTGATTCTGTTTATTCCTTGATTTATTTGTTCAAGGGTTTCTATAATTTCAGGCTTTTCAGAAGGAGATATTTTGGATAGACTTGTTTTAAGTCTTTCAATCCTTGCTTCCAATTTTTCTAATTTCTGTGATATCTTAATTAATAAGTAAATTAAGATATTATTCTGTTTTACAATCACTGGTGCTGCTTTTGTTGCTGTAAAGCCTTCTTCTACTTTCTTGAAACCTTCTGCTGGTAACCCAAGGAATTCTGTTGCTAATAAAGCTTCCTTATAATCTTCGTCTTCCTTAACAGACAGCCAGGACTTCAAACTAAATCTTTTTGAAAATTTTCCAGTAATTTCTCTATTTGCTGTATTTTTCTTCAGACTTTTTTAAAAACTTTACTGTTTCTTTCCCAATTGTCTTGGGTTGATCAACTATCGAGTTAATCAATGATAATACTTCACTTTTGAAGGGAACTTCCCTTTTTCCGATTTGTTGCACACACTCAATTTGTTTTTCTAATTTTTCAATTTTTTCACTTAAAGAGTACAAATGCTTTAAACTTACTTTGGAAAGTAAATTCACACGATCATATAAAACATATAAATTATGCAAGGTATTTAACTGCAAATCACACAACAAGTTTAGCTGCCTATTTTCAGTATGATATATATGTTCAAACCCCTTCCCATAATAGGAAAACTTCACTCCTTCTATTGATTTGATTTTTGAAACAGATTCAGAGGCTAAGTCTAAATATTCTATATTTTGTCGTTCCTGAAAATATTCCTTAATTGCTTGCTGAAATCTTCTACTCATATAATTTTTTTCACAATTTACTTTTCTAATTCTATATTGCTTAATTAGGAGTTGGTCTCATCTTTCCCCTTCACACGCTCTCATCAGCTAAACGGGTACTCCTACTGTTTTCCTCTCCTAATCCACAATATAAGACTAGAAAGCATATTATGATCAAAACTATAAGAGATATCATTTATAAACACAGTAAGTATAACTGTTATCATAATGTATTTGTAACACACATAGCATACCAAATATAAACAACTAAACTTTAATAAATTTAGTTATGCATACAGTTCAAACCTTGCTCTGATACCACTTTAGCAAATACAAAATCCCAGTTGTTGATCTTGCGAGAACTATATAATAGTTGGAGTATCGCCAATGAACTGTAGTAGAGAATAAGAGGACTTTTTATTACTGAAGAAAATTTTACAAACCGAAGAGTTTTAGAGCGTTTTTGATGCCACTGATGTCCTCCTTTAATACAGACTAATGACTTTTTATAGCCAAAAACTAGGGGAATTAAATTATTGAGAGAATGGAATAATTACCCCGGGTACACTTTGGGGCCCATAGCGAGTAATTCAATTCCTTTTCTCAATTATCATTCTTATCGGTTAGTGGAATTATTAGTTCCACTAGCAAAAGTGAACGACAAGTGTACGTTCAAAAACAAACCTATATACAATACTAATGAGAGTAGTGGGAGATAGATGGCCACTGAGAGTAGTGGGGGACAGATGCCTACTAATTTCTTTGATAGGGGTCCTATCAATACTGTGACTTATTCATTTTTTGACTGGCCACTTTCCATAACCCAATCTTCTTTGCGATCGTGGATTTCTTTTTATCTTCATCAGATGATTCTGGTTTATCTTGCCTTTGGTAGGCTTGATAAATGATTTCCTCCTTTTGACTATGCTGACTTGCGAGTCTTTCTTCTTTCAGAACTTTATGGAGATGGATCTCAGTTTCAAGGCTTTCCTTTTTTAATTCATGGATGGTTTCCATAAGTTCATCAACTTCTTATGTTAACCTTCGAATTTCCTGATTATATTGCTCCATCAATGGTCCATTCCTAGGTTCTTCTTCAATGAATATTTCTTCTTCAAATTACCAATATATTGCCAGATATAGTCCAAGGCCTCATAAAATGAATGAAAACCTTTAAACCTCGGTTTGGCCATGACTGACAATAGATGCCCTTATCTGGTCCATTGGTTAATGCATAATATGAATAACTTTTCCCTTGTGGTGCTTCCATGATTTTAATGAAATAATATTATAGAGCACAGCTAGCATTTTGTTTCTGTTTACTATTAGATGCTTTCCAAATAGCATCTAATAAACATTTCTGTTGCTCATCCACCAGTAAATTATCCAATGGTCGATACCCAATCAGGTCATTTCCTTCTAATATTGGTAACTGAGTATTACCAAATCGACAAAATTTTGTCTTTTTCTTTCTTCCTGCAGAATAGGGGAAGACCTTTTCTTTTGGCCTGAGTAGGCCCTTTCTATTAACTTATCTAATCGAACAAAGCCTTCAGGGCTTTGTTGAGCTGGTCTTGAGCCTGACCCTGTTTCTTCTGTGGTAGGCCTTTTATCTCTTCTAGAGTTTGAGGAAGATTCTTCAGAATCTCTTCTTGTTTCTTTCTTCGAGGCAACATTTCATTCATACAGTTCATTGAGAGTTCGATAGGCTTCTTTGGTTTCATGCATTTGATCTCTTGTATATCCACTTCTTCCCACTTGTTTATTTTTGGAATCCATGCTGAAGCTATAATACAAGAAACAATTCGAGATAATTGGTCAGCCAATAAATTTTTCTTTCCATCAATATGTTCAAAAATAATATTGACTCTAGTTTCTGTGATAAAATCAATGAAATTGATCCATCTAATCCTAGATGGTTTATTCTGTGACTGTTTATTGTAAAAACTTATGATAGCTTGATAGTCAGTTCTTAATGTAATTTCCTTTTGATCCAGATAGTGAATCTTCATGGCATTAAGAGTATTAATGCATGCTGCTATTTCTGCATCAATAGTGGATTTTATGACGTCAAATTTTCCACTAGCATATGCAAAAATCTTTTCTGTATTTCTTGAGTCTCCCTTATTTTTCTTCCATTTTGCTATACCACCCCAACCTTCCATACATCCATCTGTTTCCAGAATTATGTATGAATCTTTTAGTGGTAATTCCATTTCTGGTAGACTATTTATAACAGTCTTTATTTTTCTGATAAGCTCCCAGTCCATTATTGATAACCTTTTATCTGCATTGGGCGATGTCTTATTGTATAAGGGTCCTAATAATATTCCTAGCCTAGGAATATAATTTCTTGCATAATTCAGAATTCCCAACCATGATCTTAACCCTTTCTTTTGTTTTAGTTTTTCATCAAGAAATTATGACAATTTTCTTATGATATGAGGTTGCAACTTTAATTTTCTGTTTCCAATTATGGCTCCTAGGAACTCCAATTATGAAACTCCTACAACCATTTTTTCTTTTGACAATATTAGTCCATGTTGTTTACAAATATTAAAAAATATTTGCAAATGTTTTCTGTGATCTTGAACTGTTTTGGAAAAAATCAAGATGTCATCGATATAAGCTGCAATATAGTCTTCATGCCCTTTGAAACAATGATCCATTTTTCTTTGAAATATTGCTGGCGCATTTTTAAGTCCAAATGGCATAACAAGCCATTCATATAATCCCTCAGGGACTATGAATGATGTCCATGGTATTGATTCTGTATCCATAGCAACTTGGTGAAACCCACTCTTTAGATCAAATTTGCTATAGATTTTACTATTTCCCACCTTTTTTATTATTGTATTTATTCCTGGTAAGGAATGCTGATCCTTATGGGTATTCTGATTCAATTTCCTGTAATCATATACCATCCTTTCTTTTCCATGCTTTGTTTCCCCTGTTACTGGGTCTATTGTTGTTCCTGAATAGACAATAATAGCCATGGTTCTATGTCTGGATGTCGAAGGTCTAATAACCCCAAGCTCAAGCAAAGCTTTTGTATGTTTTCTGAATTGTTCTTCCATCAACGGAGTCACATGCTTTAAAGGTTTATCCTGAATAGTGATATCTGGATTGATGATATCCAATTTACAAGTTACCTTGTTTTTGAACCAATATTTCTGTGTATTTCTTCCAATATAATCCAGGTTTTCCAACTCCTGTAATATATCAGATATTTCTTTGGTATATTGAGGAATATCCAATATATTCCAGGTTTTCCAATTCCTGTAATTATTATTATTATTATTATTATTATTATTATTATTATTATTATTGAGGAATATTATTATTATTATTATTATTATTATTATTATTATTATTATTTAAAACAGAAATACAATTGGTTGGAAGATGTTACCCTACCAACATCTATTATTATTATTATTATTATTATTATTATTAAATGTTTTTTATTTTTTATTAAAGTTATAAACTTAATTTTTGTAAAATTACATATATAAAATTTAAATTCCTATAAGAATATTGAACGAAATACTAAGATATATAATATTCATACCCTTTTTTTAGTCATGTCCTAATAAGTCATTTTACATACAAATAGCTAATATTAAACAACTAATTTTACCAAACATCTCTAACAAACAGCTAATGCAATCTGCTGGTTAAATCAGCTGATAGAATTAGCTATCAGCTAACAGCTAATGCAATCAGTTGTTTGCCAAATAGGGTCATTGTCTAGCTACTGTTTTTTTTTTCAGAAAAACACAATAATAAGATGAACCCTAATTTCGAGTTCTAATAGAAAATAACAATAATAACAACACATAAACACAAGATAAATAAGAATTTATCCTAATCTAAGCTCTAATACCAAATGATGCGGAACCCCAAGGCCAAAGACCCGAAACCCCTTAAACACACACTTTGGATAGAACATGAACAAGACGAAATCTCCAACCCTAATAAACCCAATCAACTATATGAAAGGAAACACATATAATAAGTTTGATTTGAAACAAGAATAGAAATTCACCACAAGTGTTTACCTTGATAAGAACTATAGTCTTGATGCAATAGAAGAAGACAAGAAAACCTCCTTTATAGAATTTGTTATTCTGAATTAAAATAGACTAATCTAGTTCCTCAGATTTGTAATTAAGCACGGAAGTAGAAAAGATATTTTTTTTAGAGTAGAGGATGAATAGAACAAAAGCTAACCTCGATCATAATCTGGGCTGGAGTAAGCAAATTTAACTTGAGGTTTGGGACCCTACTCATGTATCCGCTTACTTTCCAACGACATTAAAGAATCCCTTGGGTCCACCATGAAGCAAATTTTTACCTTCCCCTGTTAAGCTTATACTGAGTTTTACCTAGCTTTAATTATGTTAATAACCCTTCTAATAATAGATCTGAAAGATGTTGTATCATTTTTCAAGAATAATAGCAAAATTTATTTCATTATAGAAAATGATGGAGATTTAATATGCAACAATAGACATCAGCCATCAGATAAAATGTTAACCTTGTACTACTAAACTCTGTCATACCCAAACAAAGTATCGATTGGTTTTTATATTTGTTAGATATAACATGAGCCTTAGTGATAGGTTTAGGATCAACCATGAATTGATATAATGTAAAATATTATTCTCTTGTTATCTATTTGCGGATAAATAAGCTTAAACAAGTTGTTAAACAACTTGAACAAGTTATTGGATGGATTGAATAACTTATTTGATAGATGAATAAATTGCTATAACTTTCAATCAACTTAACGAAAGTTGTAAAATTTTATTTTGTTTATGCCTTTCTTAATATATGGACCTCTTAACAGGTTAGAAAACTAGATATCTACGAACTTGCTTAATCAAGTAGTAGAAGACCTTATCAATTATTTATGGTAACTTTATCGAGCCACTTTATTAGAATTTTAATAAATAATCGGCATACACTGATAAGGACTAATTTTGCTCATTGGATTTATTTTCTTCCTTGGACTTTAGCCTATTTTACTAGATCATTTATTGGACTTCTTTAGTATCTTTAATATGGATCAATTTTGATTTTCTTAAACTTAATTATTAAAAAATTCGTAATAAATAAATGCCCAAAAGAAATTCAAAATTCTAACATTCTCTCTCTTGGACAAATTTTAATTAGAATAATATAAGAAAAGTAGAAAACAGTAAAAGAGGCAAAGAAAATCAATGGTTAACTAACATAAAACATTTGACCCAAAGATAATGAAAGTCCATTATTTGGTCCTGTAAAACTTTTGACACCAAAAAATATCATATGCATGTATCATATGTGATACAAATCTAATTATGTATATCTAATATCTTACTGACATAAATGAAAAAAAATAGTGTGAAAAATAACAATAATACTTTTATGATCATAAATGTAGCATTATTTCATTTGTAGGTCTCAATTTCTCTAAACCTTATGCTAAACTACATTTGAGAAATTTGTTCTCTTACTAAATGCTAAACTATATTAGAGAAAACACATATGAGAGTAAACATTTATATCCTCTTATCTCATAAATCTATAAAATTCTCAAAATATCTGAATGTGTCCTGGAGATATAAGATTAAGGTAAATCTATTAGAATGCTTAAGATCAATAATAATATTATAACTTTCACCTATATTATGACAATTTACAATAAACTGGATAACTAAAAACAACACAATGATTATATACATACATACATACATATACATATATATATATATTTTGTGTGTGTGTGTGTGTGAAAATATTATTATTATAATACATGAAAATACATTTGTACTGGGCGATCAAAAAATTTAATGATTCCTAAGTAACATTATCTAATATCATAGCCTTAAGAACTTTAGTTTGTACTTATTCCTATACTGATATAGTACTTAAACCTAGATCCGCTAACCTTAGTTGAATGAGTGATGGATAAGATATGACAGTCGTATATACTCTTTTACCATCTGAAAGATGAGAGGGACCCATCCTCATTATGGATATTATGTTCTAAAATTTTCATTGTTTATGATTCCACTATTTTAGGTCCTCTTTCTCTATAGTAAAACTTGTATCGTCTAGAGTGATTAGGATATCCTATAAAATAACAATGAGTGGAATGAGAATACATTTTATCCTTACAAGATTTTTGTAATGTTCGACTTGGATTGGCCTCAGATGGATTTAATCCTACAGTAATATGAGTATTTCATACAACATGTGACCAATAATTCTAGTCTCATACAATTTACCTTCATGGAAGTGAAGAATGAGCCTTTTATGTTATTGTCTTTGCTAATTACAGGACCTACTGCTCGTGGTAAGGATATCGATATATACATGCTGCCATTAATTGATGACTTAAACAATCTATGGGAATTGGGATTATAAATTATTGATGTTGTTCAAGGTGAAACATCTACAATGCATATCGTTATTTTGTGGACTATAAATGATTTCCCAGCTTATGGGAATTTGTCCAGGTGGAGTACTAAAGGGTATATGGCTTGTCCTGTGTGTAACCATCAAACTTATTCAATAAGGCTACGAAGTAAAATATGCTATATAGGTCATTGTTGTTATTTGGAACATAGGCATAGATGGCGAAGAAGTAAATTGTTTAATAGCAAAGTAGAATTGCATGAAGCTCCTTTGCAGGTGTCTAGTGATGATATTATTTATCAGCTGTCACATTTGGGTGACATTATCCTTGGTAAACACCTAAGTAATAGAAAGCGAAAGAGAAATGATGCTGACCTCAATTGTAATTAAAAAAAGCGTATTTTTCAATTTTCCATATTAGAAGGAATTATTATTAAGGCATAATCTTGATGTCATGCATATTGAGAAAAATATTTGTGAGAATATTTTAGGAATTGTGATGGCAATTGATGGGAAATCTAAAGACACCATTAAGGCTAAACTTGACTTGGAAGACATCAATATTAGAAAAGACTTGTGATATTCTTATTATAACAATAAAACATGATGGGAATAACAACTGTATCAACTATAGGCAATTCAAAAATCAAGTTTTTAATTCAAACTGCCTGTGAAGTAGTCTCATAGCATGCAACAAACTATACATGCATAATTAAGAAAGTCATTAGTGTCTGTTTGATACCCTTACACAGGATAAAACCATTTACTAACATAAACAAGGTATTATGATGTGGACTTCTGATTATTCAAATGCATAACAAAGTTTAAATTTGTATAACCAATTAGGTTTAAATTGTTGACTCTTTTAAACATCTTTCAACCTTATTTTTCATGAAGTTGAATGAGGTAATAACTTCATCAAAATTTAGGTACTATTATCTAGAAGCTTGTTTAAATAATATATAGATTTTTTTTCAATTTACAAATTGTACGAGTCTTATCCTGATCCTGAAATTCTTCAGGTTGCTCTATATAGACCTCTCCATAAAAGTCTTTATTAAAAAAAGCAATTTTATCATCCATTTGATGCAATTCAATATCAAAATTAGCTACTGTTACTATGATCACTCTAAATACATCTTTGGAAGATGCAGGAGAAAAAAGTGACATTAAAGTTAATATCTTATCTCTAAGTGAATTCTTAGTAACCAACCAGGCCTTAAAACACTTAACCTCACCCTGGGATCCCTTCTTAGTCTTGTAAACCAAAATTTAACCTATAATTTTACAGTTATAAGTATATTAATAAGCTCCCACACTTGATTATGCTTCATGGGTTGTATTTTGTCGCTTATAGCATCTTACCACAAATCTACTTAACGTCCAAAAATAACATATGTAAAAGTAAATAGATCCACTACATCTCCAATATCGTAGCCTTATTCACTTATATAAACTATATAATAAGATTATATTGTAGGCCTCCTCACTTGAGTGGATACCCTAAAATAAACTAGTCGGTATGATCATATGCCTTAAGAACTTTACTTTGTACTTGTTCCTATAATATAATACTTAAACCTAGATCTACTAACCTTAGCTGAATAAGTGATGAATAAGATATGATAGTTGTATATACTTTTCTACCATCTGAAAGATGAGAGGACCCATCCTCATTATGGATATTATGTTCTAAAATTTTCATTGTTTATGATTCCACTATTTTAAATCCTCCTTCTTTAAAGTAAAACCTATATCATTTAAAGTGATCAGGATATCCTATAAAATAACAATGAGTGGAATGAGAATACATTTTATCCTCACAAGGATTATATAAATAAACCTCAACAGGACAACCCCATATATGTAAATGAGCGAGACTTGGTTTCCTCCCTTTTCAACTTTCAAAACCTAATTTTGATATTTACTTGTTTGGGATCTTGTTAAGTATATATAATGAAGTCTTTATGACTTTGCCCCAAAGGTAATTAGATACATTAATCTTGCTCTAATTATGTCTTATCACATCCCTTAGGGTGCTATATTCTACCTTCTGACTACACCATCTTGCTCAAGACTACTTAATATAGGAAACTGAGCCATTATTTCATATGATTCTAAGTATTTGGCAAGTAAATCCTTTTCTTGATCGAAAACCTTATGTCTGCCATAATACTCTCCTTCATGATTTGATTTGACAATCTTAATCAACTGCCCCAATCAGTGCTTAGCCTTAGTCTCAAAGACTTGAATTTATTAAGAACTTTAGATTCTTATAAAAGGAAAAAACACATAAACCGTAACAAAAATAATCATTAGCGAATGTCAAAAAATATATTGAGTTATAGATGGTAGATGTAAAGAGGCCATATACATCAGTATGTATGATGTCTAAGGCCAAAAGTATGAGTTGGTCATTTTTTCTTTATTTTGGTCAATCTCTTCTAGAACGATCAACATACATTTCTAGATCATCAAAATCTAAAGTTAGAAGAATTTTATCCTTTTTCAGTCTCTCTGTGTCTCTAAATGCCACAACATATGTGGTTTAGCCTTTATCATAGGCCATTTATTAGTAACTTGTTTAACAATATATGAAGAAGCATATATCTCATTAAGAGTTAGATACATTATATGCAAGCCATATGATAAGAAGGATGTGCCAATATATTTTGCATTGAAAGATAACTATACAATAGAATTTTCAATTACAAAACTATAACCCTCGTTATCTAAGATTGAAGCTAAAATCAAATTCCACTTCAAAGATGATATATAAAAAGTTCCATATATTTCAAGTTTGAAACTAGTATCTAGGTTCAAACAAATATCTCCTACTGAGATAACATACAATTCTTCATTAATTTCCATCATTAGTTTTGACTCCTCCCTAGTTTGATTTCTCTTCAGCATGAACCTTTGTATTATGGAAATAAGATAGTTAGAAGCTTCATTATATAGCCACCAAGATCCTGATGCAACTATAACAATATTAGATTTATGAATTATAAAAGCTAAGGTGTTACCTAATAAATATTGTTTTTCTTTTAGGTTTTATGCTTCACACTTTCCTGTTTTTTTTTTTTTTTGTCTCTTTTTTTATAGGAGAAAATCTTATCCTCATACTCTTATTAACATCCATGGGTTCCTTTATAGTACTATTCAAACTAATATCATTGGGTGGTGGAAATTTGGAAGGCTTACTTTTGAATCTTTTAGGCTTAACCTTTACTTTCCCTTTGGTTATAGATAATGTTATATGGTTGGTATTTTTTTTACTCTTCCTCTCCCATAATACAACCAATAATTAGGGAATTTATATCCTAACCTAAACCTTATCTTGAGAATTGTTTATGGTAATCAAAATACTAAACTTTAAAGGAAAAGTATTCAAATCTTGGTAAAGTATACAAGTATCAAAAATAAAATTATTTAAAGCCTTCAACTTACTCTAATAGCCAAATGTTTGACAAAAACCTAAAATTAAGTCTTCTCTTCCTTGTCATTATCTGGCACAGAACTAGAACCTTTGAACACAGAAAAAGGCAATGTAGACTGACGTATACTTCCGGTGTGGTGAGTAGAAGGTAACAATCCATTGAAGTAGCTTGATGCACATCCTTTTCCATTCTGTGTTAATGGATTGATAGAAGCTATCGGGTTGTTAGGCTCATGACCCAACTTCAGATTCTGGCTAAAGCTCTCTCCTATAGTATTCTTTCCTTGGTTTGAGCTTGCATTTCCACCAATCATTGATGAAATAGCTGCAGCTATTACAGTCCTGAAACTTGGGTCGGAGGTCAGTGCCTTGGTTAATGTTTCTGTCAAAGCCTGTTGGGATGCTGCAGCTTGATGGTTCTTTTCCAGGGATTGTTGATTATCATTAGATAGTTGTTCTTGTTGTCTTGCAAGAGTCAAATGCCCAATGCTTGCTTGAGAGCTGTAAGATGATGCACTGTAGCTCTGGTAACCATTTCCCCGGATCGTTGGCAGAATGTTGAACTCTTTGGAAGAGAAGTTAAGGCTCGTTGAAGGAAATCTCGGGTTTGAAGTATTTAAAATTGAAGAGAAGTTATTGAAAGGAGTAGATGAAGTGGATGGAGAAGTTGTGAGGTCTAGAGTAATTGTTGGAAACAATGGAGTGGGAGAGCTTGTCAAGTATAGTTGCTTTGCCCTAGAATTGTCATAGATACTGAAGCTCAATCCGCTGAGATCAGTGGCTGAAGTAGGACCAGCAAGAGAACTGACCCCTGGTTGAGAAGATGAGGAGCCTGATAATAACATAGAAGCAGCTGCTGAGGTGGTCGAAGCCATGGCAGTGGCTGAGAGTGGTAGCGGATGGTTGTGAGTTCCTTCATAGGTTGTAATCAATATTGACATGTCCTCAGCACACCTTTGCACCTGCAAATCAAGAATCAAGTGTCATTGAATCACAATTTCAAACTTCTTTTCGAAATGAATTACAAGATTTCTTTTAGAATTTTAAATTAAAAGTTAACAATATTATTATTATATCTGTTTTTGGATAAATAAGCACCTATTGTACCTGTTTTCTTACTGGGCATGCTGGTGCAACCGTGCAACGATAGTATGCTCTTGGACAGGGATTTCCTTTCGCTATTTTTTGTCCATATTTCCTCCATTGGCATCCATCATTCATCTGTAGAATTCATGAGAAAGCCTTTGTCATGTTAATCGCAACTTATCTTCTCGAACTTAGGCCTCTAATTATTAACAACGAGAAGTACTTCAGTTGATCAATACCAACCGTTGGTGTATCGCATCTAGCTCTCACACAAACCCTAGTTCTCTTTATATGGCTTTGTTGAGCAACCTCATCATCTCCATCTCTCTTAGGAATTTTGCTTGGTGGCCATGCTTCTCCTGCCTCCTGATCTTCTTTCACTTCTCCCAAACTATCCTCAGGACTAGGGTTTGGGACAGGTCCTTTGGAATTGGACATGTCATATTTGGAATCCAACCCAAGAGTCAGGCTTGCCTTCAGTTTCTCATCCCCTCCAGCCATGCTAGTGTTGCAGGACTTGTCTTCCTTTTTACTTGGACTTCTTCCAAGGCAAAGAGACACTAATTCAGGTTCTTGTTCTTCTGAAACTTCTCGAGATGGTGCCAAATCTGCGGAAGTCTTATGATTTTCTCGCTGAAGGATGTCGAAAAAGCACAATTGGAGAGAATGATAATCTCTCTCTATCTTCTTCAACATCATCTTTAATCTTTCGTTCTCTTCCCTCACCTCTCCCATCTCAGCTTTAGCAGATTCAAGTACATCCTGCAAATTGTTAAAATTGACATGAGAGGTCTTTTCGTTATATTTTATGTCAAGAACTTTCACATCCATATCTTTTAGATTAAACATCTAAGAAGCTTGAATTCAACATCACCAAATCAAAAAATCTCAGCGTAGCCATCATGTCTTCAGTGATTTGTCGTTTTCGTGTTACCCTGTTACCGTTAGATATATGAAATGTATGTATTGTAGCTTGGAAAACAGTATGCATGTTCATCAAGTAGGTGAATTTGGAATGGACAAATAACAATATATCAAGAAACTAGGCCCACCTCTAGTATTCTGAATCTTATTTTGTCGCTACCCTACTTGACTCCCTTGTAGCTAACTAGGAATGGAAATCACAAGCATAGATCGAACTCTATCATCGCATGAATCAAAACTGCTCTAAATTAAATAACATATTCTTTGGTTGCTCCTGTCAGGAGGTCCTTTAGAGGGGAGAAGAGGAAAGAAGGGTTTCTGATCATTGGTGCTACAAAAAAAATTAAAACAATGGTAGAAAAAAATAAAAAACAGTCTTGGATGTGAACTTTGTACATTACCTCGCTGTTGCTCGAGTCTTCGTTGTTGGATGACGACGAAGATGGCTTAAACACATGATCATTCAATTTCCTCTTCATGCCAATCTGATAGTTGGCATCAGAAAACTTATAAATACGCCATTTTAAAGCAACGAGCCATAAACGCAAGAATATGAGGGTGTTATGCACACAACTTTATCTTAGAACTCCATATATGTACTGCATATTAAAGTGAAATGGGACATAGATATATACCATTTTGGATTCGGGACTGCATCCATCTTCATGGCTAATCAATTCAACCTCCTTGTCTTTCATAGCTGCACGAAAAAGCAACGGATTCTGACTCTAAGAACAACCTCTTAAACGCTCAAGAGATTTGTGCTTTTCCATCTCCCTCAGCGCATCTTATATTATACCAAGTCTCCCTACTCAGAGAATAAAGATATCCAAATACCAGTGCATACCTATCCAGGCATTGAACAGAACACTTACAAAAATGTCAACACCCCAGCCTCATTTCCATGATTATTATATTTGACATGAGAGACAGTAAAGAAAAACTAAAAAGAAAGATCACATTCAACTTCAACGTTTCAGAGTTGAAGACCAAAGGGGTGTATATATAAGTTGTGTGTGAGTTAGAGAGAGATCTAAATTATCGGCCAACTTTTCTTCAAAAAAAAAAAATATCGGCCAACTAATATATGCATATTATCTTATGAACCGCATACTAAATGTGTAAATTAGTACTAACTTTGAAGCTTCGTACAGAGACTAATTCACGTTACTAACAGTCAACGTTTCAGCTGGTGGCGTCTTTAGATCTGATGGCCGGTGGGTTATTGTGAGTCTTGTGTCCACTGTCAACGGTTGAAATATATTAATACAAATTAAGTAACATGTTAAGTAAATAAAAAAAATTATTTTACAGAAACAATATTTTTATTATTTGTAATATAAATGATCGGTAAAAATTAACAAGTGTTAATGTTTCTATATTAATATCGATAGACGAAAATCCTTTATATAGTTATCAAATTCCTGGTCAACACATTTTATATCGTATTATTGACCTTGTTCTATCTACTGTTTATTTATATGTGTACCCGAAAATATATGTATATGTAGTTGCTATGTTCCCAAGATTCATTTAATTACGTTTGTTGAAGTTTAATTAGTCATCATCTGGCACATTGGTCACCACACTTGATCATTATGAGGCGCTGATTAGAAAGTGACTACGAAAGTAGTTAAGAGGACAAGAAATTTTATGGTACTAAAGCATTGAAATTTGGTAATAAAATATACAATAATAAATTTAATGCCTCCAACTAATAGAAATGCATCGCATGTCACATAGTAATTGTATTTTAGTAAAATTTGATTTTAATTAGTTCCTACGAGGAAAATTTATAGTAATTTAAAAATATTAGGTTCAGGATGATATAGTATTTCTATAAGGACAATTAATTTCTTATAGTAATAGCGTTATTTTGAAAGTATCTGCGTTTGCAAATTCAATAGATTATGAATATTTAATTTGTACAAATGCTGATTTCAACTCATTCGTAAATACTTTTAATGTGTTTTCAGAAACTTAATATCAAATTGATATTCTTTTCCTTTTTTATTTTACCTTTTCTGTATCAAGAATATGAATCAAATTCTATCACATGAATGGCCAGACAACTTCAAAGAGGTCTGCCACTTTATTTTTCAAGAGTGTTTTAAATGTGGAGCGCCAAAAGTTTGCTTTAAGCCTATATCGAAATTTACCGTAAATTTCTAAATTCAACGATTCGCCATTTCCAACTTATCCTCTCCTCTCCTCTACGTATGATTTTCTTCTTTTCAAACAGCTTCTCAAGTTGCAGGTAGAAAAAGCTTGCTAGGGCCTAGGAATGATGGTCAACTATCTTCTCACTTACGTAATGACTTGTGTATGTCTGCGTGGAAACTTACTTACACCAAGAACCATTACTTGTGAATTCGTACATACTCATTTCTGCATGCGGTCACATTGCCTGATTGTCCATAAGTTCATATTTGTTATGTTCTAATCTTATTATTATGCGAATATGCACTATGATGTAAATGGAGATCGGAGTGATTAGAAATTTAAATAAAAGTGAACTTTAAATCCCTTCATTTAAATAATAAATATTATCCTTTTGATAAAGAAATTCAATTGACTAATTAATCATTTTCCATTAAAGTTACTTTAAAACTCAACTATTGATATGTATCTTAGATCAATTTAGTAAAATGTATTTTCAAGATTGTGTTGTTTTCCTTAATTTACATATAGAGTTACTAAAATAATTTAATAATTGTTAATTCCATTTCTAGAAGTATTCATATCAAATTACTGCTCAATTTCAATGTTTTAGCAACTCATTATCTCTTGTTCAACGAGTTTTATTTATTTTAATAATAACACTTTACTGTAATTAAGTATACGACAACTTATATCATATTCACGCAAATTTAGAGGTAACTAATTTGTTACACTCAAATCAAGTTAAATGTCTTTACAAATAGTCATAACATGTTGAATAAATAGATATAGATCGAATTCCCTAATTCTTCAAAATGTTTCTTGATTTTTTTAAGAAAACAACTTATTACTGCTCACAGAATTTGGTGACATGAGTTAAGGGCTTATTCAAATCTTCATTTGATATTAGCCTAGATGCATGCCTTAAATTTATTATTAATTATGTGACTTATAATCAATCTCTATTTTTTTAATGCTCTATTTTCAACCCTCACGGCTCCAAGTACCATCGGGATCTGAGTTTCATTGACCTCAAATAATTGGTCTCCATTTTCTCAATCGACATCATTCATTAGAAATATCAAAACATGCATTGACCTTGTTAGCCGACTGTTGGGTTTTTTTATATCTCATCCAATGGTAAAATTATCTATGGTGAATTATGAATTGCGTATTTCTTTAAGATTATGATTGTTTGATAGGTGAGTTTCGAGAGCTTACTTTATGTTCTGCCCGTTGTGCTTCATGAGTTGCCACCGTTTAAGACACCTTGGAGAATAAGATATTATGTAACCACCCAAGCGTCTAAATCCATATTTGTTTGAAATGGAATTCAATGATATCAAATTGAAATGATAAGTGTTAAGATTTAATTCAAATTGAGCTATATATTAACATAATAATTAGAATATAAATAATAAAATATAATTAAACTAAAAGTATTATGAAATAATAAAATGTATTTTTTAGATCAAATTGGATTGGAACAATATACAATTTATCAGCTCTGGTTCAATAGAAAAAATTGACCAACTTTTAGTTAACTAGTTTTTGAACTCAACCAAATTGAATTACTTCCCTCACTGTCCAATATGATTATGTAATCTCTGGATTTAACTAATAACTAAGGAAGAAGGCATATCTAATAGCATAGACTTGCCCGTGGCCATGTTAAAAACATTAATTTGTATTGATTTTTTATTATTATTTCTGAGGTAAAGATGAAGCAAGAAACTGTAGTTGAAAGAGAAAATATAGTTGAAGTTGATGTTTGAAAATTACTGCGGTCAAAGTATTATTAATGATGTATATTTGATAAAAGGGTTGGAAATAATATTGAGCAGAAGTATTCAAGTGTTTAGTAAGATTATTATACAATTAATTAATTAATAGAGATAATATTACTTACAGACAATATTAATGTCAAAGAATTTTGTACAAAGTAAGAAGTGTATTTTTATTTGTATTGAAAAATTCCTTAAAAAATGTATGTAAAATAGAAGTTTAACTTTATGACGCTGAAAGATGTGTTTTTCAAAACTATACTTCAAAAATTGTTAACCAAACATATTACAAACTGTGTTTTTTTTTTTTGTAACTTACCTCAAAATCTTTTTACAAATACCAAAAATACTTTAAAAAGGCAATCTCAAACATCCACCATATGGGCAAAGTCACATGGTTTTGTTTTGAAAGTAAAATAAAATAGGTGTCTAATATACTAACATTTTCAGATCCAGTATAACCTAGCTAGATGGTGTCAAGATTCATCGTCTATGGTAGTAAAAAATATTAGCAGCCTCTGATGAAAGCATACAAGTGACAGGTTTAACATGTCTTTGCAGTTTGTTTTTAGTAATCATCAAAAGACACTTGAAAAACAATACTCTTTGGCACCGGTATATAAGGTTATATTAAGAAATAGTGGTCCACATTCATAAGGCTGTGAAGACGTCAAGAAATTTTTTAAGTCTTGCTAGGTGCTAATCAATGACTTTAAGGCCAAGTTGTGAATAGCCTATTGAAATAGGTCAACGATTTTGTTTAGTCATTGAATTGGGGCATTTGAATATTAATTTATCTTTTGTTTTGTTTTGCAAACGTCACTTATGGAAGAGAAGTGAAAAGAAAAAAGATAAACAAGACAATCAATGCAAGAGACTTTCCTGGCCTATGACTATGAGATGCTCTGTTTCCAAATATTTAGCTACCTTACCTCCTTTAAGTAGGCTGTCTTGTAAACTTCATTTGAAAAACCACAATAGTAAAACTCGATTCCCAATACTAAATAGTCTCCTAACGGTGGTCACGGAACAAAATCTTTTGTCCAGTTTTATGGTGTCTTATTATATCCAGTAAATCTCAGCTATTTATTTATACAGGTCTCGCGTGAGCTCCACATAAATAAACATAAAGTTCGCATAAATAAATAGCTGAAATTTATTGAACACAATAAGACACCATAAAAATTGAGTAGAAGATCTAGACTCGATCGACACTCCCTCTCCTCCCCTTAAATTAAGAGGACTTGAATTGAAATCTAAACCTGCGAGAGATAATATATCTCTTTCCTACCCTCTCATTCAACCCTCAAACTATATACAACTTAAACCCTTCTGCAACAGTTTGAATTACCACTATTCTATTAGAACAAAAATAAGAACTGACAATCCATGTTGCGATTGATGTATTCAAATAGGTCAATGGTTTGGAATAGGCATAATTAACAAATTGAAACTGAGATTTGAGTTGTACTTGCAACATATCTTCGTCCAATCAGATACCAAATGAAACTTGCTCATATTCAATCGTATGGGAATTAATTTATAACGAAAAACATTTTAGAAAACATGAAGTTGGAGCAAGCAACGAAAGATAGACCTCATGATACCGTCACCAAGTCTGAAACTTGTATATGTTACGCATTGTGAACGTTTGGTGGGAGTGGGAGAAAGGTTTCGGTTGGTCAATTTTGCTTCCAAAATGACTGCTTTATTGTATTATTGCTGTCTGCAAACTGCAAAAGAGTTTTAGACTTTAAGTTAATGGGAAAAACAATTAACACGTAACTTTCTTCTCACTGGCAATTCTAATTGGGATTAAGCAATACTGAATTTACCAAAGGACTTGCTAATCGCTGATAACAAATCAATGCCGCAATCCATAGCTTTTCGTGCTCCGAATTTCAATCACTACGTTTTTTTTTTTTTTTTAGTTGGAGTGTTGCTTGTGATCATGATCTAGGGGCTGTCCTCTTTCATTCAGGAAAAAAAATTACTTGAAAAACATCGGGTTCCTTCCTCCTTTTATTGGCTTGCTTTTTGTTTTTACGCTTCCCTCGTGTTCTTGTCCATGCATTCTTCTTTCTACGGTTTTTTTCCTTCTTTTTTCTCCACGATTCTTGGCTCTAACTTGGTTCTTTCCAGGTGTTGTTTTCTGGTTTCCGTTCCTTATTTTTTCCTGTGTTTGTTTTTTACTTGTGCATCTTTTTTGGGTGTCTTTGCTATCTCTCTCATTCCTTTTGTTTATTCTCTGGATTGTGTTTCTTTTACTCTCTTTCTCTTCGTCTTCCAGCCGGTAGTCTCTCTTCCCTTTGTTAGTTTTTCTTTAACTTTTCCCTGTTGCCGAGCTCTTCTCCTCATTTTCTGTTTTACGTCGTAGTCTTTTTTCTGCCTCCATTGTCTCTCATGTTCGCTCTATTTTCAGCCTTTTTCATACTCCGTCTCTACTGGTTTTTTCAGCATCCTTCCTCATGACCCCTTTGTCTATTTTTCTTCATCTTTCTATTTACCTTGCCCCAGTGCTTTCTCTTTGCCTGCTTCGTTTCTTTAATTGTTCTTGTGGTTTTTGTTGTCATTTGGCTTTTTCCTTCTTGTATGTTCCGAACGAAAATGAGCTGCTGTTTTCTCGTCCTTATCTATCGCTTACCATTTTTGAAAGTCTCATGTTTTTCACACGCTTCCTTCACAGCTTTTCGTATCTTCTATTTCTTTTATTTTCTTCTCTTTTTTTTAAATTAAATAAAAAGACTATAAAACTATTTAATCTAAAATTAGACTCCATAACAATATTAAAATTTTCAAATTAAAACTAATCAATCTCAAAAAGAAATAATTATGTTTGACTGAAATTAAATTATACGTAATTAAAATAAATTAAAAAATGGAACTTTTAGTTAAGTCTAATATAATAAAAATTTGACACAAATTTAAATCAAATTGAAATAGATAAAATTTAATTAAAATAAATTGGATGTGATTAAATTAAACAAAGTTAAATAAATACGATTATGTGTATTTAAAGTTAAATAGATATGATTATACAAAATTAAAGTTAAATAAATGCACTTTAGTTATAATTAAGATTCAAATTAGATTTAATATAATGCAATTGTACAAAAATCGAAACTAAATTAATGAAGTGAAATTAAATATATGATTGGACTTGTATTATACGACGATATGACTTATGAAAATTTAAAATATAAAGAATTTGCTAAAAATTAAATGAAAATTAAGTATTGATAACTTTCAAATAAAAATAAAAAAGAAATAAATAGAATAAGAACCATGTCTATTTATCACTAATGCAAGAAAAATCACATCGTACCTAAACGACATCACAAATCAATTTGGAATACATGCCAAGAAAAGTAACGACGTTAATACAACATTTGCGTCAATCAAAATATCACGGTAGGGTTATATTATTAAAATTCCAATTCTTCCACACAATGCCTGTATAAAGAGAGCAATTAGGGGAGGTAAAGAACATCTTACTTTTCAGCCATTTCTTGGTAGTTTACTATCAGCCGTTCTGTGAAGGCTGTGGTTAAAACTAATATTAAGGTAGGAATGTCAACCTTTTGATATTCTTATGATTTTCTTTTCTCTCAATCATTGCAAAATTAAAAGATAACCATGAACTTTTTGCTTTTTCCCCCCAGCCGAATGTACTATTAATGAATAGCCTTGTTTTTGTGCGTATAAGCGTGTGACAACCGTACAGAGAAGTCATGAGTAAGAGCCATTGTCCGCAAGGCAAGGCAGGCCACGACAATAGCCTTTGAAAACCGGTTAAACGGTTGGGCTGGTTAGTACCAACAGAATAATTTTGGGATATCTGGGAATTTGGAAAGCTCGCAAGAGAAGATCAAATATGTCTTTTATCACCTGTTACTCAGAAGGGTAACGTTCTTATGTAGAGCACATTATCATCAGACTTAAGGGGATGTCCACAGATGTATCCTAAAGATTCTGTCATGTCATCAGAATCCACTTATAAAGCAACAACCTTTTACAATCGTACCTCCAGCAGTGCAGGTTTACCTATTTAGGTTGGTTCTTAAAATGTGTGCGTCAGCCCTGGGATGCGAGTGACTCAAGCCAACATTATAGAGAATGGAAGTCACGGGAACAGATGATCATGACAAAAAGATCCACTTTTTAAGTTGCTATATTTACTCATTGACCTATGAACCCTTTTCCGGTGCACTTACAACACTCTCTGTCTCCTTACTTTTTCTTTTTATATACAGGAACTATAGAGCGAAAAGACGTTGCTACTGCTTCGTGTCCCACTAGAAAAAGGAAAAGAAAAGTCCAAACCAGAAGATCACAGCGAAGGCGAAAGACAACCCTAGTCCTTGTCTGCTGACACAGTATGCAGTAGCACTGAAACAAGTCAGGTACACTACTCCAGGATTTTTGGTCCCTTGTACAGTTCACCAAGAAAAGCCAAATCCTCAGGTTTCTCCCTTTCCTTAAGCCATGCATGACTGTCCCTCTCCTCTACTGGCACTGACACTCCATCCACTGAATTTTCAGAGGCAAATACTGTGTGAAAAACTTGTGCATTGAATATTTAGAAAATTCCATATTGTTGAATCAATGGAGAGCCAGACCAGGATGGTACCTGAGAAATTTGCATAAGGGAAGTCCAAGTAGTAAGTGCAATGCCTGCCTTCGGAATCATTGTAAGGAGGACCAAGCACATCAAGCACTGCACATGCTGTCAAAGCTGTGAAGCAGTGCATGTTGCCTCCATCAGCAGGATAAAGGATGGACGTGTTGCAAGGAGCAGTGAAGTCAGAGTCGACCTTGACCTTGGCTAAACGAACTCCAGGCTGCTGGACCTTGGTCTTTTTTGGTTCAGATTGCTCAACCTCAGACTGCTTCACTTCAAGTTCTTGAACTTCCGGTTGTTGCACTTCAGGTTCCTGGATTTCGGGATGTTTCACTGCTATAACAAAACTAGTAAGTTTCCTACAACCTTCCCATCATATTGTAGTCTGACAAAGACTAACGACATCGAGAACTTATTCAACTCCACCAGCCAAAGCATCATCATGATTTACTATATAACGGCAAGTTTCTAAAAGACAGTCAGTTGGGTTAGCTCTATCAGGATTAATTAGTGCATTCGATTTAGATTTGCAATTCTAAAAATCTTCCGAGTTGTAGAGCTTGTAGACTATTTTTACTGAAATGTTTCATTAGCTTTAGTTCACTCCAGATGTCTAAATATAATTCCTATACTACTTTGAATCAATCATACTGATAAACAAAATGAATTCAAACTTCATTATTTCACGGTGGAGTTGTTATCACAGTCAAGAATGCAGCATCCAGCTTTTGAAAGAAGCTTTGGATCCTTGAGCCCGCTACTTGCTTCAACACTCCCCTTACAACCTTTTATGATGTAACTGAGAACTCGAAAAGAGACACAGATAACCCAAGTTTTATGCTTTTGTTTCCAAGACACAACTTAGTTCAACCGGCCTATGTCAGTTTTAGTAACCATCATCGCTTATACAGAGGATAAAGATAAAACTTACCATCAGAAGGTTTTTCCACAACCCAGTCATAGGACTTAATGTGCATGGTGCCAAAAAGAAGTTTGCTGAATACAGTCATTCCAGGATGGTTATGGAGTGGAATGACACCAGAGGGTGGCAAGCAGAAGATGCCAATCTGTTAGGATTAAGAAATTATCAAGCCCAAATTAAAATCTAACAATAGAAATAATATGAAACAGAATAAGAAAGCAACACTAAGAAGAATACAAACCGAGAATTTTTTGCATTCATAGATGTGCAGGTACCCTATAGCCTGGGTTCTCCGGGTGAATAATGGCATATCTGGACTCACACCAAAGTCGGCCACCTTAATGCCATCTGGACGAAAGAACACAAGTCTTTATGAATCAACAATAAAGTTTGCTGCAACATGTAACCTATAGCTGCTAGCCTGCTAATGGCTTTGGAGATATAGTTACGATGAGGCATTTCTGTTACTTTGTGCTTCCGCACTCCAATACTGTATTTGGCCATGTCAATGCAGGTAAGAGTGTGATCATATAGGCATAGCCGTTTTAACCAAATAGGGTAAGCCACAGAAAATTGGAGGTACAATGATGCAGCAAGTAACAGCCTATGATATTAATCTAAACTACGAATATCACACAAGAAAAGGAATACAACGGTCAGTGTTTTAGAACTGAATTTTGATTACTTGCTTTCTCCTACAAAACAGCAACCAGGATGTGCAAGAGAAAAGAAAAGACTACCTGCCTATGCTTTTCTTTACCTTAGGGAATATAAGAGAAAATAATGATTACCAACCCCCAAGTTATCATTTGAAAACTTCGATTGAACAGTAAAGCAAAAAGTTCATATCCGTAGACGAATCAGATGAAAAATGAAAACCAAGACAAACAGAAAGGACCGAACCACAAGACCTACATATCTTAAGTGTCACATGTCAATTCTAGAGGTCAGATACAAGTTGCTGTATAAAGCAAGAATGCTCATACTGATACATTAATATCCGCCTAAAGAAACTACCTAACAGCAAAAACTTAACTAATAACTATCTGCATTCTAAGGAATTCAACAATTTTGCTACTCTTCCATCCGGAGTCAATCACATTTTCAACATTAAAATCAGACCAGCCCCAATAAAATCGAAACCACAAGAAGCAAAAGCACACAGAGACACGGAGAAGAAAAAAAATACCCAAAACAGTCCTCAGCTTTTCAATGCTTTCAGGGGAGGGGATAACTCCAACTCCAGCGAAGGTAAAAACGTCCTTGCAGGTGTCATAAAGCGTCTGAACCGGAGACACTACCAACCCCTTCTTGGGGCGACGCCGGCCCTTTTTTCCCCTGCTACTCGTATTTACTCTCGTATTGGAGCTCGGGTCCTGAACTTGATTCTTGTTCTTCGCCAGTTCTGAATTTCCCTTTTCCCTCTTGATATTCCCCACACTTGTTTCAATCCCCATTTACCGCCACAACACACCTCGATTGGGTAATTCTCAAAATTGCGTTTAAAAAACCAGTAATTCAAAGATGGAAATTATAAAAAATGCTAAGACAAAGAAAATTACGATCTGTGTGATAGCAAAGTCGAAAGCTTTACTACTCGAGAGAAACAGAGGAAACTTGGGAGGGTAGAGAAAAACTGAGTTCAATTACAAATAAAAAGGAAAGGTTAGTCGGGGTTGTCTAAAAACAGAGGAATATATCTTTTTTTCAAAACAAAAAAGGGGGGAGGTGGGGGTTAAGAAGGAATAATAGAACAGAGAGATGGTGAGGACCGGAAGAGATACATCGTGGCTGCAGTGAAGAGCTGTGGATTGTAAATGGGAGGGGTATGTGCGACAGGGGGTTACGAGGGCAAGGCTGAAAGAGAAATAGAGTTGGTTTCCCAGAGGAAAAAGGAAAACCAGGGGCCGTTGCCTGCATTTCCTATGGGCTGTTCCAAATACCAGCTTTTTCTTTTTCAAATGTTTTATTTATCCCTTTGTTGTTACGAAGTCTTATTTTTGCTTTTGCCCTCCATTTTCACTTTTTTATCAATTCAAGTGTTTATCCCTTTGGTGTTGCGAAGTCTTCTTTTTGTTTTTGCCCTCCACTTTCTCATTTTTCCCACTCGTCTCTTTATCAATTAAAGCGTGCTAATTTTATCCTTTTCGTTAACTTTTGCTCCTCATCTCCTTATTAATTGCAATTTAACCCACTTGATTTTGGAAACTTAGCTGATAGAGAAGGATATACGAAAACTTTCAACTTTAGAGATCTTCCTATAAAACAACTGACAAGCTGTGCTCTCGTTTTTCTTTAACTTGGTTAATGTATGTTAGGTAATTTTAATTAAAAAGTTGTATTCACTGATCTTCTTTATTTTATTAAAATATCTCTTCCCCCACTTCCTTTGGCAATCAAGTTAGAAAAATATTAAATATTTATCTTGTGAGTTAATAGTCCGGTTAACATAATTTTATCACGTAATATTTTCTTTTAAACTGTCATACTATGTTTTACCATTTTAAAAAAAATTGGAACTAATATTTATGGCAATTTCCTACTTAGATAATATCTTGCTTTGACCTTAACATGAAAAAGTGTATTTCTTAATTCCCATTAATCATAAGATAAGGAGAAACATACGAGACATAAATTTGGTGAAGGGGGAACTAAAAGTTGAAAGAAAAAAATAGAAAAATGTGAAACGGTTAACCATGCATGTTTTTAATACATACGGAAAAGGTTCAAGGCAATTGTATTGAGGGGGTGCTTGGTTGATGGGTTTGGGAAAGAATTAATGGGTATGGAATAAAAAGTGAGTGGTTGGTTGTTAATTATGATTATAGGAGTAATGGTTTGATATCCCACTTTAGGGGAATCCTCCATAC
>JANVCL010000008.1:11682855-11698553 GCA_026546855.1 Erythroxylum incrassatum | reverse complement strand
ATTTCTAATTTAAGCACATCAACAAACGTTATTAGGAAAATTCCCATGTCAATTAAAATGCCAAAAATAAAAAATAAAAACTAGGATATTTTCAAAATAAATCATAACAAAAGGTATGAAAAATCTCGTATAACAAATGACATATTTAAAAAGAAAAGAAAATATATGGTAAAAATATTAAATAAATAGTAAGAAAATACTAAAAGTGAATAGAGCAAAGATGTGAATATCGTTCCATTCCGTATCGACCGGAAAATGAAATGAAATATCCTACTTTGTTACCGGTTTTAGGTATCGAAAGTTTCGCCTGGTACCAGTCAGTATTTAAAATACTGACCAAATACCTATCGATACTATGAATTTTGACAAATCCAAGGACTAAATAGCAACAAAGAATTTTTAGATTTGGTTTTGACTTGACCTGACCCAAACACTTGACCCAACCCACGTACCAAATTGGAATTGTGATTCTTTTTGGGTGTGTTTTCAATTGCTTTTTTTATGTTCTTGAATTGCATTTGAATGGTGTTTTGGTTGTGTTGTGTAATATTGAATTTGTGAATGGTTTGAAAGTTTGAAATTATTGGAATTGCGAATGGTTGTGTTGGAATTGTTAGAGTTGAGATTTGAGAAATTTGAGTTTGAATTTAAAAGTTAGAAATATTTGATAATGGTTAAATCTAACTACAATGTAAGTAATTTTTTAATCTAATAAAATGAAATGCAAAAATTTTCTTCGTATGATGATGTTAATCATATAAAATGAGTTATATTACATAAGATGGACATGCGTATCGTGTAATTGTGTATGTTGAATACTTGAATTGTTGTTTTTGACTTATTGGTGAATTGTGTTAAATAAAATTGAATTGTGTTAAATGAAAGTGAATTGTGTATGATGTAATCATATAAATGGGTTATATTACATAAAATGGACATGTGTATTGTGTAATTATGTATGTTGAATACTTGAATTGTTGGTTTTTGACTTATTGATGAATTGTGCTGGATAAAATTGAATTGTGTATGATGTAATCATACAAAATTAGTTATAATATATAAGATGGATATGTGTATTGTGTAATTGTATATGTTAAATACTTGAATTGTTAGTTTTTAACTTATTGGTGCATTATGTTAGATAAAATTGAATTGTATATGATGTAATCATATAAATGACTTATATTATATAAAATGGACATGCCTATTATGTAATTGTGTTAGTTTGGACCTTTAAGTTAAACAATACATATGTTGTGATAGTAGTTGATAATGAAATTATGTGTTCTTTATTTTGATATATGTCTTCATTTATTTTTACAGATAAATGGAAGAAAGTTCAAGTACTCTTGATCATTTAACCGTTTTAGCAAAGATATAATGATCTAACTTGGGCTCATGTTGCATTGGTCCCCAGTATGAAAAACCATACTATTCGCTTGCTTTGTAATAAGCATTTGAAAGATGGATGAATAACCCGATTAAAAAATCATTTAGTTGGGGTTAGAGGAGATATGAAACCCTGTAAAAAAGTAAGTTGTGATGTAAAGTGACAAATAAAATTTTTTCTTAAAGAATATCAACACGAGAAAGATAGAAGAGAGAGATTAAATTATAAAAATTGATAGTGGAAGTTTGCTTGTTAGTTTTCATGATAATAGTAGGATGTTGAAGGTGGTAGTGATATTGTTCGTGTTCCGCCCCAACAAGAAGTGATTGTTGCATTTAGACTTGATGTTAGGAAAAGAAGAAGGTAGATGTCATTTTTTTGCACCACGAATAACTCTTGGAGCTTAGCCTTCATTTCTTATTGCCATGCAATCAAAAGAAGTGGTTCACAATGTAGATATGACAATGGCTAGATGGTGGTATGATATAGGTGTAATATTCAATGCTTCATAATCTTACTATTATCAGTCTATAGTGGATGTTATAGCCTTTTACGATCCGGGATACAAAGCTTCTTTTATTGATGACTATAGAGATAAACTTTTGAGTTGTTTAGTTTCTAAAATCAAAAGTTAATTGGAAGAAAGATGAATGGATTGGGCTACTTATGGATGTTCAATTACGTGTGATGGTTAGATGAATAAGAGACATGAGCCTATTAATAATTTTTTTGGTTTATTCTACAAAGGCTTAATGTTTTTGAAGTCTATTAATGCATTTGGCCTTGTTAAGAATACTGATACTTTATTTGAAATATTAGATGAAGTTGTGAATAAAGTAAGACTAGAAAATATTGTTTAGTTCATTACTGACAATGATTTTGTTTATAAAGATGTGGGAAGAAGGTTTCAAAGAAAGTACAATTCTTATATTTAGACTCTTTGTGCTGCACATTTCATTGACTTAATATTGAAAATTTTAGGAGATGCTAGGTATTTTCCTATTATTGATTAGATTATGTAGAAAGCCAAAAAGGTGATTAAGTTCATCTATAATCGTGCATAAGTCTTGAATTCAATGAGAAAGGATTTTACTAATGGTAGGAATTTATGTTGTCCTACAACTACAAGATTTGTAGTAGATTTCTTATCATTTCAATGTTTCGTTATAATGAAGAAAGAGTTGAGATGGATATTTACAAGTGATAAGTAGGTTGCATATTAGCATGCAAGGTCTAATGTTGAATTAGAGGTTTCCAGAATTATACTTGAAGATATTGAATTTTGTTCCTAATGCCAATTTGTCATTTGAGTTTGCAAGCCTTTAGTGATGGTGCTTTGTTTGGCTAATAGTGATGAAAAGGTAACAATGAGTTATTTTTTAATGCTATATAGATGGTGAAGGAAACAATTAAGGCCAATACAAAAAATAAGCCTTCTTTGTACACACTTTATCTTGTAGTCACCAATGATAGATAAAAAAGCCAACTTTACTCTCCATTGTTTGCAACAGAGACATTTTTGAATCCTAGTATCTATTTTAGACTAGGTTTTACAAAGAAAGTTAAAGTTTATAGGGGAATGCTATTAACTATTACAACAATTGTTGCCTATGGATGATGCAAGATCTCTTGAGCTCACAAATGGAGCTTTGTAAGCAGGCGAATTACTATTTGACAAATAGCAAAACTTAATCCAGATATATATATTTTAATTTTGTTACTTGTTGAAAATTAATTATTACTTTATTTTGTTTATAACGCTACTTTTATTGTCTTACGACTTACAGTTTCTTGGTGTGACTAATTCAGAGCTGGTGTTTCAGAATTACAAAGGTTTGTAATTCGAATTCTAAGTCAATGTGTGAGTGCAATAGGCTGTGGAAGGAACTGGAGCATATTTGACTTCATCCATTCCAAGAAAAGGAATAAATTGAAGCACAAGAGATTAAATGACTTGGTCTTCATTCATTATAATTTAAAGCTTTGGGAAAAGTATCTTATTATCATTATTAATTTAGATATAATTTCTTATAAATTTTAATAATTAAAATTTATTGTTTACTAGGACTCTTAATAGAATAAGTAATTTAGTAGAACTAATTTACATTGTTAATATCGATCTTTTAACAAATTGGGGTTCTAAGGAATCGAATATGGTAGATGTGAGTGATTTGGAAGATAATTTTGGATGGGAAAGCATTGACTTATCATTTGGTGCATTGAATGATGATGACAATGATGATGAGACTCCTTCCAATGATGAGGATTTTGTACCAAATGATAATTGAGGTCAGTGCAGTTATAGTGAATATCTCCCTGCAAACGATTTAATGAAGTTCTAGGCTTTTGTTTCTACTCTTCTTTTAATTTTACTTATATTTGATATATATGTTAAATTCTATATAAGCAATGTAATTGTAAATGTTTTTGTTTCAGGTTTCACTTTTACTTGGTTATTCCTCATCACAAACTCTTATTGTAAATTGAAATAGTTAGAGAATTAAAGATATTTATTGTTTTTTTATTTGATATTTTGATATAATTATTATTTATTATATGATAAAATTGTAATATTTTAAATACTTTGTATTGTTTTTAATTTTATATATGTATGATGCTTATCTTTTTTTATATTAATTGTGGTTATTATTTATATGTGAAATATCTAAAAATTAATGTTAATAAAAATAAATAAATTGTTGTTATTTTAAAATTATATTATTATGATTTTTGGAGATATGGTTGATGTAAAATTATAAAGTATATAGTACAATATACTAATGAATTATTTTGCAATTATAAAAAATTCAGGGACTATTTCATAAATTTTAAAATTGCCTGAAATGGTACCCAATATTGACCAATACTGGTACAGTATCGTACCAGAATCCACTCTGGTACTAAGGTCAGTATGGTATTCATAACATCGAAATACATAGAAAAATAAAGTACATTAATTCCTTTTAAACCTAAGTCAAATTATAAAGCTACGTTTGAGATCAATTTATTAATTACCATTTTTAGTGAGTTAGTGGAGATAAAATCATCAAAATAATAGTTATGAAATTTATAATGGGGCATAAAAGACTCAAAAGGTAAAAGACGTTATTTGCCCTTTAACATTTTATAAAGTATTTAAAATAACTCATACTATTATTTTCATTGTAAATTCACACTCTACATTTATAAAATGACATGATTTACACCTTCAAACCTAGTTTCATTAGGTTTTTATTAAATCAACGTCACAACTATGTTAATTTAGGGCACTTGGCATGCCAGCTATACAATTCTAACCACATGGATACTAACGTGGCTTTTATACAATTTTTATTTTCAATTTTATTAACGTTTAATTATTTAAAATATAAAAACAAAATATAGATTATACCGCTACAAGAAAATTATAGAATGCCGACAAAAAAATTCCTCCGTAATTTAGCAACGGAAACAAAAATTTCATTGTAAATTTGAGACGGAATAAAAAATCCGTCATTACAAGAGGATAAAATGTTACTGCCAACTTTGCCGATGGAATTTAGTGACGGACTAGTGAATATTGTCGTAAAAATAGACATAAATTGTTCTCGGCTAAAATTTCATACTGAATTTACAAACAGAAATAATTTTCATCGGTAAATTAAAACTAAAGGAAAATGATGTTGTTTAAATTGGAAGGAAACGTTGTCATTTTCCTTTGATTTAAATCGACAAATGTAGACCTTCCTTCTCTTCTTCTTCATTGTTTTCTTCTTCATTTCTGTTCTTCTTCGTTTCCTCCATCTCCGATAGATCTGTTTTAGTTTCTCCGTCCATAGTCTGTCCGTCCATTTATCGTCTTTGCTTCCTTTGTCAAGGTTGGTTGTCTTGCTATTAGGTTTATTTTTCTGCTTCATTTTTTATTGTTAAATGATTTTATTTTCATTTATTTTGTTTATATGGATTGAGTTGTTAGGGCTTATTTTGGTTGTTAATGGGTCTTTGTTCGTTGTTCTGTGTTAATGTTATTGAATAATGAAAAAAAAACAGTTTTGAAACAAAATAGGGACAAATTTATGTAGCATACTAAGTGTTCGATAAAAGTTCTATTAGGGATGAAAGTTCAACAAATTGGTTTTAAAACTTAGAAATTGAGACGTGAGCCTTAATTAACACTTACAGTGAGTTTTACAACTTAGTAGGGTATTTGAATTGTCGTAGTTAAAGGGTTTTTTTTCAAAGAAAGAATATGTTAAGTATAGGTGTGACTGAAAAAAAATGCCATTGTTTTAAATGTAATAAAAAGTTAGGATTGAGTTGTGGATTTGTGTATGTACAGTTGAATTTCCCATATGTATAGAGAAAAGAAAAAGGAGAAATTTTAATTTACATGATAAAAATTGTATATGTTTTAAGAAGTGATGGATTAAATGAGGAGATTATTGAGTATTTGAATATATAATGTGGCTTATAAATTCTCAGTCAATTTATTCACCTAAGTATTTTTCAAGTTCTCTACTATTCTCTTTGGTTTTAATCTTCTTGATCTAGAAAAATCCTTACCTTTAACCTTAACCCCATTCCAACTGAGACATAAGGACTTTTTGATTCAAATGTGCATATAATCAAAGATGAAAAATATTAGTAGTAACATATTTTTTATCATCAAAATCATGAGTTAGAGCCGCTATTGGTTTAATAATCTTCTCATTTTATAATAAAATATATTTGGAGATGTTTGAGAAAATAAAGGATATTAAATAAACTATCCCTATGTCAAATCAATGTAGAGTATAAAAATAAATGATATTGTATAAATCCACTCCACGTCAAATCAATATGTAAAGAATATTCCCCTTTTAATTCATGCTTTATGAATGATTGCATTTTAATATTATCATTATTTCTCATTTTCATCAAAATTAAATAGGATATATGGTATATAAAGTTATAAGTATGAATAGGAAAAAAAAGAACAATTCTATCTCTCCCTTATCAAAAGGCATATTATATGGGTAAAATATATATGCAAAGTGGTTGCTGAAAATGATCTAATTTTCAAATGGTTCATATACCAATTCGAAGATCAATATACCTTTTACCTTTCTCTTCCTATGTACATGCATCAATCCTTTCTTCCTCT
Organism: Erythroxylum incrassatum; assembly: GCA_026546855.1. Lineage (NCBI taxonomy): Eukaryota > Viridiplantae > Streptophyta > Magnoliopsida > Malpighiales > Erythroxylaceae > Erythroxylum > Erythroxylum incrassatum. The sequence goes on along the minus strand of JANVCL010000008.1, from coordinate 11,692,041 downwards.
CCCCTTAATTATGCACGACTAAGTTAATATTCCCAATTGTCATCAATGTGAAGGAAGTATTTGCACCCTTTTTTATACTACCAAAGGTTACTTCCTTTTATTCTTCAATTGGTTCAATAGTTATTCTTGCTACTAATTTCCTTATTTAACTCATATAAAGGATTCTAATAATTTTTCTTTTGAAATAATTGTTAAAGATACCATTGTTGTTCCTTATTGGATATTAATAGAGATTATCTCAATTATTAGAATTCATTTTATGCTACTTAATATTGATTTACAAGAAAAAAGTTAATATGTTCTAAGTACCCACACAAACTTTGGTGTTTAGAGGTTAGTCTTGGAACCATTTTCATCTCATATCTTTTTTCATTTTTCTTAACAAGAATTTTTTTAAAATAATTTATTTTTATGTGACCATAATCACCAAAAAAATGATATCTCACATGATAAAAATTGAAAGTGTTGGTGCCATATGAGAAGGATTTAAAAGAATATGATTATATGCATTTTTAGGTATTGATAAATGATATGTATGATATGAAATTCTCTTATGGATATATGGAGAATTAGGAGCTCTCATTCTGTGATGAGAAGGTATATCATATGAATTGTCATATCATATGTCATTTCATAAAATTGGGACCAATGAGAATTTTGAACATATGTCAAATACTTGTATAGTGGACTATAATGATTATGAGCTTGTGTTATACCATTATAATTGAATTTAGGTTTATACTAAGTGTGGGCATATTTAATAATCTGTTGTCATGGATGAGGTCCATATTATGATTGTTGCATGCCTTTTTATGTCTTTCTATGTGAATTATACTTAATTTTGCCTTTAAAGACTTGATGTTTACATCTAGAATATGAAAAATACATGAATGCATGAAATTTCTTTTTTAAATATGAAATAGAATGTTGGATGAGTATGTGATATTTATACACATTTAGCCATAGGCTCATAAGATATGTGCTTTCCCCTCACAAAGATAGTCTTGTTGTTAGAGGGTGCACTTTAATAATTGAAACCAATTTATCATTAGAGCTTTTTAAGGCTCCAAGTATTATATTCAATTTTTCACTGTATATTGAATCTAGAAAAAGACTTTTTGAGGCCATTGATATCCTTTTTGAATGTCTTATTTTCATGCAATAAATCATACCCATTGCCATTGGAAACAACCACACTCTTAGATTATGTCATGTCATGCATATCGCACTTCAATTTCTCATTCTTAACCATAGATATGTTTAACCATACATATGTTTAACCATACATATGTTGAAGAGTTTTTAACCCAAAGGCATACTTACAAGTTTCTTTCTCGTTTTTCATGCTCATGACTTCTACACATTCAACAAACTTACCATATGAAAGCTTGTATATGATTATTTCACTTAATGGTATTAACATAGTCAAGTATGTAGTTAATAATGATTTTGACTCATTTTTTAGATGAACAAAGATTCTATGGATGTTATAATTTTTTTTTGTCTATTCTAAATTAACATTTCAAATACTTTTAGTTATATGTAATTTTACAGTTAGAGGGTCATAACACCTATACTCTTTTTGAGAATTTGAATAGCCAACAAAGATATTGATTTATGCATAGATCAATTTTAGTTTGAATATCTTAATGTTTTATGAAATTGAATTTGTTAAGTAAAGGAAATGAGTGATCCAATAAGGATTTAAGCATTAATGAAAAATTTCTTTTCTTATGTGGATACGTTCTTTGATTATGAATTTTTAGAACTTGAATTTCATCTATTTAAGATTACATATAAGATGCATACAAACATTAAAAATGATAAAGTCACCTAGGATTTGAATTTAAGCAAAATTGTAGCCTTTTTATACATTAATGTATTAGTGCGTCGGTTTTTAGCCTAATTTAAAAGTCAAGCCGTTTCTGTGTAATCTTTCCTAAATAACCTTAAGCCTAAAAAGAAAAATAAGTGCTTCCCTAAATAATTTACAGTCATTTCTTCGACGACTCTTTCCATGTAGTGCCTTCTTACCTTAGGGTACATATTGGGATGTCCAGAGGACATTCCAGTACATAACCTATGATAATGACACGCTATGATCAATCACTACATTCACATAACATGGCATCATCTATCTTCATTCTCTTATAAACATCATAAGAAAAGTCATAATATTTTAAAACCAACTTTTCCTCATTTCATTTCATAAAACCTAACGTTATACAATGTATCTTTCAACATTCATACTTGTACAACATCATAGCCTAATACAAAAATGCGGTACATGAAAGAGGAAAATACACAAAATCCATCTAATCTGTCCATATTCCAGCTGACCGACCCTTGAACCATTTCTTCTTGTTCCAAAAGAAAAAATTAATATCCCTCAGTAGTTAAAGTCGCCCCTTGGTCCTGAAAAGTTAACGTTGCAATTTTGGTGGGTTTTGCGAACTCAATGAGGTAATCATCATCGATGGTTTACCCAATTCATGCATCACATCAATAAATGTAACAATTTATTCACATTTTTGCATAATTGATCACATATCACATTCTCACTTAAGAGTAGACAATTTTGCATTTCATTAAATCAAATATACTTAACAAAATGCATATGAAATGCCCATATGACTCTTTTCTAATTATTATGTTGTTGTGACGGAGTGCCTGAGCTGTCCCATATCCATTATGGATATCGGACTCATTTATATTGTCCCTTATCCGTTGGGGATACATAACTCATTTTATATAGTGAGCCTTTGGCTTTTAATCACATTTGGTGCTTTAAGCTCGTTTTCGATGGCTACTCAAGTCACAACTCTCATTATCTGATCATGCATTCATGTATGGAATGCATATCTCATAATCAATCATGTCATGAAACATTTAGTTCGTCGTATTCATATTCAAGAAGCACTTCAATATCTCATTCATATATCACAACCATCGGACCTTTATTGTCCAGAATCAACATAATCAAATCACATTCATTCAATAATTCAAACATAATAAAATCAAACAAGTAATTGAGTGAGACAACCTAGGTTACTCACAAGTCACTCCCGAAGCTAGTGTCTAGAAGTTTTGACAATGTCTAGAGGCTGACGTTCCAGTTGCTCCTCTATATCACAAAATATACGCATATCACAATTTGGCGCAATTGTAAGTGATTGAAAATGCACATCTATGTATATGAAATATGCATAATGCATGTTCATGACAATATTGGGTATTTATCCATTAGTTTTGTCACAAAATCAATCCCATATCAAAACTCACCTAAGTATAATTTATACTTAGGTTTATACCTCAATGAAATCATTAAAATCACAATTCATAACTTATTGAATCACCTTCAAATTTTCCCCAAAAACTAACTTTTGGGTCAACTGTTTTTGATTATTTAGACAACGAAAATGAAGTAATTTGGCAATACTTTCTTCTGGAAAATTATTACCCTATCTCTTACATTTCTAATGACATCAAGATCGTTCAATTTGATTAAAAAATCTGAAAGCTATACCTCAAATATTTTCGGACTATTCTTATTCTAAAACAGTATACTGTACTCAACTTCCATCTAAAAAGTGAACATCTTAGATACTGAATTACAATTCTACTTCTTCAGAGTATTTTTATCCCTGTTTCTAGTTTACCCCAAATCAAAAATTATCTTATTCTGATGTCTAGAGAAGAAGTTGTGGTCAAAAGCAACAAGATTGTTCAGTTTACAAAATGCTCTCGGGTGTACAAATTGAAATTAAGTCACAGTTAACTATTAGAGAACACAGTGTCTTGATGTGACAAATAAAGATCAGTCTAGCAATTAAACTCAAGGGAGTGAAGGATAAAAGCCACAAGCGTAAGTGACTCACAAGTTTCAGGAAAAGTCAGAGGTGTGATAGATACCGACAAAAAAATTTGGACTATTTGAGAGCACACTCAGTCAGACATGTCCCACATTTTTCGCTTGATCTCTCTTGAATGATTTTAGATGGCTAATATTTTTGGTGGAGAGGTAGAGTGGTTGAGCTCAAGTTTATTATCTAAATTGGCAATACTTTCATAGCCTTTACTATGCTTTTTGACTCCTAATTCTTGATGTTTGTGCTTAATTTAATCCTTAACTGTGCACTTTTATTTTATGCAATTTGACAGTAAAAATTGTCACAATTGGTATTAATTGCATTTCTTGATTTTTCTAAGAACAATTGACACTGCAAATTGCTATTTTAGTTGTAGAAACCTCAAGGAGATGTGAGTCAATGCATTGAATTGAAGTCAATAGGAGAACAAATCCTTTGGTCGTTGCGGCGAAGAGCGAGGAATCTAGGTTGATCTTTTGGGAAAAGTTTGTCGCAGAGAAAATTAATTCTTTTACCACGACGAAGGATCCAGAAAATGAACAAAAGCTTTCGGGAAAAGTACACCGCGGCGAGCCTGCCTGTCACTGTGGCAAAACGTCGAAAAACCCAAACATATTTAGAAAAATCTTGAAGTGAATCATACGTTAATAAAAAAATTATTATACGATATACAAATGCACAAGAAGGGGGGTTCAATTGTGTATTCTTTTTCGGTAATCCCCTTCATAACAAGTTCGTTAAAAAAATGTTCTTTTCACAGAAACTACTGAAAATTAAAGTTGTAAGATATTTTCAAAAACTTGTGTAAAACTAGTAAGATTGAAAGTTAAGAGTCAAGAGAGAGATTGAGAGTTGAGAGATGTTGACACAACGATTTTTATACTGGTTCACCCCAAACCGTGGGCTACATCTAGTCCTCAGATATCTTTATGAGATTCCACTATCTCTCAAAACATTACAAGTATTCTTTGTTTCCAAGCCTCTTCAGGTCTCTTACAATCAGCATTCTTTCACACTTAGCCTCTTCAAGCTATCTGCACTTCTTTCAATTGAAAGATAATTTGAGCTTTGTTACAAAAAAATAGCTCTAGACTTTTCGCACAATAATTTCTCTTAAGCATTGCTAAGCTTTTTAATTTCGCTAACTTCTGCAGTCTTCGACTATGACTCATATTTATAGCCTTCGTCTTTAACTGCTTCTTGATTCTCGTTTCTTGATCTTTAAAGAATCAATTATTCAGTTGAGTTCTTTAACTAACTCAAACTGATTCATCATCTGACGTGCTTTGCTTCTTCCGTCTTCTTTCTTTCATCTACTTTCTTTCGTCTTCTTTTTTGCGTCTACTTTTCTTTGCTTCGTTTCCATCTTCTTTTCTATTTTCTTTCGTCTCCTTTTCTAATTTGCTTCCGTATGCTTTTCTAATTTGCTTCAGTCTACTTTTCATTTTGCTTCCATCTGCTTTTCGTTTTACTTCCATTTGCTTTTCATTTTGCTTCCTTCTGCTTTTCGTTTTGCTTCCGTCTTCTTTTCGTATCTTTATTATTTGTTCCTCATCAAAATCATTAACGTAAATTCATTTTAACTTAACATTTATGTCGAAGAATAGAATGTTTATGTTGAATATCAAGACAATCGAAGCAACATGTTTAAAGGTGGATGTGAAAGATGAAGCATGGCATTGGCATATGAGATTTGGACACTTAAATTTTGGCGCACTCAATGAGTTGGGAGATAAATACATGGTGAAAGGAATGTCCTCCATCAACCACCCATATCATTTATGTGAAGCATGTTTACTTGGCAAGCATTCAAGAAGGACTTTTCTAAAAGAATTGGTGATAAGAGCAACTGCACCACTTCAACTTATTCATACCGACGTGTATGGACCAATCAAGCCATTATCAATGGGTAAAGTAGATACTTCCTACTTTTCATTGATGATTATAGTAGAAAAACATAGGTTTATTTCTTAAAGCAGAAATCAGAAGCATTTAAAAAGTTCAAGGCACTTGTGGAGAATGAAACTGGCTATACAATTAAAGTCCTAAGGCCCGATAAAGGAGGCAAGTTCACATCTAAATTTCTGTGAAATATATGGAATCCGTCGTCCGTTAATAGTCCTAAGATCACTCCAACAAAATGGACTAGTCGAAAAGAAACATATAAACAATTCTTAATATGGCTCGATGTATGTTGAAGGCCAAAAATATGCCTAAAGAATTTTGGGCCGAAGCTGTTTCTTGTGCAGTATATTTGTCAAATCGGTCTCCAATGATAAATGTCAAAGATCAAACTTTACAACAAGCGTGGAATGGAATGAAGCCTAGTATTGCTCATCTAAGAGTTTTTGGAAGCATAGCATATGCTCATATGCTGCAACAAGAAAGATCCAAGCTCGATGATCGAAGTGTTAAGCTGGTATTCATTGGCTATGACCAAAATTCCAAAGGCTACCGTTTGTACAATCCAAGTAATGGAAGGATTGTTATGAGTAGAGATGTCGAATTTGATGAAGAAGCAATATAGGATTGGGAGACACAAGAAATTGATTATGTTTTTTTCCCATACTTTAAAGATGAAGAGGAAGAAACGACAACAAATATTCAAGAGACAGCTGCACTTGCTTCTCCAAATACGCCTCATTCTTCTTCGTCCATGCATGGAGAAAGTTCAAGTGATGGAGCATGAAAAATAAGGAGTATTGATGGTATTTATGAACAAACAAAAGAAATCAATGATGTTGATGTAAGTAATTTCTTTTGTCTTCTTGTAGATAGTGAACCTTTAAATTTTAAGGAGGTCGTAAAGGACAAAAGATGGAGACAAGCCATAGAGGAGGAGATCAAGGCAATAGAGAAAAACAATACTTGGGAATTATCAAATCTTCCTAAAGGTCATGAAGCTATTGGAGTCAAATGGGTCTACAAAATTAAAAAGAATGTCAATGGAGATGTAGAGAAATATAAAACAAGGCTCGTTGCTAAAGGCTACAAGCAAAAGTATGGAGTGGATTATGATGAAGTATTTGCACCTGTTGCTTGTATGAAGACTATTCGTTTGTTGATCTCTTTTGCAGCTCAAATGAAGTGGAAGATCTATCAACTTGATGTAAAGTCAGCTTTCCTAAATGTCGATCTTCAAGAAGAAATCTTTATTGAACAACTAATTGGCTTTACAGTCAAAGGTCACGAAGATAAGATCTTGAGACTGAAAAAGGCATTGTATGGGTTAAAGCAAACACCAAGGGAATAGAATACTCGCATCGACAAGTACTTCCAAGATAATGGGTTTGTTCGTTGTTTTCATGAATACGCTCTTTACATTAAATCATATGGAAATGGAGATATTCTACTCATTTGTCTTTATGTGGATGATCTTATTTTTACCGATAATAACCCAAGATTGTTTCAAGAGTTTAAGAAAGCTATGTCTTTGGAGTTTGAGATGACAGATATTGGATTGATGTCATACTATTTGGGCTTGGAGGTAAAGCAAATGAAAGAATGAAATTTTATTTCACAAGATGGATATGCAAAAGAAATATTGAAGAAGTTCCAAATTCTTGATTGCAATCTGGTGACTACACCCATGGAACGTGGAATTAAATTGACAAAGTTTGATGATGGAGCTAAGAAAGATTCTTCTGTATTCAAAAGCCTTGTTGGATGCTTAAGATACTTGACATACACAAGACCAACTATTCTCTTTGCTGTTGGATTGATAAGTCGTTTCATGGAAGCACCTACTTGTACTGATATGAAGGCAGCTAAGAGGATTCTCTGATATATCAAAGGTACAATTGACTATGGATTGCTCTATACATCATCTATTGATTTCAAGCTTGTTGGGTTTTATGATAGTGATTTTGCGGGAGATATTGATGATAGAAAAAGCACAACTAGTTTCATGATTTTTATGGGTGATTGCGCTATTAAATGGAGTTCAAAGAAGCAATCTATTGGGAGTTTGCCAAGTTGTGAATATGAATATGTTGCTGCAACTTCATGCCCTTGTCATGCTATTTGGCTTAGGCGGCTATTAAATGAACTTCACTTGCCACCAAAGGAAGCAACTGAAATATGTTTTGATAACAAGTCTGCACAAGCATTGACCAAGAACCCAGTTTTTCATAATCGAGGCAAACACATAGATACGAGGTATCATTTTATTAGAGAATTTATCGTAAAGAATGAAGTGGAGCTCAAGCATGTAAGGACTAATGATCAAGTTGCAGATATTTTTACGAAATCACTAAAATTTGAAGTTTTTCAACATTTGAGGACAAGACTTGGAGTACGAAACAAAATTTCAAATTAAGGGGGAGTGTTGAAGAGTAATTTGAAAGTCAGTCTAGATATATGGATGTTTAAGTTCATTGTTAGGAGTTTAATTATGTTCATGTATTAGTTACATAATTAAATATTGGTTCATGTATGGTTTATTTATTTGGGTTTATGTACTTAGATATGAAGAGTCATTTTTGTACATATAAATACCCTTTTATACTTGAACTAAATCATTCAAGTGAAATACAACTTCTTTTTCTAAACAATTATCTCTTCTATAAACCTCCTCACTTCTTAACAGACACATACTAGGTGTCAATTCTATAAAAAAATGTTATTGAAAAAAATTAATAGAAATAATGTGAAAATCTTTTTACATCTTCCCCCTGTAAACTTAGGATGAATTGGGTTGGGCTGGACGTGACTTAAACTAATTCAGCCCGTCTCGGTCCATAAAATCTTATTGGGCCACGACTGACCTGATCTTCTCACCGAGTCCTATTATTTCTTAAATAGTTCTCTCTTCTTCTTGCCTGAGTTGACGAGTAAACAATGACGTTCAGCACACCCTTCGTATATTTATATGGATGCGAGCGAGCGATCAAACAAACACCTACTTATGCATTGCATACGTCTGATTTGTTATTTAGCTTGTTCACAAAGCCAGTGGAGGAAGAAGAAGAATGGAAGGAGGAGGCAAGGCAATAGCCCACGAGATCGGAGGAATCCAAAATGACGCGCTTCACTTAGGCCTCCACGGTGTCAAATCGGACCTCGTTGGAACTCACCCCCTCGAGTCCTCCTATCAAACTGTAGCTAACATGTAACATCCCACCCTTGACGGGAAGGGTAAAATAGTAATGTGGCAAAGGTCGAGAGTGATTAGGACTAATTGGATAATGTCATGCATACTGGTATTGGTCAACAGTGAATTTTTGCACATGAAAAATAACTGTACATGCATTCATGATTATTTCCCGGTATTGGGCCTAAATGGACTTTTATTGCGATTAATGTGGAAATTGTATTT
>JANVCL010000008.1:11658852-11676093 GCA_026546855.1 Erythroxylum incrassatum | reverse complement strand
AAACGGTTCCTCTCTCGCCCACACAAAGCATATAATCACATCTTATGCTCAATTCAATCATTCACAATTCATATTCTTATGATTTTCCTCTTTCCATTTAATCAAAATGCCATAATACAAGGCATAGCATAATCATGCTCATATTCAATTCAAAATGTCATAACCTTTTTCAAGGTATGACATGGCCATAATCCATCATACAAGGAGTCATTCATCTTTATGTCACAAAATGCCATGATTCAATTCAAGGGCATAACAGGATCACATTCAAACTCAATTATATCAAAATGTCATACATAGTTCAATGCATAACATACCATAAAACACATCATAATGCATTTTCCACAAAACCATATTTCTAAGCAATGCCATTTAGCACACAATGCACAACAATACATTTTACTCATTACACAATAACTATAAATAAATTACCCACCTTATACTTGCAAAATTTCAAAATCAGTGGCTTCCTTTCTCTTACTCTTGGATAGCCCCTTGATTTCCTAAACAAAATCAACAATTCATCATTTATTCTTCAATTTTTGAAATTCCACTCCAAAAACCCTAAAAAATGTCATAACCCAAATCAAGCCTCAATCTAACCTATTCATGAATCCTATAGGTTAGAAAACTCAACCCCTAGAAGAAAAATCCAAAAGCCCTATGAATTCACTATTCATCTTCTTCTTCCTCAACACTTTCTCTCACTAGGTTTTCTCCATCACACAACTACAACTCATTTCTTTACAAGACAAGGAGAAGATGATGAAACTTACCTTAGAAGCTTGGATTCTCCTCCTTTCCACGATTTTTCCCACTTTTTCCTAGCTTTCTTACCTTTTCTTCTCTTCTTTCTCTTCTCCCTCTTTGCTTTCTCTTCTTCCCTTCTAGCTTCCACGACAATCTCCTACTCCTCTCTAATATTTTTGCTTTTCATTTACTCCTTTCCTTCCCAAAATACCCTTCATTAACAAGGCCTTTCCCCTTATGCCCCTATTTTGTCTTTTTGTGTCTCTACACTCTTCCACCCACTTAAGCTACATTAAATACTAACTAACTACTTCTTCATCTAATTAAATGCTAACTTAGTCCTAACCCTTCAATTCAAATGTCAAATTTCTAATTTTTCCCCATGCCATTTTAATTAATGGCCTAACTCAATAATAAAAAATTTTAAACCATCAATCAAGCGTAAATAATCAATTAAGAAATTTAAAAGCAATTTAAAAGAAATCAAGGTCTAACAATGAGCCTAAAAAATAAGATGACTTTTGGGAGCTCTTGATCTAACCATATAACTAATACAAAATTGAGCAAAACTAATGGATTTTCTTTCTACAGTTGTTTCATCTATGGAAGGGGGTCTACCTATGTAACTAGCCAATGAATAGAACCCTTTGGTTGTCATTATTATAAGGGGACACTTTATATGTTCACCCATAATGGAATATTTTCATAGCTAACTCTATTTAGCCTAATGTCTACTTTCCAGACTTAGAGGAAAAGAGACAAATTGAACATGGTCCATAAACCATATTCAACTATGAGTTTTGCTTCATTTGCACTTTGAAATGTGAACAATATTTGATTATTTTATGAGACTAGTACTTCCTATAGCCCTCTACCTTTCCATGTTGTATATGCCCAAAGCTAATAATGGTGGTGTTCCATGCTTTAGCTCCTTCTTTTAAAACTTTAATATCTAGTCCTACAATCTTAATAGTCCTATTTGAGTAGGAACTACTTAAAGATTATGCAAGGAGTAGAGTTGCAAAGAACTGTGCTGTGAAGGTTGACTTCACTAAGGCATTTGATATAATAAGCTAGGATTTTATCATGCAGTTGCTCCAAGTATTTGAATTCCTAATTCAATTTTGCATTTGGGTTAAATAATGCATTTCCATTATTTCATTTAGCATCCTAGTTAATGGGGAACTTACAAGATCACTTAAAGGATGTAAATGTTTGAGGAAAAGAGACCTTTTATCTCCTTACCTCTTCACATAATCTATATAGGCTATTTCTAGATTAATTAGTTAAAACATCTCCCAAAGTCTTGGCTTTGAATATCACAATAAATTCAAGGATTTTGATCTTACTAACCTATATTTTATAAATGATCTACCAATCTTTTGTAAGGCTAAAGATATGTCTGTTTATACAATTTTCTCTTGCTTGAAGATATCCAAAGAGCTTTCCAATTTAGACTTGAACCATGGAAAAAGCCAACTTATTCTATCTTTGAGTACTATGGAAGATGAAGATTGGCTTTCAAGAATCTCAGGGTCCTAAGTCATCCAACCAGTTATTACATATCTAGGTCTGCTTGTGTCAAAAGAAAATTGAGATTTAGGGATTGTATACATTTCATGGAAAAAGTCTAAAAAAGACTTAGCTATTATGCTAATAAGAATTTATCTCATACACGGAGAGTGATGTTGATAAAAGTTGTTTTAAACTCTCTTCACATATACTAGTCAGCTCACATAAGCCTTTCTAATGGGTTACCAAGACATTAGAAAAAATCTTCAAGTCTTTCCTATACGGAAGAAGAAAGGAAGGAACAGTATTGACTTAGGTAAAGTGGAATAAAGTATGTAAACCAAATGAAGAAGGTGGGTTGAGAATCACTAAAATAAGTTTGACCAGTAAGATGTTATTGCTATAAAGACTTTGAAGACTACTTGAAAGGATATAAACCCTATGGTCTAGATAGGTTTATACCTATATTCTCAAAAATAGATGCATGTGGGAACCAAATACTAAAATAAGATACTTTTGGTTCTTGTCACAAATTCTTAAAGCTAAGGAAATTCCATCTCTATAGAGTGTAAGATAAGGAATGGGAGGAGAGCTTCCTTGTACTTTGACAATTGGAACACTAATAGACCCTTAATTCATTCACAATTCAAAAATCAACTTTTATTAAAATACCAGTAAGTGTTAGAGTGGAGACATGGATAATGGGTAATAATTCAATTACCTGTTAATATTATCCCAGACTATTACCCCCAAGCAGATATTGAAGATAGCTAAATTGGCCAATGCATCCCTTATAGAACTAGCAATTCTTGTTAGGAGCTCATAACGACAAGAGAGAATATGGTTGATTGGCGTATCATCATATGACACAAATCACTCTCCTCCAAAGTATCCTTCCTTTTATTGGTGGCATTGAAGAAAGATCTAACCTCTAAGGACATGATCAATTTTTTTAACGTTAAAGAACACTGTGACTTATGTAGAATAAGGAAAGAATGCATTACCTATCTCTTTTACGAGTGCCACTATATAAATTGGGTCTAGTGAAAAATTCAAGAAACCATCAATGTGATGAAATATATAAATTGGGTCTAGTGAAAAATTCCATGCAAGACACACCATGACAAGGACATGGAAGACATTGCCATCTAAATTTGTAGATGGAATATACTACCAAAAATATTGATACCTAGCGAACAAAGAACCGAGCAGATTGTTGAATATTAGAAGCTCATCAAAATAAATGAAATTGCGACTAAGCTAACATTGATTGGAAACATTGACAGTTTAAGATCAGTTCATGATGCTGAAATTGACGAGGTTCATATCATCTAAAGAATTAACTGTTCTCAAGTTGTTAATTGCGTTTATATTCTAGCAAAGAGCAAACTCCTCAAGGAGGTCCTGGAGATGGTTTTTAAATTTTCATTGTAAAGTATTAATTTATAAATAAACTCTTGTTCATTTTTATTTTTAGTCCTTGAACAATTATAAAACTAACAATAATTATATTTTCACGATAAATTACAAGTTTGATTATATGTAAAAGAAGTAGGCTTCTTTTATAATTTCACTTATAAAATTATCTGATGTGCACTGGTGGAGATGGAAGGTAGGGCATTTCATTTATCTGGAAGTTGTTTGGAGAATCCAACCATGCTGATATCTCTTTATTCTGGTAGCTTTATAGTTGGTTCTTAAGCTATGAAACAGTTATGTTCATTATCAAAGTCTATGATCAAGCTGTAAACAGTTGCTCAATTCCTATAGTGTGCAGTAGAACCAATTCATTTCTGCTTTAGACTTTTGAGATTCGTTGATTACATTTATGAACTAATTGTTCAGAGCTATGCTTTGGGATACAAGGAGAAGTCAGGAGAAGCAGAAACCACGACCATTGGCTGACTTGGATGGACATACTGGTCCAGTGACTCAATTGCATGCTGATCCATACAAAATAGTTACTGGAGGACCAGAGGATCCTCATGTTAATGTGTGGGAGTCCGACACTGGTTCACAAACAAACTCCTTGATGTGTTGGCCATTGGAGGATGCAGGTACAAGCTCATGTTGTTCAGCCATGGCTGTGAAAGGTGCACAGATCATTACCACGAGCTACAATGAAGATTTTGGTGTTGTGCGCTTCAGGGACTTTTCTAATGCTTCTTGTCCAGTTCCAAAACATGAGGGTGAACATATCTCCAAGTTTTGGGATCCACAATCTTATGACACAGACTGCTCATAACAGTTCACCAATTCCCCCTTTTCAATCTTATTTAGATATTCTGTAGTTGTGTATGTATTGTCCAGGAGTAATATTATCAAATAAGTTACTCATTCTGCGAACTAAGCTCCCTTGACTAGCCTTTTAGGCAATTAGATTTCATCTGCCGAACAGGTATGTAATAACATAAAGCCCTACAATGGGTTGGAATAGTAATTTAATGAACTCTGCAATTCCCCATTCACAATCAATCACTCTAATTAACAAAATATTCAAACTTTGGAGTTCACATGTATCCTTTCAAGAAGGCCTAGCTAGATCCAAGGAAAAACTTTCCCCAAGTTCGACCGCCAAATGCCACAACAACAATGATATTTTCGGCGTTCACTCTATTTATATTGCATCTCAGGAGTTGAAAGGAGTCTCTTACCTGTTTCTGCAGGGTTCGTGATAGACTTCGATTTTTATCATTGTAGATGGAGTACAGTAGAGAAACCTGCTTGCCAGAATATATACAATTTTCGTTTCTTTCCCTATGCCCAAGCTTTTCTCTGCTAGACAATAGTGAATGCCAAGACGACGTGGAAACTTTGTGAGACTTCGTATTGCAATTGTTTGAACGTTTTTAGTAATCTGACCTAACGTCTAATAGATATGCCTATATCTTCGATAGTTAAGAGAATAATTTTATTATTCAATTGAAGTACCAGGTTTACAATAAATATGCTAATATGCAAATTCTATTCGGTACAACTTTTGCATAACTTATCGTTTACCAAACTCAACCAATTTAAATGTGATTCAAGATTACATACTTGTGTATACAACGGTCATCACCTTGATAAATATACTCTTTATAGGAAGGTTAAGTTGTAATCTTATCTAGCACCTCGAAATGCTTGAACTTCACCTTGATAACTAAATTTGTCAAATTGTCCAAACAATGCTTGAATTTTTTTTTGGTAATCAATTTTGTCAAAATGTTAGCTGAATTTTTTCAAAACGTGAAATTTTTCAAGAAAGATATATCTGGATTTAATTAATTTCTTAATCTTGTAAAACTTAACATTTATCTGCTTAATTCTTGCATGATACACTTGAATCTTTGTTAAATAAATGATATCTTTATTATCACAATATATTTGAACTCTACCTTGATAGATGACTACTTCTCTCACTAGCCTTGTAAGCCATAATGCTTCTTTAGCAACCTCAATCATTATCATATACTCTGCTTCAATTGTAGATAAGATAATTATAGATTGTAATATTGATTTTCAACAAATATTAGACCTCAAGTTATCCAAATCTCATGTATAGTCCAAATTATCATATCCCACAATTGAAGGATCACAATCCTATGGTTTGTTGTACCTCTTAAGTACCAAATATTCACTTAGTTGCTTTTTAATGTTGTCTTCTATACTTACTAACCTAACTAGCAATATAAGCGAAAATTAGTTCTATGTAAACCATTGCATACATTAAACATCCTACACCACTATTACATGTTACCTTAGACATATCATAAACCTCTACATCTATTTTTGGATGCTAACCTAAGAAAATCTGAAGTGATTTATCACTAGAGTGCTCATGGGTTTAACTTTGTTCATTCCAAATTTGTCTATCACTTGTCATATTAACAGTATTGAGGTAACCAAATTTAATATCCCTCTAAATCTCTATTCCTTTTTTTAGCACACCTAAATTCTTCATCTTAAATTTCCTTCCCAACATTGCTTTTAGTTCATTCATATCATGCATATTCTTCGTAACAACTAATATACCGTTCATATATAATAGCAAAATAATAAATGATTCGTCATCAATACTCTTGATGTAGTCACAACAATCATACTCATATTTTATGTAGCCAATTCAATCATTTAAACAAACCATTAGCACCATTATCATGGAGACAACTTTAACTCGTAC
Source organism: Erythroxylum incrassatum (assembly GCA_026546855.1). Taxonomy (NCBI): domain Eukaryota; kingdom Viridiplantae; phylum Streptophyta; class Magnoliopsida; order Malpighiales; family Erythroxylaceae; genus Erythroxylum; species Erythroxylum incrassatum. The sequence goes on along the minus strand of JANVCL010000008.1, from coordinate 11,669,669 downwards.
AACTTCTTCAATTTATTTGGGCTATTCCATGTAAATTTGCTTCATCAACTGACCATAAAAAAAATTTGCCTTCACATTCAGCTTCTCTAAGTGCATATCCAAGCTAGCTACCAATGCCATTAAAATCTTAATGAAAGTACGAAAAACCATCAAAAAAATTCTCATCATAATCAATAAATTACGAAAAACCATCAAAAAAAGAATCTCATCATAATCAATACTTTTCAATAGTGAGTATCCCTTTTTTATTAGTTGAGAAGGCCTCCGGAAAAGCAAAACCGTAAGGGCTTGGCTAGGCCAAGCCTCAAAGCGGACAATATCTGTAAGCGAGTGATCTGGGATGTTACAGGTGGTATCAGAGCCGGTAACTGAACTGTTGTGCCAGCTAGGCTAGACCCCAAAGAGGGCAGGGCCCTAAGGGGGGTGGAGAATGTGAGATCCCACATCGGTTGGAGAGGGGAGCGAAGTATGCCTTATAAGGGTACGGATACCTCTCCCTTATAGACGCATTTTTCATGGCCTAATGGACCATATCCCATCAGAACTCCGATATTAAACGTGCTCGGATGAGAGTAATTCTGGGATGGGTGACCTCCTGGAAAGGCCTCGAGAAAAGCAAAACTGTGAGGGCTTGACTGGGCCAAGGCCCAAAGTGGACAATATCTGTAAGCGGGTGATCTGAGATGTTACACTAAAATTCAATAAAAAATGGAATAGTAGAGATGAAAAATAAAAATTTATTAGAAATTGTAAGATCCTTAATGTTCTTAATTAATTCTCCTAAGTGCTTATAGGGTGAGGCCATCCATCCTAACAGCTATATATTTGAACGATAGGATTTCTTCAAAAGTTTTAAATTTCAAACCCCTCTTAATTTTTTTTAATAAATGCTTTCCTTTCTCTTGGTTATCATAGAATCTTCCACTTAAAGCATTTGGGTGTACTACATTTGTTTATATTTATGAAAACAATAAGGGAAAATTTAATCCTAGGATATGAAATGTTTTTTTATTGGTTATCCTTCCACTAAAAAAGGGTATAAGTTCTTTGATTCAATGTCCAAAAGATTTTTTTTATCTCCACCAATGTCACCTTTTTTAAAGGTAAACCTTTTTTTTCCTCACATCATCTTTAGGGGGAGATATCTAGTGAATATTCAATTTTTAATTTTCATAAGGAAAATGAGACTATGGTCAACATTAACAATGACGTGGATCTTTTCTATAATCTTGATTTAGAAACTAATGATGTCTTAAATAATGGAAATAAGTATCCATCTTTAATGCCCTTAGAAATTCAATCTTAGGAAAAGAATGAAATATGTACAAGGTTAGATGAACATAGTTTTAAAAGTGATTTTTTTTTGCAGAAAATATCCATAAGGACATAAAAAAAACAGACAACTTGCAGCTTGGTTAAGAATCTAACTCAAAGACAAATCTAAAAGTGAAGATCAACTAAGTAAATCTCAGTCCAAGCCTATTATTATTGAGTTAGTGTCTCTTAAACAAATATCTATTCTAGAGTCAAATGAAATCTTAATTTCACCTATTGCTTTTAGAAAAGGTTCTAAATTAAATTATACTAAATATCATATGTTTAGCTTCTTATCCTAATAAAGTTTGTCTCCTTCATTTCGAGCATTTACTTAAGTTTTCTAGGGTTTTTATTTATAAGAATATGCAAGAGGCTCCAAATATTCTTAAGTGAAGGATGTGGCCTTCGAAAAGATGAAGTATAATGAAGTGAAGGAAGGAGTTCCAATAGATGCAGGTTCATATCAACTGTTGGTAAGAAAGTTGATCTATTTATTTCATACTAGATCGGATATTTCTTCATTGTCAGTATAGTAAGCCAATTTATGCATAATCCATATAAAGAACACTTGAAAATAACATACATAATTTTAAGATATTTAATGGGAACTCCAATAAAAGAATTATTGTTGAAGAGAAGTGATCAACAAAGAGTTGAAGTATACAATAATGTAGATTAGGTAGGGTTTAGCATCAAAAGGTCAACTTCTAATTATTGTCACACTTTTTTTATAAGGAAATCTAGTAATTTGGAAGAGTAAAAAATAATGTATGGAGGTTAGGAGTAGTATGGAAGCAAAACATAAATAATGACTCAAAACAATTGTGAAAAAATCTGATAGAAAAAGGCAATGGAAGAACTTAAGAGATCAATAAAGCTCCTAATAAAATTGTTTAGTGATGATATCATAATTATCAGTATCACTAATATTCTAATTCAGCATGATGGGAAGAAATATATGGAACCCCTTATATCTATAACACAAATTGTTGAAATCTTTCCCAAAAGACTAATTAGCTAATTTAAAATTAGAAATTAATGGTAGGATTAATGAGATTATTGATTAATGAAAATTTATTATGTAGAGAATAATTGAATTCTCTTTAATTTAAGGATTCTTGTATTGTTCATAAAAGATCAAGGGTTACTTTTCCTTACAATTTTCTTCATATATATATGTTGGAAACCAACCATGATTGAATCATAGGCGTAGTGGAAAATAAATTTTTTTATGGATGTTCCAACTCTATGATGCTTGCTTAAGTCTACAAATGGACTTTTGCAACTTGCATACTTGATTAGTAACTCTCTTAGATTCAAAACCTTTAGGTTGTGTCATATATACATCCTCTTGCAATTTCCCATTGAGAAATGTTGTTTTGACATCCATTTGCTAGATTTAATAATCATGATATGCAACCATAGCCAATAAGATCCTTATGGAATTTAGTATAGCTACTAGCAAAAAGATTTCATCAAAATTAACTCCTTGTTTTTGTTTGTTACCTTTAGCTACTAACCTGGCTTTGTATGTATATACATTATTATCCATATCAATTTTTCTCTTAAAAAACCACTTGCATCCAATAGGTACAATACCATCAGGTGCATCCACCAAAGTCCGTACTTGGTTAGTGTACATTGAGTCCATTTCAAATCTCATGGCTTATTGCCATTTTAAAGAATCAATATTAGACATTGCTCTTTAAAAGTAGTAGGCTCATTATGAATGAGCGATACATTACCCTTACCCTACTTAATATGTAGATCCAATCTATTGGGGGTATGACATATCCTACTAATGCGTCACAAACTATATGTATCTTCAACTCTCAATTGTACGTCATATGTATCAATTTGAGGTTCTTGTTCCAATTCAATGTGAGTTTGTGACTCTTGAACTTCTCTAAATTCTAGCTCACTCCCATTACTTTCTTTGAGAATAAATTCTCTTTCTAAGAATATAGCATTTCTTAAAACAAACACCTTTTGCTCAAGGGGATGGTAACATTTTTATCCAAAACTCTCTTTCAGATACCCTATAAATTTGCATTTATCTGATTTAGCTTGAAGTTTATCATATTTAACACGCTTCATATAAACATCACATCCCCAAATCTTTAAGTATGACAATCTTGATCTTCTACTAGTCCATATCTCATATGGTATTTTGTCAACCGATTTGGATGAAACTCTATTTAAATGATAAGCAACGGTTTCAATGACATATCCGTAAAAAGAGATAAGAAGGACTGCATGACTCATCATGGAACGTATCATATTTAACAATGTATGATTCCTTTTCTCAAAAACTCCATTATGTTACGGAGATGCGGAAGGAGTCCATTGTGAGAGAATTCCATTATTTTTTAAGTAACCAAGAAACTCGTGGTCCAAATATTCTCTACCATAATTGATCTAAGTGTTTTTAATACTTTTACCAGTTTATTTCTCAACATCAAGTCTAAATTCTTTAAACTTTTCAAATGATTCATACTTTTGTTTCATCAAGTACACATAATCATATCTAAAATGATCATCTATGAACGTAATAAAATATAAGAATCCACCTCGAGCATTAGTGGACATAGGCCTACATACGTCTAAATGTATTAACTCTAGTAACTCACTGGCACTTTCTCTTTTTCTACTAAAGGGTAGTTTGGTCATCTTTTCTAACAAACAAGATTCACAAGTTTCATATGATTCATAATAAAAAGATCCAAACATCCTTTTTTTATGTAACTTTGTGATTATAATTTCATTGATATGACCTAAGCTACAATGCCATAAAAAGATGGATGTTGGTCACTTAACTTTCTTTTCTTACTATTTACATTAACAATTGACCTTTCAAGATCTAATTCATACAAACCATTTGTAAATAATCCAGATCCACATTATTTTTAATAATAATGACAAATTCATTCAAATTTAAATAAAATTAGGAATAATGTTTTTAGTAACAACTAGAACATAATAACAATTAATCTAGTTCTAGTACAAGGCCAGAAGGCAAAGCTATACTAAAAGTTCCTATAACTAATGTAGCAAATCTTGCTCCATTGCCAACTTATAGGTCCACATCTGCATGTTATTACATATTTGAGAACTATATCCATTATCTAATACCCAAGTATGCGGAACAAAAGTAGAAAAATTGATCTCAATCATAAACGTACCTGAAGAGACAGCTTCCTTAAGCTTCTTATCCTTCAAGGTAGCAAGATGAGATAGGCTGTTCCTCTTCTAGTGTCTATTGACTCCGTAGTGAAAGCATGTGCCCTTGTCATTACTGTTCTTCTTAATACCTCCTTTAGGCTTTACTACATTAGTAGAAACCTTTTTTTTTATTTTGTTCTTATTCTTCTTATAGCTCATTTTCTTGCTCATAGAAGAACCCATAAGAAGTATAGAACTGGGTTTCTTTTTAAGGCACCCTTCTGCAATCTTACGCATGTTCAGCAATTCGAGAAATGACATGTCCTTTTGGTTTATATGGAAGTTAATGATGAATTGTGAAAAGCTTGAACTTAGATACTACAACACTAGATTAATGCTCAACTCATGGTCCATGACAAAACCTAATTGGTATAATTTTTCAATATCATCTTCAGCACGTGTAAGTTGACTGAAGATCCTTCTTTCATCTTACGTTAAAACAATGCCTTGGAGAATTGTCATCTCTCCACCTTACTTTTTGCACCAAATAACTCCTTGGAATGCAAAATTATAGTAAGTGCATCCATGTTCTTATGCTGCATCTGAAGCTCAAGAGACATGCTTACTAACATCACACATGTGGCTTGCTCAACATCATCAATATAATGTTGATGCCTCTCCCAAACTTCATCAGCTACATTTGAACTAGGTCCTGGTAGAGTAGGAGTATCAAGAATGTACAACTTCTTTTTTTACTTGCGAACTATTCTCAAGTTTTGAAACTAGTCTGAAAAGTTAGGTCCAATCAACTTGTTAGCATCTATGATGCTCCTCAATGTCAGGTTGTTACTTCTAATTTGATAACTGAAAATCATAAAAGGAGCAAGTATTAGTTTATATCCAAAATCAAGTAAAATAAGGAACTTAAAAATATTTGATTACTCTCACTATTTTATTTAAAATAATAGCCCTCACTATTAAATCGAGAAATTATCAAATAATTTCTTAGTAGGTTAGAATCCTATTTAAAAAAATAATTGATCTTGAGTTTACTTAACAAACCAACTAAATTTATATTAGGTATACAACAACTTTATCAATTACATATCATGTGGCGCCTAGATCTGTTAGGTGACAACTCTTTGCTAAAATATATCATATATATTATTCCTAGCCCTACCTTTAAATTCATATAATCAAGGGTTTGCTTATCCAAATCATAGAAATTTAATTAATAAGGACTTCTCAATTTAAGATAAAACATATTGGGGTTAAGGTGATATTGAGTTTTCTCAACAAGCCAAGTAATAAACAGAATTTGGTTTTATACTTAAGTGATGGAAGGCAATCATCACATTTCTAATGTGTACTTAATATTTAATTGAGGGATTTAAAATTTCAAAAATTTTGCTTATCAATTTCAAATATAATTTAATTATGAAAGAAATTATTCAAAAATTTAGCTTGATTCTAATTATTGATTTGATAATAAATTTAATTTAATAATTCAACTCTTAAAAAATTAAACTAAATTCCAAAATATTTCTAATAAAAATACCCCTTGAAAATAATTTTCAAAAATTGAAAAAACACTTTTTCAATTCTATTAGGAATATAAACTAATTTAATTTCCATTAAATTAATTTAATTGAAATTAATACTTTAAAAACATTAAAAACAATAAAACAAATGGGAGAGGCTGTTTGGCGCGTGCCATCAATGTTTGTTCAGATGTGTTCTAAGACATGCGAACATTGTTTTTGTAGACGTTCACTAGAAACGTTTGCAACTCCTCATTTCTCCAACGCTCCCACGGTCACCAACCCATTATGTACACGACTCTGCAACTCCACTTCGCTTCAACTGTCGCTTCAATTTCTCAATCTCCGCTTTGCCTTAAACTATCGCTGCTTCCTGCCATCAACTAGTCTCCATCGTTGCTATCTTTCCGTTGCTAAGTCCCCATCTATAGGCATTTAAACCCGTCGACGACGCCAACTATTGAAATCCCCAGCGACTCACTGGCGTTGCAAGTGACGTTATCCAGTAGCGTCGCCAGCGACCCAGTGGCATTGCTAGCGATGCTAGTTTGCACAGATAGGTAATAAGCGCCCATCTCAACTAGTAAACGTATAAAATGCAGGCAGAAAAAATCAAATGCAAAGAGAAAACAATTTTTTGGAATGGTATAAATGTAGGCATAAAGGTAGTGGGAATACTGATTCGAGAAACAAACCAATTTTTAGATGCAAAACAAACAGATGCGTTATTCATGTTTTATAGTCAAAACGAAATTCATAAACATAAGCAAAACAAGGTAGATGTGTATTTATTATTCTGAATAATAGTCGATGCATGATACTTCCAGAAGCAGATAAGAATAATCACAAAGAATAGACAAAAGAAAAATAGTGGCATAAACAGATTCAAGTTTGTAAAAAAAACCTTAATTTTTATCAAAATCAAAATCAATCAAGTATCTAATTCAAATTAAACAATTAAAGGAACTCTAATACCACAGTTGGAGACCAACTGTGATTGATTCATAGGCGCAATGGAAAACGAAATTTTTTATGATTTTTAAATGGATCTCAATAATTGAATAACTTAAATATAAACACAAATTATAAAGTAAGAAGATATACGTGAAAATTTTTCACTGTATCAACCATGAGTTGTTCAATCGTTCATCTTCTAACGATATCCACAGAGCAAATTCTCAATACCTTTTGAGAGGAATCAAAATTAGAGTGCTAGCTCCCTAATATTTTCTTCCTATTTAATAGAAAAAAACATTAGGATTTTTGTAATTTTTATTAAAATTAAATTCTTTAATTATAAATAAATTCATACTCTAATTATAATTAATTTAATTTTAATAAAATCAAATATCTTATATTTGATCCCTAAAGTTTTTTAATCTTTATAATTAAGTTTAACTTAATTAAAATTTATTTTTCCTTCATAAGCTACTTTGTGACGTGTGACCCAGTAAGTTTCTAATATATTGACAATGATTATAAATTACAATTCTAATTTACAATTATAATCAGATAAATTAAAACTTATCGTTAATTATCTGATTAAACAATTTATAATTATAGATCAAGATTGACGTCTAGTAATATATCATGAGCACCTAATTATCAGGAATGTCAAGGTGATTTGACTTAACCTATCTATATATGGTTATGATGTATAATTTAATCCTTTTGTTATCCAATATTTCAATTGGCCAGAGTATGGATATAGAGTTTACTCTTTTGGTCAAATTATGTTCGTTTTTGCTAGTTAGTAACTGATTTATAATTGAAGTTTGAAATAGTCTTTTCAAATGTAAATTTATTCTACCTGGATAATTTCATAAATCGCTATTAATCAAAAACAGTAGAATATTCTCTATAATTACTTTAGAGTAACGAATCATTTATTGACTTAATCAACTATCTTCGTATAGTTCATACTACATCTAAGTACTACAAACTAAATTATCTTAAGACGGTTCATAAGTAGCATCAAAACATAGTAATTCTTACACGAGATATCTTTAGTAATCTCTAGTCTAAGGATCAATTATACAACTATCATTGTAAGGAAATCCATAGACATATAAGTAATATTACATTTGAAATTTTTATAGTCGGGTTAGTTTAGTAACTTATTCTCTAATAATCATCCACACATTGGTTTAAGTATCTCCATACTTTAATTTATAAGATTTATTTTTTTTATACGAAAGAAACATAATATGTGCTAGCTTTATTGTTTTAATAGCTTTACCGTTTTAACAATATCTCGTCTTAATAAAACTGTAACTAGGAATATTTAGGAACAATACGTAGATGTAAATTGAATATCATAATTATAATCTCATTACAATTTCAATTATCAGTAATTATTCTAGCGATTTTATCTTCAGTATTAAAATATCAAATATAATTAACTTAGATAAAGAATGCCTTTTTATTAATAAAATAATAATGTATGATAGGTCCCAATCAAAGCTACAAGTTTTCTGAAGTGTTCTGCTTATGGCAAGAACAGACCCAAGTGCCTTTTTTGATTGAAAATACCTTCCCTTTTCATTGAAGACTGAACGGAGATTTAAATACACAAGAACTCTAACTACTTTCCTACTTCTTAGGTCACGTCTCTAAGAAATTGGATCACAACTACAAGAATACTTAAAATAACTACTACTCCTATTCTTAAGTAAACAACTAGCGATAAAATAACGACACTTGAACCATAATCTCCATGTTGCCTATACTGCCTTTCACGTAAATATCCAAGCAAATCATGCCTGGTTCTTTGGCTTATAAATACCACCCCCTCCGACAATAACCTTGTCCTCAAGGTTAAGGTTGAAAAAATTATCCTGTGAGTGCATGGAATGGAATCTCCAGTTGACATGCTGTTGAGTTGTTTTGCCCCTCCTTTAAGCTTTTATCACTACATTCTAGTACTAGGAGTTGAGGTCCCTTGCAATGATGTCCTAGGGTAAAATTCTCATCGCAATTAAAACACAATCCTTGGGTCCTTCACTTCTGCATTTCGTCCCAAGTAAGTCGCTTCATAGGTGATGCGGGTTTGAACTTTGTTGAAGATAATGAATCTGCCGTGAATCGACTGACAGGGTGTGGAAGTTGGCGTTGATGATTCAACTGCTCATCACGCATCCGAGCAAGGCTAATGGCGTCTTTTAGAGATTTTGGTTTAAACATCCTAATGCCATCAGCAATGTCAGGCTTTAGGCCCCCCATGAACGTGTCCACCAAAGCCTTTTGTGTCCATCCTTGCACTCTATTACCTAACCTCTCAAACTCCTTTTGATAGTCCCGTAATGAACCTGTTTGTGTTATTCTGGACAAGGATTTATCAAAGTCCTCACAATCGGTAGTACCAAACCGAGCCCAAAGCTCTTCTTAAAACAGCTTCCATGTTAGCTCCTGTTGTTCTTCCTGGCTAGAGCGTCGCAACCACTGCCACCATTGGTTAACCTCACCTTCCAAATGGAAAGAAGCTAGTGGTATCTTTTGTGATTCCATGGTGCTTTGGTATTCGAAGAACTGATCGACTTTGTCAAACCATTCGGTTGGATCGCCTCCGGAAAATCGTGGAAATTCTAATTTTGCCAGTTTTGAGAAGAAAAGTTGTCGACCTCCTTCTATTTGAGCTTGTGATGTGTCCTCTATAGATCGGTTGATTGTGGGATGAATTGGTGTTTGTTTGGTAGGGTCAGAAAGAGAAGGATTGGAAGGTACTTGACTGGAAACCAGTAAAGCAGACATATTGCTAATGGCTTCTTCTAATTGTTTAAGTTTGTCGTTCAATCCTCCTTCCATCCGAGTGAAGTCATTTTGGAGTCCACCAAGACTAGCCTCCAAAAATTCAATGTGTTCTTTGTTGCTAGCCATAGCTCTGATACCAATGATAGGTCTCAGTCAAAGCTACAAGTTTTCTGAAGTGTTCTTCTTATGGCAAGAACAGATCCAAGTGCCTTTTTTGATTGAAAATAGCTTCCCTTTTCATTGTTGACTGAACGGAGATTTAAATACACAAGAATTCTAACTACTTTCCTGCTTCTTAGGTCACGTCTCTAAGAAATTGGATCACAACTGCAAGGCTACTTAAAATAACTACTACTCCTATTCTTAATCAAACAACTAACAATAAAATAACGACGCTTGAACCATAATCTCCATATTGCCTGTACTGCTTTTCACGTAAATATCCAAGCAAATCATGCCTGGTTCTTTGGCTTATCAATCATATAAATCAAATTCCATTCAAATGATTGACTATAAGGGCATACACTGCAATATATAGATATAAACTATGCAATATATAGATATAAACTATTCACAATATCTATTGTTGAGGATGCTGTATATAAGCATGTCGGCCTGGGTAACAGAGGTGTGAAGGTTTCCAAGCACATAGCCAGGTTTTACTCGCTACGGATATACTAGGTGAAATGCCACGTTTGAACTTACAAATGTCACCGAGAACTCCCTGCTTTATGGGACTTCTTAAATGTCATGATAAAATTTAAGAATCAGATTGCACTATTTATCTTCAAATTTCTTCCATAAATACGATCAAAGCTTAGGAATCAATGAATTTGTCTGTTATTACGGAATTAGTTCAAAGTGTTCTGACTGTTCTTTAATGGTTTTCTAAACTTCTCAACAGTGTTTTAAAACCCGGACCGGTCATTAAATCGAAGGCATTATTAGTCACTGATTTGACCGGTTCGATCGGTTCAACCACTGGTCGAACCGGTGTGACATCATAATTATGCAATAATTATATTTAATTATATATAATATTAATAA
>JANVCL010000008.1:11544683-11563645 GCA_026546855.1 Erythroxylum incrassatum | reverse complement strand
TTGCACCAAGCCACCTTTTGCACTTTTATTCTTCTGCATTTTGTTCATTCTTGCAATTGTAAATACAGCTTAGGTACCACTACAATCCACAGATCGGCCACTGCTTGCACCAAGCCACCTTTTGCACTTTTATTCTTCTGCATTTTGTTCATTCTTGCAATTGTAAATACAGCTTAGGTACAGCAGGCTGTCCACCAATAGTTTTTTCCCTTTCCATAGTATAAATAGCTAAATGCATGTACATACAATTTGAGTTGGTGAATTCAATACAGAAGAAAATTTCACATCTCCTTTCAGATCCATTTTCATGAAGCGGTATGTGTCATCCTTTTTTTGTGTAGTTCCTATCGCATAAGGAAAACTACGGCTAAGTAAACGAGGAAGTGTGACTCATCAAAACGAAGAAGCCAACTTTTGTCCAAACAAAATATTTAGTTAAATTTTTGCTGAATTGTCTCAGTATAAACTTCTGTTATGAAGATTTTTTTTTACTATACATTTCTTCTCATCCCACGAACAGCATGAATTATGCTGGCTCTGCACAATTCTTATCCTTACCGACATTATTTTGACTTCATGATCAGTACAACAGTAGCTTGACCAGTGACTGGTACAAAAGATTTCCAGCGAAAAGGCATCTTATGTATGCAACAGAAAAGAAAAATCTAACTACTTAAAAAAAACTGTTTACCAATTTCTTTTGGATCAGGAAAAATATATAACAAAAGAAAAAAATAACGAGCAGAAAGAGAGAAAGAGAAACCCAAATGGCAGTCGGCTGCAGCGAAGAAAAAGAAAAGAAGATAACTGCTGACATTAAACCGGTGTAGCGTCATTATCCTAACAGGATTACAATAACTTTTCTGTTCTTTTCGAGCCAATTCCATCAAAGGAACCCTGTCAGCTTGAGAGTTCAGATAGGGTAAATAACCAATACACGTCACAAAATGGCAGTCAACTATCCATGGAGCAAGAAAGTTAAGAATTTGACGACCAAGCAGGTTTATATCCGTGAAGTCATTAAGAATTTAACAATCAATCTCTATCCCAAATAATTTATTCCCAGGTGGAATAATTATTTTTTTTACTATAAACAAGAAATATTCAAGCATCGTCACCTGCATTATTATATAGTTTAGCTACCTTAAGAGGCGAACTGATGAGCATGTTTTTTCTTTTGTTTAACTAGTAGCTTCAAGAGAAAATAGGTTGATTTTGTTTCTTGCATTTATTACATTCCATACACAAGCACTGTTATACATGATGTAATCCGATTGCAACTATTAATAACTTCGTAAATAATTGATATTCTTGTGTACTGTTATTAGTCTGTAAATTAATACTCGAAAGAGAGATGATTTTCTTGATTGAGATTTAATTGTTTTCCTTTCACAGGTTTCTTGAGGATTCTACTTCAGAGCATACCTTTATCTTCCTATCTTGTCGTTGGCAGTATTTTCATTGAGACGTTAGCTTGATCTGAACGGCAAAATTGATTCAATTATGAATTGTCACAAAGATAGTTTCCGGGTAGGAGGCCAAGTGTCTATAGAGGCCTGGACAATTATGGGAGAAAAGGGCCGAAAGGACACTGATATGCAATCACGAGGGGCCGCATTGGTAGGGATGGTATTGCAAGTTTCCGTTACATTGTTGTGAATAGGGATTTGTTTAGACACCAATTAGTCTGCAAATTATCGGAGCAGAGATGAGGATGTAAATTTAAGGTATTCTTGATGGGAGTTTTTGTTAGTCTGCAAGGTCTTTCTTTTTTGAAGCAGAGAAATGAGGACGAACAGCTTTTTGGTTTTGAGGAGGGGTTCTCTACTAATGTGAAGTAGAAGTAGAACTGGAGAAACGAAAAACTTTGTCAAGATCAAATATATATATCTCAACTAAAATTTGACAAGTCTCTTAAGACATATGTCAACCAAAATTCGATAAGTCTCTCAAGACAGCAATATCCTGCTTACCTTTCATCATACGTTAGACCAAATTAAGCAACTTGCCGATCTTCCAGAGGAGATCCCCAGAATGCTAATTAATCAATTCTTCTACAATACCTACAGCCTGTATGATTCTTGCAATCCCACATTAGCTGTTCAAGAAGTGGTAATTTGAAAGACAAGAAAAAGTAATGACATCATGACCTTTTCCACATTAGTTGTTCAGGAATTTTAATGATAAAAGTCAAAAAGCGGACGCACGTGAGAAGCATTATCATACATGACAGATGTAATGACAATTTCCCTAACTTTTGAAAGAACATAAAATCTTTGACTTACACATCCTTTAACATGTATTATGCACGAATCTGTTGCAAACAACCTTCACTTTCAATATTTCCAAGGATAGTAGATAAGTTTTACATGCTTTTCAAATATTCTCGACCTTATACAGTTCCAAGCATTTTGCAGTGTTGGCCATATAAAGTGAAACTTCGAACTATAAACCACAAATCAAAGTGTCATAGCTTGATTCTAGAAACTATTATTATCAAACCCAAGTACTAACTATCCGACATGTAGATCAAATAATTGTTCTTAGTGCAGCATATCAGGGGAATGACCCTGAAGAAGTCCAGCACGAATCTGTGTAGCAATGTCTCCCACTGCCCCAGGACCGTGGGGAATGAAAACAGAGGAAGCCTTTGAGGACGCCCCAATCTCTTTCATAGTATCAAAATACTGAGTTATCAGCACCATATCCATCACATCCTTAGCAGTTGTTCCGGGGACATTCTCAGAGAAGGTAAGCACACTATCCCTCAAGCCATCAACGATGGCCTGACGTTGACGAGCTATGCCAAGCCCCGACAAGTACTTAGACTCTGCATCTCCTTCAGCTCGTTTGATCTGCAGAATTTTCTCTGCTTCTGCCTTCTCATTTGCTGCCACTCTCAGTCTAGCAGCTGTAATAGCATTTGCAGGAGAATCAGTATGCGAGACTAAAAGATGCTTAAAACCATAATTGTATATGTTTCAAGAGTATCATCTGCAGAAAAGGTTTTCATGGAAGCAATCATTATGCCTGAAGTATCTCTGGCTAACTTCTAGTGACAGACTTATCAACCAAGGTTTTTTTTCTTTCTTTTGAAAATATCAGGAGATTTAGCAATCATGGCTGAGTGCTATGCATTTCAAAAGGTGAAGCAGTGAAAGCAAAATTTTTGCGATGATATTGATACCTTGTTAGGAGACCAACAACTAACCTGCATTTATCTCATTCATTGCTCTCTTTACATGGATGTCAGGCTCTATATCCACAATAAGGGTCTGCACTATTTCATAGCCATAGGCAGACATGGCCTAGGAGAGAAGAGAAGAGATGAGAAAGGTGCTTGATTAGTGACCTAAAAACATCACTGACAAGACCACATGTATAAATTATACCTTTTCGAGCTCATCTTCAACAGCTTTTGCAATATCATTTTTCTGTTCAAAAGCAGCATCCAAGTTCAGTTTTGGCACGCTTGACCTGATGACTGTAGATGCAAAAGTCAACTATCAAAAATCATGTCGGTTAAATCTTAAATGCAATGTTATTATATGCCATCATTATTAAACAAAGGTATTATCTAGTGATCTGAAACATTAAAACAGTATTAATTATACAGGCTTTCTCAAAGCAAAAGTTAGTATGTACCATCAAATACATAGGCTTGGATTTGTTCCTTGGTGTTGGAGAGCTTATAGAAGGCATCAGAAGCTTTTTCTGCCAAAGCATGATATTGAATAGATGCAACAACAGTGACAAAGACATTATCCTGAAAATATGAAATTGTCAGTTGGAGCCAGAATACAAAAACGTACATGTGAACACTATTTATTTCTCGCCTCCCCTTTCCCCTCTTTTCTTTCTGTTTCCCCTGGAAGGAATCATCAGATGGAACGCCAGCTGGGAGGAAACCAAATTGGAAAATCATGCTCTTTCTCTCTAAATAAAAATATCCCAGCAATCAAATGCCAAGAATTCACGGAAACAAAGGTAAGATGCTGACCTTAGTTTTAGTTTCACACCTAACATCAAGCTGTTGCACACGTAGAGACAGCCCACCTGCCAATTGGTACCCCAGACACCATGGCAAGCAGTGGCACCCAGGTTCAAGCACATCATCAAACTTCCCAAACTGTTCTCTTATAGCAACATTAGACTGATCCACTTGGATGCAACCAAAAACTTGCCCCATGTCTGATGTAATTTAACAATGAAGCATAGAGGGTTTCATAACATTCTAACAATGAGTCGTACCTGAGAAAGCAACCAATAGATTCAAAACTCAGAGCAGTAATGACTTCTACAAAGACCACTCCTACTCCACCAATTATCATGATTATATTGGCATTAATCTCTATTTTGTTTCTTTTATCAAAAAGAGGTAGAAGAGTGGTAAAGATAGGTAAATAAAGGGAGTGGTATTATCATGCGAAAATTTTAGTTTCGAATAGCCAATGAAAAAGAGAAGGAAGTGAATCACTATCTTCTCTCCTCTACCTAAATGAAAGCAGTTGCTTCCTACAAGAATAACAAAAAGAAACAATTCAAGAAAACCGATATTCGCTCTCTTATAGTTTAAGCCATCAAAAAACTACAAATTATGAACAATAGAAACCCTAAAGAAAATCAAACACATGGGTTTACCTCCTATTTTGTCAACTGATGAAACACTCGGATGCATCTCCACTAAAACATCGATAAAAACTGAAAGTTCACAAAATTCAAACTACAAAAACCCACCTTTCTGCCAGCAAAAGGAGCCTGATTAAGTGCGTCGAATTTCCTCTCAAAATCCTGCGGCTTCTCAGGAATCAAACACAAGGTACAGAGAAAAGATAAGGAGCTTGAAAAAAATTTAAGCTTTACACGTACACAGATGCAGCAAGCCAATAGAAACATCTCAAAACCGGGTTCCAATCTTATTTAAAGTACAAGGAACAAGAGTTGCTAACGTGCGTTGTCTAGAATAAAAAGGAGGATGCTTATCGACTTACCGAATGTTGTACGAAGCCAGAGAAAGCTAAAAAACAAAAACTAAATATATCTCTCTCTACTTCTTTATAGACTGCATATATTAATTCCTCTTTCCTCCTGTTGGTATTATCCTCTCGCACATTTTAAGCCAATAATGTCTAATTCACCAGACTAACATTTGGATTGGCTTCTCCATGTAAAGAACGAAGACCCAGCATTGTTATATAACCTACTGTGACATGGGACCATTGGAATTGATAGACAAACAAAAAGAATTGCAAGCGCGTTGGTGTTAAGATAATTTAATCATCATATAAAAATATAGAATTAAGAATAATACAAACTACTTAAAATATTATAATTTTATCATATAATAGAAAATAATTACATTAAAACATCAAAAAGAAAAAATAATAAAGTTCTATGACTTCGTAGGTAATATAACAAGAGTCTATGCTAAGAAACACAACATACTAGACGTGAAACTTAAAACAAAATATTTATAATTAAAATTTTTATATTTATATTACATATATAGAATTTAAAATATGCATTAAATATAAGTGAAATTAAAAGAAATGAAAAACATGTAACTTCATTTAACTGCATACTTGTACAAATTGTATCAATTTCAATTCTCATTTGGTACAAAAATTATCATGATTTACAAGAGTTTCATTATCACTATTATTCAAATTCGTTGCACCAAATAACATGTCAATATTTTTCCATTTAAGATTATCTTTCAAATCACTAATATCTATCAAACTCAATTCCTTAAAAACTTAATATTCTAAAAGATCGAAATGATCAAGATAAATTAGATCTACATAATTACTTGTTCTATTAGAAGATGATCAAGATAAATTGGATTTACATAACTACCTGTTCTATTAAAAATCTTAGTAAACAAAAAATATTAATTTATTAAGAAATTACAAGAAATTATATTCAACTTAATAATAATAATAATAGCATATCTTTCTCAAAATTTTTAAATTGTATCGAACAAAGATCAATTTGTTCAAATTTTTGTATTCTAATATATTCCTTTTCTTGGAATGAATGAATTTAAATATATCCTAATTCCTTTCACACCCTGTTGCACTCGCATATCAACTCAGAATTTCAATTACAAATCTTTGCAATTACATAACACTACTTCCAAATTGGTCCTATCAAATAACTATAAGACAACAAAATTAACCTTATAAACAAAACAAAGTGACAATTAATTTCCAGTAAGTACCAAATTCAAAAAATATATACACTGATTAAGTTTGTCTCTTTGATGCATACCAATGGACATCCTAACATAACCATAAGCATCTTTATAAATGTAACGTCGGACTCTCTGAGCCCTTTTGTATTGATCTGTACTTGGAGATACTACTGTATATTGATATATACATGATAGTATATGAGTTCAAATATATATTTAAATCCTTTTGGATATATATGTCAGTGATTTATAATGTTATATGCCCTTACATAAACTTAGAGTTTATCGGTATGCGAAATCTTGGAGATTTTTTATATGTAAGCTTCTAAGTATGTAAAACTGAGTCCATTTGATGGATATGACCCTGGTGGTTGGGCTAAATGTGTTCTAATGCCTTAAAGGTGATTAGACATGATTTATAGATTTATTGGACAATTAAAAAGCTTAATTGAAAAGATTAACGTACATAAGGGCTTATTTGCCAATTGTTAAAAGTTAAAGGAATTAATTGTAATTTTTCAATTCTTGGAGGAACAATATGTAATTTTATAAAGTTAAGGGGCTTAATTATTATTTTCGAAAGTTTGGGGACAAAAATAAAAATGCAAGTTTTGGACATTTCCAAATTTACGAAAAATTTGGAGAGTATAATGGTAATTTCACATACGCTAAGGGCAAAAAGATAATTTCACTATATTTGGTCAAAGAATAGTCAATATTCTAGACCTTTCTTCATGTATGGCCATGCACCCCACCATTAAAGACTTGAAATATTTTGTTTTAATTAAAAGAAAGGAGAAGAGAGGAGGAGAAGAACCTAGTTTTGGCCATCACTGAAATTATACACTTTTTCTGATTCTCCAACCCAAATCAATTTGTTCTAAGTTAATTTGGGATCAAGGAACTCAAATATATCATTAGATTTGAGAAATTCTCAAAGGATTTTAAGATATCACCAAATGAAAGTTTAGGTAAATTTTGTCTTATCTCTCTCTACACTATGATTTTGAGTTTGGTATTAAGATATTTTGTTCTCCAAGCTTAAATATGCATGAAACATGGTTTTGATGAATGAAATGAGTCATTGAGAAGTTCCCTTTAGCCAAAACTGAAATGTTATCTTTTTGGTGAAAGTCTGTGAATTTTGAATATTTTTTTGAAATTGATGATTTAAATGAATTCTATGGTGTTAATTGTACATGTATAATGTGAATTGATGATAAAAAATGAAAGAAGATGTATATTGGATAAGGCTTGGTCGAAATGATGGGAGAAGAAATAAATTAATGTAATGAGTTTTATAATTATGATGAATATGACTTAAATGAAGGGAATTGGATCAAATGGAGTGGTAAAATGTGTTGTTGTTTGGAAGTGTGTGTTATATAACAAGGTAGGAGCATGAATTACTATGATAAAGTCTAGAAAATGTGGCTTGAAAGTCATGCACATTAGATGTTTGATAAAATGCCTAAGTGAACTTGTCTTAGAATTTAAGGATTCGTAATGATATGCATTGGCAAGCAACTTTCATGTTTACTTAAAATAAACTTGAATCATTGCTTAGATTGATGAATAATGGCCTAATGTTCTTGGATAAAAATATGCTTAATTATGTTTTGAAATGAGGAAGTATTGGATTAAAGGCATTAAATGCCTTAGAAAATGCAAAAGAAAAGCTAATGTGAATAGTAAGGAAGTAACCATGTAAGAAGCTTAATGGCCGAATTATATAGCTTAAAGATAGTAATATTGTGTTTTATACACTTATGTGATGGTGTATAAATATGAAATACATGTTTGAGCAGTAAATACATTGTATATTTTTATATATAAAGGCTCGGGAGCTGTGAATGAAGCAGCTCATACTGAGAATTGTTGAGCTTAAGGGAGTGTACACCTTCTTTTGAGATGAGTTAGGGGAACCATATATCTCTCAAATGGAGTTAGGACATCCTAAGACATGCATGATGACTTGTATGTGAATTTTGAACCCAAGTAATGCATAGTAGAATTGAATCTCAAATAGATGCTAGTATACTTATGTATTTAATAAACGACATTGTTTTGAATAACTCTTTGCACTTGGAGTACAACTAATGTTTTTATTACTTATTTTGAGAAATGATATTTTTTTCAACAAACCTACACTTGAAGTGCAAAGGACAACGTTTTATTTTCTCAAACTACATTTTTGAACAACTTTGCACTAGGAGTGCAAAGGATGATTTTTATTGCATAAAATAGTGTTTTGGAACTTACATATGCATAATCGAGTCATGTATGTTGTGTATATGTGTTCTCTTTTAGCTTAGAGTCATAGGCTAGGCCTATGTATTTCTATGTCATGTATCTTCACTTCATTGGTTTTCTATGTCGTCTTGGTGCGTATCGAGTTCTATTTGTGATATATGTTTTTCGGCTCACTGAGTACACAGTGTACTCACCCCCTCCGCTTTCCAACCATGTAGTTTAATTTAGTGAGCTTGAAACTCTGAGAGGATCGTGCGATCTTTTGACATTTTCGGGACATAACCGCACGTAGGTAGTCTCTGTTTGTACTTTTGTTGCATAGTGGCTCATGAACAGTTTTTATTAGAATGGTTATGTTGATATGATTTATGATTTTATAAATTAACTCTTGATTGTCTTGTTGTTTGTAAAAGACCTTATGTATGAATCTTTGGTACTTTCGTTGAGATTACTTTTGAGTGGACTTAAAAGTCCAGAAGTTGTGGTAGAATTTTAATGTGAATATAGAAGTGCGTTTAAAACTGATTGTAGGTGTTTTGATTAAGTTTTGGGATGTTTAAAATACGATCGTTGTGCTACCCAAATGTTTTTAAAAAAGTATTCGATTAGCCTTGCATAGTCGGAATAAGGATATCGTGAGTGTCCTTAGCCCGGGTATGCGGTGGTTGTCATGTATCTGATGTGATATAGGGTCGTGACAATAAACCTCTGTTTGTGAGACTAAGAGATCTTGTATCATGTCACGGGAAACAATTGTTGTAATACCTAATAGCATTTCCCTATTAACTTCAACTTTCTTTCTAAAACTCGATCCAAAATATACATTAGGATTAAAAAAGCCCCAACTACAAACAACAAAGAGTAAAGTTGTCTTTCACAACTATCATTATTGACTATAAGATATGATGTATACAAAGAAGGCATATTTTTCAAATTGGCCTTGATTATTTCCTTCGCCCTATCCATGACATCATAAGAATAACTCATTGTTACATTTTCATCACTATTAGCCAAACAAAGTACTATCACTAAAGGCTTATAACTTGGATAATAAATTGATGTTGAGATCAAAATTTATGATCTTCAAGTATAATTCTATAAACCTCCAATCTTACATCAAACCTTGCATGTTGAGATACAATCCACTTATTACTTATAAATGTTTGTCTTAACTCCTTTTTCATTAGAATAAAATACTGAAGTGATGAAAAATTAGTCACAAGCCTTATAATAACAAAATGACACAAATTCCTACCATTGGTGAAATCTTTTTTGATCAAATTCAGGACCTATGCATAATTATAAATGAACTTGGTCACTTTTTTTTGCTTTCAACAAAGTTTCATCAATGATAATAAAGTATCTAGCATCCCCTATAATTTTCAACTTTAGGTCAATGTAATGTGTAAAATATAATGTCTAATAAAAAGAATTATACCTAGTTTGCAATCTTTTCCTGGTTACTTTATAAGCAGAATCATTGTTAGTAATGAATTGAACAATGTTTTTTAACCTACCGAACTTCATTTACAATTTCATTAAATATTTAAAACAAAGTATTAATATTTCTATCAAGGCCAGATGTATCAATAGACTTTAAAAATATTATCTCTTTAGCATAATATACTAAAAAAACTTAATAACAACTATCATATATGATTAAATGCTCATAAGTTAGCTAAGTCATTCTTCCAAATAATTGTTTATTTCATAAGCAGATTTATTCAAAAGTTCATCTCAGTAATCAACAATTAAACAAGATCTATATCTTGGATTGTAAGAGGTAATAGTATCCACTATAGGCTGGTAATAATAAGATTTAGCAATATTAAATCATATACCTGAATTATACCACTCTCTAGACATTGTTATTTCTACATTATAAGCCACTTCTTTAGATTGCAAAGAAATATGGATTGAAGGCTGAGCTCTAAAATTTATTTGCAATGCAAAAATATTAGAAACATCTCTCCTTCTCTTTCTCACATCAGAAGTAACATTCCCTTCTTCTTAGGTAGGAAAACCACCTTCTACATTCTCACTATCATCTTGACCATCGAAAAAAGAACTTCGACTACTAATTTCATAGTTCAATCATTGCCTTTATCTTTCTCTTGCTGATGTTTCCAATAGAAATTGTTTGTTCTTGCAATATCTTACTAGTTTTCCAAATTAATCTTGTAGATACATATAATTCAGAAGAATAGGTACACTCTTCAAGTAAAATTTTAATTTGTCATTTCATATCATGACTCACTTTCTTACAAGGCTCAACATCACTTTTGATTCAAGATAAATGCTTCTCTAATCATGTAATTCCCCTACCTTTCAAATGTTTGTTGCAATACAAAAAATGGTCATATTCTTCATTCTAGGAATCAATCTAGCATGAATTTAAGTTAGATCATCGAACCATACTGAATTGGTTGAATTATTAGAAGTGCTTAAACTTTTCTCCATTTATCTGTAAAAATAAATGAATAAATATGTCAAAATTAAATTAATAACTTCATACCAAAATTAAGTTGTGTAAATTAACAGAAAGAAATAGAACAAAAACAGTTTCTCAACAATCGTATGATCTAGACATGAAAATGAACTTTGTAAACTTATACTACTAATTCCTTAAGAAAAATAGAGGCTTAAGCACATTCTATCCAAGAATTATCATGTTGTGTTATTTCATAAACTCACAACTATAACTGATTTTGTGTTATTACATAATTCAACCATAAAGTCATAACTATAACCTATTTTGTGTGAGTACAATTCAACTATAAATTCATAATTATAACTCATTTTGTAAGATTCCATAATTCAACTGTAAAGTTATAATTATAAATCATTTTGTATGATTACATAATTTAGCCATAAATTCGCAACTATAACCCATTTTATATGATTATATAATTCAATAATAAACTCACAACTATAACCCATTTTGTATTATTACATAATTTAACCATAAATTCATAATTATAACTCATTTTGTAGTATTACATAATTCAACTATAAACAGAACTACAACTCATTTTGTGTGATTACATAATTTAACCATAAACTCACAACTATAACTCATTTTGTGTAATCATATAATTCAATCATAAATTAATCCATTTTGTATGATTAAACAATTCATTTATAACTCATTTTATAATAAAAAGTTTATGAAAACATATAACCTAATTTGCTTATAAAATCATTTTAATCTTTCATTTACTAGTTCTTTACAGACTTTTATTCATCATAATAATATTTCATTTAGTAATTTTAATCATCATAGACAAAAGATAATATAATATAAAAAATTGTACAACACAATATTTCATTCACAATTTCATATCCAAAACAAGATAATATTTCATTGCATATTCCTCAAATCCTCAAAACATATATGTAAGAGTTGTATGGAAGATGATGGTGAACTTATTACAACAACAATTAGCTGTGATTATGATGCAAGAGGAGACAAGTGGTGCAGTGAATGGACACGAGTGAGGTTAAGCATAGTGTAGAGAGAGTTAGAGAATAAGTGAGAGGGTAAGCAAAGGTGGCCTAATAATGGAGGGTGAGGATCCGACTATATTAAGATTTAGGTTTAATTAACTTTTTTTTCAATTTATTCATCCAATTTCTTATATTTCCAAATCTAATAAGTACTCAATCAGTATTTTGTACATCGGGTAGTAACAGAGGTTGTAATACCATTTTTCAGTCGGTACGACATATACCAACTGGTGTCTATTGATATGGTATGAAACTTATATCTCTGTTGTTAATATTACATGAGCAAGTATAAAAATTTTAATGAATGTGTTGGGATGGGCTTTTCTTATGTTGGGTTTCGTAGTGAAGATCTAAATGGATTTTGGTTTGGTCGATATGATCCTATATTACGTATAACGTGCTTAAGAAGATTTCATCCCATAGCCTTAGTTATTTAAATCAGAATGAAGTAGAGGGTTGTTGGATATCGACAACTTAATGTGAATAGGAATCTTAATATTTACAACTTAATATGAACAAGAATATCAATTACATAGGATGGGGTTTGATAAGTCCACTTATAGATTTATATATGGCTAATTAGATTTATTAATGAAAGTGTTGTCAAGAAATAAACATAGGGAGTAGAAGAGCTTAAATTTGTTTAAGAGACAGGAGACAAAAGAAGAAAGAAGAGATTTCAAAAGTTTTCATTAGTTTTTGAATTTGGTCGTTACAAAAGTTATAATAGTATTATCCCCTCTTAAAACTTGAAAACTATACATAAACAATGCATAATATTAAACTTATTAAAGGCATTTGCCTTTAGTCGATGTCACTTTATTATTCTTTTTCCCTGTTTCTTGCATTTACTCTTATCATAAGAACCTCTTTTACAAGTCAAACAATGTTTCTAATTTTGTCTTTTCCATTATTCCTCTTAACTATTACACCAATAATTAGGTCATTTCTCTATTATGATGTTTAATAATCCTTTGTCCCAAAATAGCTACTAGTGTTTTATATGCACTAGTAAAAATAGTGGTAATTGACCTAATATCGGCTTCTTCTTAGATATACGCTTCTTCAACTAAAATATATAAAATGTTGAATAGATCAATGCTCCTTTTATAGTTGTAAATTATATGCAACCTTAATAATTTTTTTAAGGTTTGTTAAGGGTCATAGTATAGAGGAGAGATCTTATGATGTGCTTTTTATTTGTAAATAATACTACTTATACAGTTGAAGCTTCAAAAACGCTCATTGCCCTACCCTAAAGTCCCTGTCTAACCTTTTATTATCTGTATAGTACTTCACCCTATTTTGTTCTTTTCCGAAATGGAATTTAGAAATCTACAAAATTTTCAATTTTTCATTACTCTCTGCCATTAGATTTCTTAAATCTCTAGCAAAATATAGGACACACATAACTAAAGCACAACTATAAAGAATTTTGAAATGACTAGAATTGAAGACTAAGTGATAAGTAGTGTTATACCACCATTCAGCCAAGGAAATATATTATGACCATTTATAAGGAAACCTTCATAAAAGCATCAGAGATAAGTTTCTAGAATTTTATGCACAACTTTAGTTCATCAGTTAGTTTGAGGGTGATAAGAAGTAGAGAACCTTAAACTCACTCCTTGTAGTTTAAAAGTTTCTTACTAGAAAGTTTTCAGAAAGAGGGAGTCCTTGTTACTCACAATTACCTCTGGTGTCCAATGGAGTTTAAATACTTGGTTAATGAATATCTTAGCAATTTCTAGAGTTGTGTAAAGATGTTTAATTACTACAAATTGGGAATATTTGCTAAAATTATCAATAATTACAGAAATTGCTTATTTTCCTTTGGATAGAGGAAATCTTTTAATAAAATGCATAATAACTTCTTTCTAACAAACTTTTTGCTAATAAGAGAAGTTGAAGTAAGCTCAAATTTGCCATATTATCATATTTAGTTTTTTGAGAAGTTAGACACTTCTTGATGTAATTTCTTACGCCCTTGGCTAAGCTTCTCTAATGAAACATATTATGTACTCTCTTGATAGTGGCAATTACCCGTAAATGATCACTTTTTGGGCTATTACAAGCCATGAAGATTAGTTTCTTCGTCAATTATTTGTCACAACTCATTACTAACCTTCCTTTTCACTTGAGTAATCCCTCTTTCCATTCATATGTTCCAGAATTCACCTATTTATACTCTAGCTTTTTAATGAGGTCTTAAATTATGGCATCCCTATCCCAACCTTTCTTGATGTCTTCTATTAGGTGTAAACAGATTTTGATCCATTGTCAAAGTAAGTAGCTCCTTGCTTGACATTCAAGATAAGGCATTAACTATAATGTTCTCTTTTCCACTTATATAAACAACCTCAAAACCATATCCTATTAAAGTTAGAACCTATGTTTGCTAGAAAGTAGTTGGAACTATTTGTCCTAACAAATACTTAAGACTTTGGTAATCTCTTTGCACCTAGAATCTCCTCTCACTCAAATAATGGTATCCATTGCTTAATAGCTTCAATGACAACTAAAAATTCTTTTTCATATGTTTAGAATCCCAAGTGCTTGGATGCTAAAGACTCACCAAAAAAAGTTGCGATATGTTTGCTTTTATTAAAGAACAACATTTATGCTTATTCTAATTGTGTCTGCATCAATTATGAAAGGTTGTGAAAAGTTATATAATACTAGCACTAGTGCTAATACTAGATCATTCTTAACTTACTTTCTCCCCTCATTCCTATTTCTTTAATTTTCTTCTTGTTTAACATCAAAGTCAAAGGTTTGGTTAATATATTATAATGCTTAATAAATCTTTTATAGTAACCTGTGGAAATCTTCTTAGCTCCTTAAGGGATTAAAGTCTAGGTCATTGTTGCATTGTTGTCACCTTCTTTGAATTAATAGACACTCTTACAATAGAAATGGAATGGCCCAAGTGATCAATCTCTATTGCTCAAAAATTGCACTTGCTTCCCTTAATGAAGAGTTACAGAGTGCAAATTACTTACAAGACCTCTTGAAGATGTTGTAAGTGTTGTTGGAAAAATTAACTATAAAAAAAGATATCATCAAGGTTTGAAATTTTCATTCATGTGGCTCTCAAAGGTTCAAGGAGCATTGATTAATTTGAAAGGGTATTACCAAAACTTCATGGTAACCTTCATATATCTAAAGGTTGTCTTAGGAATATCTTTATCATTCATCCAATTTTGATGATACCTGGATCTTAAATCCAACCAAAAGTATTAACTATATCTATGTAGTTCATTAAATAACTCTTCAATTAGAGGTATAGGGAATTTTTTCTATTATATTATTGTTAAGAAATTTATAATCAACACACATCATTTATGAATTGTCCTTCTTCTTCACCAATACCATAGATGAAGCATATGGGCTAACACTATGTCTAATGAACCCTTGCTCCACTAATTCTTGGACAACCCTTTTTATAGCATCCTTTTGCTTCTTAAGTACCTATAAGGCCTTATATTGATGGTATCTATCCTCTCCTTCAATTTAATGCAATGATCATTTATCCTTTTAAGTGATAACTGTTTAGACTCCTTAATTACTTCATTATAGCCAGCTAACAAACCGTTCAATTCCTTATATGTATTAAGTTGATCCTCAAAACTAATTTGTTGCATCTGAAATTCAGTGGGGTGAGAAAGATGAACCATATATAGATTTTCTTTTTTGTAATTTGTGAGAATTTTGTTAAAACATTTAACTAATATCATCTTAGTAATTTTATCCATATTAGCAATTAAGGTCACCATCCTGCCTTTCTAATTGAACTTCATTGTATGAGCTATGAAATTGCATAATACATTATTTAGTACTACCAACCACTAGACTCCTAAAAACATATCACACCCTCCTAATTTAATGATCTATACATCAACTGTAAATTTTAAGCTCTACACACTCCAATTGAATCCCTTACATGCCTAATAGCAATTGAATTTTAGACTCCCATCAACAATCTTAACTTTTCTATTTTCCATGCCTCCCTTCTTCACAACTAATTCATCTAAAAAATTGTGTGTGTTCCTATTATCAATCAAGATGTGTAAAGGTTTCTTCTAATAGATTCCTATGATCCTCATTTACTTATCCTACTCTTAATCCTTTAACCTCATCATTGCATACAAGGATACATTAGGAATCAGTTGTTCTCCATCTTCACTTGTGGTTGGTTCTTTTATCTCTAGGTTTATAACCTCTTTCTCCTCCACCATGTATAGTTGAAACTATTTCTTTTTACACTTGTGCTTTGGGGTATAACAATCATCACACTAGAAGCACATCCTTTTTTCTTTTTTAATTAAATTCTTGACTACTAACTATTCTTTATCCCCTATTTTTTAAGGTAAGAATCCTTATTGTTGCTCCCTAAGTTAGTAGGGTTAGGCAATATTCCACTTTATGATCTTGTTTTGATTGTTATGTTAATGGGCTCCTTGTCTTGTTTATCATCACTCTATCAACTCTTAAGTTGGATTGGAGTTTAAATCCTTCCTTATCATAATATAACTGAGCACTGACAACCACTATGGCCTTTTGTTTCATAGCAAGCACACACTCCTATTGTAATGTGTAAGGATCTATTAGCTTGACAATGAGATCCAACTTAGGTTTAAGCCCTTTTAAGAAAAATCCTATCAAATATTCTTTTAGAAGTGAAAGCTTATTCAAGTGCTTATAGAATTAAGCATAATATTATAGCATTGAGCCCACTTGTCTCAATTCCTTCGTATCTCCTATAGGATCCTCAAAGATCCCTTCATCAAAATATTGGTAAAGGATGGCCACATTCATGGGTTCCATTGAACTCTTGTCTTTGAATATCAAATGGTACCATTCTTGGACTTGTCCTTCAAGAAGCATAGATGGTATTCCGATTTTCAAATTTTCAATGCTATGGTCTAATTTAAAGTATTATTCTTTCTTATACAATCACCCTCTAACCCTAACTCCATTCAATACTAAAAAGTCTATTTTACTAAATCAGGTCAGTATAGTGTATCTTTCATTTTCCATAAAAGGTTTAATATTATCCCTTCTTATTGCATCAATTGTTAGAACATATGGACTTCAATTAATTTATCACTTTTCTAACTTATCCATTCTATTTTGGCTTTCTATTAGCAACTTTTCAGTTTACACTTAAGCCTCCAAGAGGTTCCTCATGCCTTCCTCTTATTATCGTAGCTTAGTGCCTTTGGTGCCTTATGCCATGGAGATTTCTTAGGGATTAACTGCTCTAATATCAAAATGTTACCGAGAAATAACATAAAAATGAAAGAGCTCACACATGTTTCAGAGAGAAAAAAGGAGATGAAAGAAGAGGTTGTAAAAGAATCAAAAAAAAAGAGAAACCAAATCAAAAAATTTTATTAACTGATTCTCTCCTTTTAGCAAACAACATGTGTATAAGAGTTGTTATAGTCGTTACACATAAAAAGTGTGTAATGTTAAATTCATTTTAAGTTATTAGCCTTTAATCAACACTGTTTTATTCATTCTCTTCCTTGCTTTCAGCATTTCCTCTTCTCTATTATTTGTTCGTAACAGAAAATTGAATGAAAAGGTGCTTTTGAAGAGAAATCAAGAAAAACAAGGAATATTATTGAAAAACTTTTTGTAAAGCAAACAAAAGCAACCCAGCCTTAACTAATCAACCTAGTCTTAAATATCCAACTCAACCCGTAAAACCATTAAATAGAAGGGTAAAAGAAGCCATCAATTGGAAATATTAATCACACCAACAAGAATTAGCTTCCTTTTTCATTTTTCTCTCCATTTTTCTAGCTGGTAGGTATGTTAATACACCATCTTTCTCTTGCATGTGACACTTCTCTTATGAATTCCCTCATTTTGGTTGTTTTGTGGCAAATTGTGAGGAAATTATGGAGGTTAATAACCCCAAAATTCCTTAGCATATAGGTAAAATTCCAGTAGCTATTATATGTTTTTTATGATTTCTAGTCATTCTACACTAGTTTATAGTTAGATTGTATGTTGCGATTATTTAGGACAATAATTGAAGTCATGGAAAGAGATAAAAATGGATAAAAGGTGGCTAGAAAATGAGAAAGAAGAGGAGGTAGGAGAATAGGAGAAGGTGAAGAAGATGACAATTTTTGGAAAATTTAAGTTATATTAAGGGGTAAAATAGGAAATGCAAAAAGCTAAGGGTGAAATTGGAATTTACTTCCAAAAAGGTTATTTTTGGTATTAATAGAAATAATTATGGGTAAAATAGGATTTTTAATATTTAAGGGTATTTTTGTAATTATGGTGGTTAAGTTAGTAAGGATATTTTTATAACTAAGAATAAAGTGGAAAAGGGAATAATGTTGGATTATTAATTGAAATTGACTTGAAAATTTTAATTAAATTAGTCTAATAGAAATTTGTAACATTTACATTCGAAGGTTCGATTAAGAGGCAAATTGGACTATTAAATAGTTGAGTCTGAAATTGAGGTAAGGATAACCTTAGACTGTACTCTTAGAATAATCTATATTTTTGTTATTAATAAATTATTTTATAGCGAATCATATTTTGTATTAAACATTAATTAAATTAATGATTGATAGTACATGAATTATGTTTATTTTATTTGACAAATAATTACCATAGTACAAGGTGTTTCGTTTTTATATTTTGTTACGTTTTATGAGGTGTATCTCTTATTAATTTGGTGAAAAGTGTGCTAATTAAATAGAGACTAACTAATAATAAGTTGTGAATAAATGATATAAATCAAGAATTTGTAGCTTGCCTAGGATAGGCTATATTTGATAGTTATAGATTGATAGGTTATTTAGATATGAGCAAGCAATGGCTAGGTATTTATTTGTGGAGCAGGTATCGGGGCTTCTTATGTAGCATCCCACTCCCGCAAGACCCGAACCCGATATCGACGTTGATATCCGAGCTCGTGACCCGCGAGGGTGGCACGCTAGAACACTCAATCAATCCAAATTGGTACCCCTTTTTTTAA
>JANVCL010000008.1:11528392-11544583 GCA_026546855.1 Erythroxylum incrassatum | reverse complement strand
ATGTTTTGCAATTTTCAATTTTAGAAAATAATTTTTTCAATATTAATTAGTAAACATGTTTTCGACAATTTTCCACTGAAAATGAAAATTGAAAATATATGAAAAAAATCAAGATAGAAAACAAAAAACTGTTTTCTGAAAGTAAACGCACCCCTTATTTTTCTCCTAAGAACCACTCCTGGTCCTTAACCGAATTTTAAAAATGTTTTGATTTTATTTTGTAAGGTTAGAAAGCTTGGGCTAAATAGTTCTATCATTTAGGTATCCATATAAATGCCTTAAATTTATCTTTTGTCAAGGAGCAACGAGTGCTACAACAATTATTGGTCAATGAATTAAGACACTTGCTTATTATGAGATTCATATCTTACTTTAATATTAAAAGAAAAGAATATTGGTTAGTTGTAGATACATATAAATCTAATTTGCGAACAGCATGATACATTATTGTGTCAAATGAGTAGACTGTTCAATAATAAAGCATTTTGATTAATTTCTTGATTTATTATAATTTTAAAAATGTGTATACTTTTGAAATAGCAAAAATTGCTCATATTTTATTTAAATTATTTTCTGAAATTATCAAATAGGCTGGACTAAAAAAAATATTTTCTACTTCATTATAAATAATATATTAGTTATGTACTGAATAAAATTAAAATATGAACATATTATTGATATTTATGTGTTTCTCATTATATAAATCTCATTTCAAAAGAACGGTGTGAACTATATATTTAATCTTGCTTCACATTTATTTTCTTCATTATTAGTTTGTTTAAAAATTATTTATTTTGTAGTTGTAGTTCCTATTTCTAAAGTGCTCGTTTGTTATTAGTTGTTTAAAATTGTTTATCTTGCTATAAATAAAAAGCCTATGTAATAAGAAAAATAACTGATTACCTTTCCTTTCAATACAGATATTCTATTATCTTCTTATCACAACAACAAACACATAACACAGTTTCCCGCTTTGCAATGATTGAAGAAGGGATATCAATTATATGTAGCCTTTC
Source organism: Erythroxylum incrassatum (assembly GCA_026546855.1). NCBI lineage: Eukaryota > Viridiplantae > Streptophyta > Magnoliopsida > Malpighiales > Erythroxylaceae > Erythroxylum > Erythroxylum incrassatum. The sequence goes on along the minus strand of JANVCL010000008.1, from coordinate 11,543,567 downwards.
CTTTGCATCTTATAAGGATACTATTTTCATAATTTAAATTTTAATATTTTAGTCACAAAGGAGTAGCTTTACTAGTTGCTTTAAGCTTACCCTCTAACATTTTAAAAACAAATACTCGAATATAGATTCAATAGTTATAGAGTTATTACCCTGGAGTCATTAGTCATTAACATTCAAATGTTCTATGTTTTTTATTATAGTTTATTTTGCAGTCAAGAAACCTCGCAAGCTATGTACTGAAGTCCAGTTGCAGAATAGACTCCATGATATTCTACTGAAGCTGCCCCAACTAGCTATTTCTCAATTTGACAGAGCAGTCATCCTCATTTCAGTGGCTACCTGCTCTCAAGAACTCTGGAGAGAAAGGAATCTACGAAGATTCCAATAGATGACCACCCCCCAACCCTCTACCCTAGAGCTTATCACTACATGCATCAGAGAGCAACTGATTTCTACCTAGCTGCACAATAGGTGTAGTAGGAGACTAGCTCTCACCTGGAGAGTCCAGTCTCCTATACGGCTGATTTCTCAGACCGATAAACACAAGGGAGGAAGGCTTCGATACTAACCTGTTGATCATCCAGCTGCCCCTTTTCCGCTTCAGTTCGACGTCGAGCTCCAGGAAGCCCACCCAGGGATCGTCTTCCATCTCGTCCTCTCCTTCGGTCTTCCTACAAATTCACCAATCTTAGTCAGCCCAGAAAAGTACCTCCAGTCTTGGATCTTTTATCACTTACCGTTGGATCCTTTCACTGTGCGCAGTAGCAGAAGAAGCCTTTGAGGGCGCCACAGTTTCGTGCCCTAGCCAGCTCCACTATTTCCTTCTTGAGTAAATTCTGGATGAGTTGCGAAAGTTAGATTTGTTTTGCCCTAATTGCGTTCATTCCCTTTGTTCATAGCTTGGTCCGATCGATTGTTTTCGCATGCCCTTACGTCATGTCGTTTTCTATTTTAATTCTAAGGGACTGGGTCAGTTGAGCTCGTAGTGTTTGGTATTGTACTTAGGATATGTGGACTTTGTATCTTTTATTTTTTTATTCAATTCAATTTTAAATTTTCAAAAAAAAGGAGTCAAGATAAGTTATAAATATTTTTAAATTTACACTCTCATTTAATTCTTAATTGTTAATTTATTTGCAAAATAAAATTTAAAAAATATTATTTGAATCACGTAATTTATATAGTATTAAATGTGTAGGTGCTATTCATAATAATTTATATAGATGTTAGAATTTCAAGTCTGAGTGAGAATCTCACGCTAAAAAGAGGTGGAGTTAGTGAGGGGTATGTACGTGGAAATAACTCATAAATCTAATGTCTTAAAATTTTGAATTAGAGTGTAGTGTCAAGATCTTAAAGTATATTTCCTCGCTAAACTTATGATATAGATCTCCTATAAAAATGAACTCCAAAATCCAACAATAGATATATAAAGTGCTACCCTCGTCCACGTCTTATTTTATACATATTCATATCCAGCGACAAGTCCAGACAAACATTATAGGATAGTTGACATCTACGGTTACAAAGTTCTCTCTTATCCATAATGATATATCAATTTCCAGGAAAAAAACGTTAAGAGTAGGTAAGGCAGTTGTTCTGGTCTAAATCTAGCCTGGGCCCTTGGTTTTTGACGTGTGGTACTCGAGCTGGATTTTCTCGTGATTAAGGATCTTTTATCTGACGCAACACACCAAACAACGTCGCTCAATCCTCTCGTACTGGGCATTAATGAATTACTCACACGCAATTGGGTTGTTCTTATGCGCCACAAGTATAGAGAGGGAAATCGGTACACCGATTGGCTCGCCAACTTTGCTGTTAATTTTGGGCTTGGGATCACCACTTTTGAGTTATTGATTAATTCAGATTCGAGCCAAATAAGATCCTTTCGAGTGGCAAAACTCTCTCTCTCAAGATTTAAAGCGACGAAGAAGTTTGTGCCACTCTACCACAACCCTCACGCGGGGGGGAAGGGGGTATCTTATTTAATCTTTAACACGATAAGATTGGACTTTATTCTCTTCATGTGGTTTATGTATAAACTATACGATGGTGATCACTGTCTGAATTGTATTCATCAAAGCTATCGCAGTACACCATTCTCTGACAGATGAAAGGCTCTTCATTTTGCATGTTTGGGTTAGGCTTCCACAAAATGATATGATTCTCAGTAACGGGATAAGAAGTTTTTCTGTGGAAGAAATCAACTAATCAACAATGAAAAGTTGTGTAAGAAGGTTACAAATATAGACACATTAGATGTAAAAAATATGGGTGATTCTTAAGCATAACAAGAATGATATCTATGTACTATAATCCTACTATTATACTCTGAATGTGATAAAATAATTTTCAAGTTAAAAAATAATTAAAAAGAGATTAAAAGAATTTAGTTTAGATGTGAGAAAATATTAAATTACATATATAATCAGAATAAGAGATTAAATCCTACCTATATAAGAAATTTCTTTAGCAAAAGTTATACATATATATACAGACACACAATGGGGCTCATATTTGTTTTTTTCTTTTTTTTTTTGGTGTAATGGACAAGAAACAATGAAACAAACTAACGCCTTAAGAAAGCAATTGATCTCTCATCATTCTGAAGCAATGAACACATTCTTGGAATCGGATTGTCCCATATGACTAGATTATGAGCACTCGATGATCCTAGCTTAGCTAAGAAATCTACACGTTGGTTACCTTCACGAAGGATATGAGAAAGAGAACAAGACCAGTCACAAGCAAGTAATCTACGAATGTCTCCAACAATACTAAAATATGGATGAGTATGCAAGCATGATTTTTTATCAAATTGACTGCCTCCTGTGAGTCAGATTCCACTAGCACTTTTCGATGTCCATGATCCCAAGCCAAACTTAACCTATGTCGGATAGCTTGCAACTCAGCATTGAAATTGTTGGCATGGCCAATAAACCCTGTAAAACCCATTATCCCATAGGCACGATTATCTCACATAATAACTCCAAAACCAGCGTCACCAAGATTGCTACAAGAACTACCATCCACATTGATCTTCATGAACTCAGTCAAAGGGGTACACCAAAAAATCCATTTATCTTCACTCTGGATGCAATTTTGAAGAGAAGACGTGCATGCCATCATACAATCCCTTAAAAGGTTAGTATGCCACTGGAGTTGTACAATAGTCGACATAGTGTTACGCTGGATCACCGCCTAGTTTCTTGCACACCAAATACACCAACTAGGAACTTAAGAAAACAATCAAAGGTGGTCAGATCTAAAGCATGCATAACTATCCAATCATCCATGTTAGACCAAAAGAAGGATTCACCAACATCAATAAGGAGTAAGCACTAGACTTGAGAAGCCCATATACAATCCTGAAGAGCATGAAGAACAGATTCTTGCCTCCTCCAACATCTACAGCAGAGGGGAGATTCACTCATACCACAATTATACCACAAGAGATTTGTAGGAAGGCGTTGTCATCTGACTAGCCACTAGAAGAAATGAAATTTCTCAGGGACATTAAGTTTCCAAAGATGCATCTATTTCTTCGTAAGATCACATGGATAAGGCACCCTAGTTATAAACTCGTAGCCTGACTTCACAGAATAAGCACCATTACCATGCTCTCCCTAAGTGAGCACATCAGACATATCCAAGGAATGAGGAATGAGGAATTAGGACTGTTGTAATCATCTTTTCCACCCTGCAAGGCAATGAAGAACGTGAGGTGTCTAGATCCCAAGTTTTATTACTTGAGATCAAGTCCCTAACCATGAGGTTATAGTCCGCATCGTTGATCATCGAACTTGATGAGAGGCATTTGACCTACCCATCTATCATACCAAACTGAGACATTTTGTTCATTCCCTATACGCTAACAAAAACCATCCTTTAAATAAGGAATTGTTCGATGAATAGCTTTCCAACACGGAGACGAATAGGTAGGCAAACGAGAATCCAATAATGAAGCATCATGCACGTATTTTCCAATCAAAGCATTCACAAAAGGCTTGGGTTCCTTTAAAGCAAGAGGCCATACTAATTTTCCAAGCATAGATATATTATTATCACGAGCCATGCGAATACTGAGACATATTTCCCTTCATATTTGTTATTTATGCTTCAACTAGCCTAATTATGATGTGGTCTCTTATGTCATATTTGTAAAGCCCACAAAAAGAAACAAAAGAGCTTAGTCTTAGCTAATCAACTCAGCAGCCAAGCTTTAACTAATCAACCTAGCCCATAAAGTAATTAAACAAAGGAGTATAAAAAGAAATCAATAGTTGGGAAATTAAACACCGACGAAAAATAAGTTACTTTCTTCATTTTTCTCTCTATTTTTTCAACTAATTTGTTTTTAAAATACATCACCATTCTCATGCATGTCAAATTTTTCTCATGTATTCACTCATTTTGTTTGTTTTGCAATAAATTGTGAGAAAATTGTGGTGGTTACCAACCTCAAAATTCCTTAGAAAGACATAAACTTTACATAGGTAAATTTTTTTCTAGCAACAATTCTATGTCTTTTATTCTGAGTTTTAGTTATCCAACACTACTTTGTAGTTGGAATATATATCGTGATTCTTTAGGGAAATAAATTGAAGTCATGGGAAAAATAAAAATGGAGAAAAGATGGTTGGAAATGAGGAAAAAAGAGGAGGTTGGAGAATAGGAGAGGGTGAAGAAGAAGCCAATTTAGGAAATTTTGAATTATATTAAGGGGCAAAATAGGAAATGTAAAAATTTAAGGCTAAAATTGGAATTTAATTTCAAGAAGTGTATTTTGTATTAATAGAAATAAATGAGGGTAAAATAGGACTTTTAATAGTTAAGGGTATTTTAGTAATTATGGTGGCTAGGTTACGTAAGGATTTTTTTAATAATTAAGGCTACAATGAAAAAGGGAAGAATGATGGATTATTAAGAGTACTTAAGATGAGAAATTTTCTTAAATTAGTCTAATAAAATTTTGTAATATCTAGGTCCAAAGGCTCGATTAAGGAGCAAATTGGATTATCAATTAGTTGAGTTTGAAATTTAGGTAAGGATAACCTTAGATCGTACTCTCAAATGGTGTACGGTTCTTTAAACTTTGAGTTTTTGTTAATAATAAATTATTTTAAAGCAAATCATATTTTGAATTGATCATTAATTAAAATAATGATTGACAATTACATTTAAGGATTTCTAAGTTAAATGATTTGGGTTTATTTTATTTCATAAATAATTAACAAAGTATAAGGTGTTTCGCTTTTTTATTTTATTATGGATTATGAGGTGTATAGCTTGTTAATTTGGTGAAAGATGTATTAAATAAATAGTGACTGTTTGATAATAAGTTGTGAATAAATGGTATAAATCGTAAATATGTAGCTTGCCTAAGATAGGCTACATTCGATGGTCATAAATTGATTGGTTGTTTAAATATAAGTGAGTGATGCCTAGGTATCTATTGGAGTAGGTACTGAAACATCCTAAATCCCAAGGATGTCTTATGTCAGTAGTTAAGTACCGGAGTGATACCAAGATATTTTGAGAAATTGAGGTACCGAAACATCCTAAATCCCAAGGATGTCTTATGTCGATGGCTAGGTAGTAGAGTGGTACCGGGCTACCAAATTAGATTGAGATATTGAGGTACATTATGCTAATATTTATACATCTAATTACGTTTCCACTTGGAGAAAGATTATGATGAGTAGAGATAAGCTAACAAACCATTGAATGTAAACCTGCTAGGTTAAACAAAGCCTAAGTATTTTAGTTAATTATGAGATAAAACATAAATGACAGTAATAAAATAATATTAGTCTTAATCATTGCTTTGATAAAATTTTAAATGATTGTTAATTGTTCAAATAGGCTGAGTAATGTTGTGTATTTTAGTATTATATGTATGTATTAATCAGTTGACTAATTTTTATATTTATATATTGATTTATTTGATTTTAAGGGTACAGTCAATTACCCTTACTGAATAGACAGCTCACCCTTTGCCGCTATTTTTTTACGAGATAGAGAGATTGTCGATAACCCTAGTGCACTGACAGAGTGGAGTTTAAACGGTGGTCAACAAATTAAATTGAGTAAAGTTGTTTTATTGTATATATTTTATTGTGATAGTTCGGGTACTTGTGTTTATATAGAAAACTTTTGTGACTGACGAACATCTTTTTTTAGAATAATGAGGATTTTGGTAATTAATGGTATGCTATGAGAACATTTTGGATAATTGTGGATTAAGAGTGTTTTAAGCATCAAATTAGGTGGTATCAAAAATGGTTTACATTTCTAAAGACATATTAAATGAAAAAAAAACTAATGATATGTTATTATCTTATCTAGGATGGTTTCAGGAGATGATACTATTGGCCTAAATTTGACTAGGGAATCCAGTAATTTGACCTATGCTCCAGATGTGCCTGATCAGGGGGATGCTAAAATGAATCAAGTATGAGGAGAGGCATCAGTGCAATCATAGATAATGCAGTTCTTTCAAATGATGCAGTAGGCTAGTACTGTAATTCTAGCATGAAATAATGCTTAGGTGGATCTCAACTATAAGCAGATTCATAAGATGGGTGTAGTGGAGTTTCGAGATATTACTGATCTTGAGGAGGCTGAGGCATAGTCCAAACAGATAGAGTTAATTTTAGACTGTCTAGAATGCACCTTCGAAAGAAGATTGCAATACTTCATTTCATTATTCCAAGGCAATTCACTAAATTGGTGGAAGTTAGTGAAGAGATCTTATAAGACACAAGAAATGACTTGGTAAGAGTTCTAGAGAGAGTTTAAAGATAAATACACTATGCGGATATATCAGGATCAAAAAAAGATGGAGTTTATAAGTTTGGTTCAGACAGGGGAGATGCTAGTGTAAATTATGAGACTCACATTGTAGCATTGCGGAGGTTGTGGTAAATTTAGAGGATAGATGTTACCGATTTAGGATCTACTACTTCTGATTTCAAGAAGTTATTAGAGACTGTACTAAGAGCAGAGGATGTGATAGAACACGAAAGAAGGAGGGGAGAGCTAAAGAAGCAACCAAAGAGTCATTATAGAGAGGGGAACCGGTTTGTTAAGAGGGGGGCTATTCATTCATGGTCTACTAGTGTAGGGGGATACAGGAGGGTCGATGCCACATCAAGCAGAAGTGATAGTTTCCACCAGTTTCATGGAGAATGAGGAGCTGACAGGGATTCAAGACAGTATAGCAATGCTAGTGCACCATCAGTTGGATTTGACAAAGGAGTTATTCAAAGGTTCGGAGGACTTTTAGTAGAGGAGTTAAAGGGTGACAGAGTTGAGCAACCTGCGAGATAGTTCACAGAGGACCATATTGGGGACCCACTGAGATCAGTCAAGCATGATATATTTATGGAGAGAGGGGGCATTTATAAATGAGTTGTACGAAATTAGGGAGACGTTTGGGAGTGAGGGCAAAGGAGATAATACATGGTTAGATTAGTGCCTTTGGTTTGGGTAGAGGTTCAGGTAGAATTGGAAGTAGAGGTGGTGGTAGAAGACTTAGACGCGGACTAGCAGTGGGTATAAATACTAGTGGGACATCCTCAGCATAAAGTCAAACTGAAGTGAGGATATACTATATAATGAGGTAGGAGGCACCAGCAGCCATCGATGTCATTTTAGGTACGATTTCATTATTTAATATCAAGGCTTATATGTTAATAAACCCGAGATCCATACATTCTTACATTTCATTAAAGTTTGCCTCTAGAGTTCTGGGGGAGTTAGTCCATTAGGATATGACCTAAGAGTGTGGTTGCCAGTAAAAGAGTGTGCAATACTAAATAATGTAATGAGGGGGGTACCAGTGAGGATTGGTGGACTGGAGCTATTAGCTAACTTGATAGTGATGGATTTAAGAGAATTTAATGTAATTATCCATATGGATTGGTCAGCACAACATCAGCTGTAATGGATTATTATGCGAAGGAGGTAATGATAGAGCCTTTAGGTAAATCAAAAGTGATATTTATAAGGGATCACAAAGTGGTCCCAATATGTTGTGATTTTGGTCATGAATGCTAGACGATTGATATTAGATGGATGTGATGCATATTTAGCTCATATTATAAATATGAGGAAGGTGAGTCCTAGGGGATATTCCTGTGATATTTCTATAGGTATTTTTAGATAATTTACCAAGTTTATCGTCTGAATGGGAGATAGATTTCACCATTGAGACTATGCTTAGGGTTGCATAAATTTCCATTGTACCTTAAAGGATAGCTACTATTGAGCTACATGAATTAAAAAGGTAGTTAAAGGAGTTGTTAGAGAAGAGCCTTATTAGACGAAACATATCACCCTGGGGAGCTCCAGTATTGTTTATGAAAAAAAAGGATAGCAATATGAGACTTTGCATGGATTAACAATAGCTAAATAAGGTAAATATGAAGAACAAGTACCCATTGCTAAAGATAGATGATTTTTTAGATCAACTGAGGGGAGCAATCTTATTTCCAAGATTGACTTGAGATCGAGATACTGACAATTAAGGATAGTTGAGCCAAGTATTCCCAAGATTGCTTTTCGTACTCAGTATGGCCACTATGAGTTTCTAGTGATGCCTTTCAGGTTGAATAATGCACCACCCACATTTATGACATTGATGAACATAACTTTTCAAGGGTCATTTTGTGCTAGTGTTCATTAATGATATATTGGTATATTTGAGGAGTAAAAAGGAGCATGAGTAGTATTTGAAAATTGTGTTATAGATTCTGAAGAAGAGACCATTGTATGCTAAGTTAAGTAAATGTGAGTTCTGGATAAAGTGGGTAGTTTTCCTTAGGCCTGTGGTGTCCCAAAAGGGAGTGATGCATGATCTTGCTAAGGTAAAGGCAATTATGGAGTGGGAGTCATCTTGAAAAACATCAAAGGTAAGGAGTTTTTTAGGACTTGTTGGGTATTATTGGAGATTTGTAGAAGGATTTTCGATGATAACTAGCTAGTTGACCAAGTTGTTGAAGAAAGGAGTTTAGTTTGAGTGGACAAATTAGTGTTAGGAGAGTTTTGAGGAGATTGACTTCTAGCCCAATTTTGGAGCTACCATCGAGCAGGGAAGGTTTTGAGGTATATATTGGTGCTTTGAGTGTAGGTTTAGTGTGTACATTAATGCAACATAAAAAAGTGATAGCTTATGCCTCTCGTAAGATGAGATCACATGAGTTGAATTATCCCACCTATAATATGTAGTTAGCAGCTTGTGCATACTCTTAGCATTTGGAGACATTATTTGTATAAGGAGACATTCTGAATGCTTACATATTACAAGAGCCTTAAGTATATCTTAACTCAAGGGAAGATAAACTTAAGGCGGAGAAGATGGATAAAGTTGTTGAAGGATTATGATTGTACTATTGATTACCATCCAAGGAAGGTTAATGTAATGACAGATACTTTAAGTAGGAAAAGCTCATGCGTGATTGCTAGTTTGAATGGACACATTATGACACCATTGGTAGAGTTAAAAGCACTAGACGTGAAGATTGGAGATTGATTATGTGAGTGGTTTATTGGCAGCAATAGAGGATCAAGTAAATTTGGGAGATAGGATAAAAGAGGCACAATTTCAGGATTCTTATTTGATGAGGATGAGAGAGACTGCAACAAAATAGGGGGACTAACTTTTCAATAAGAGCAAATAGAGCATTGGTGATTGGGAGGTGAGTTTGTGTGTCGAATGTAGATGGACTATGAGAGGAGATTTTGAAGGAAGCTCATAGTGCAACATATGTTATATATCTTGGTACTACAAAAATGTATCAGAACCTAAAACCCTATCACTGATGGCCAACAATGAAGAAAGATGTATCAAAGTTTGTGTTGAGTTGTTTAACATATCAGTAGGTCAAGGCAAGGCATCAGGCACCAGTAAGGAAATTAGGACCTTTAGCCATTCCGTCGTGGAAGTGGGAGAAAATTACAATGGATTTTGTGGTAACATTTTTTAGGACCAAACATAGACATTATTCAGTTTAGGTGATTATGGATAGGTTGACTAAACCAGCTCATTCCTTACTTGTACAACAGATAGACTCCTTAGGCAAGCTTATCAAGTTGTATGTTGATTAGATTGTAAGGTTACACAGGGTTCCAATGTTTATTGTATCAGATCAAGATCCACGGTTTACGTGTTGATTTTGGATAAGTTTATAGACAACATTAAGGACTAGGGTGAATTTGAGGATTGCAATTTACCTTCAATTAAATAGACAATCGGAGTGTACAATTTAGATGTTGGAGCATATGATGAGAGCTTGTGTGTTCAACTTTGAGGGTGATTAAGATAGATATCTATCTTTGATGGAGTTTGTGTATAATAATAGTTTTCACTTTAGCATCGATGTGGCACCATTTGAGGCATTATATGGTAGGCGTTGCAGAGATCTGATATGTTGGGATATAGAGGGTGCTAGGTTGTTTGAGGGACTAAAGTTGGTCTGGGAGATAATAGAGAAAATAGGGGTGGTAAGGCGATGTTTAAAGGTAGCTCAGGATTGGAAGAAGAATTATGTTGATCAACATCATCAAGAGATAGTACAATATTGTAGATCTAGTATTTCTACGGGTATCACCTTGGAGGGGAATTCAAAGGTTTGGTAGGAGAGGAAAGTTAAGTCTGAGATACATCAGGCTATATGAAGTTGTACAATCTATGGAGTCGTTAGCTTACAAATTAGCCTTACCACTAGAGTTATCATAAATTCATGATATGTTCCATGTTTCAATGTTAAGACAGTAGCAATCAGATCCTATCCATGTTATATCAAGGCCTAATATTGAAGATACAAATGATATGACTTATAAAGAAGATATAGTAGAGATATTTGATAGATAAATTAGGAAATTAGGGAGACGGGAGATTCCAATTGTGCGAGTTTTGTAAAGTTATCATTGTTCTCCAAGATAGGCGACTTAGGAGATAAAGGACAAAGTTCAATATCAGTAACCTCATTTGTTTGAATCCTCAAGTACATAATTTAATTTTAAGGATGAAATTCTTTTAAGGGGGGAGAATTGTGAAGCCCACCAAAGAAAACTAAAAAGCCCATCCCTAACTAATCAACCCAACAGCCTATCCTTATCTAATCAACCTAGCTTATAATGTAATTAAACAAAGGGGTATAAACAGAAACTAGCAATTGGGAAATTAAACACCAAAAACATACAAGTTGTCTTCTTCATTTTCCTTTCCATTTTTCTAGTTTAAAATACACCATCAATTTCCTGCATATGAAACTTTTCTCATGCCCCTCATTTGTTTGTTTTGCAAGAAATTGTGAGAAAATTGTTGAGGTTAACAACCCTAAAATCCCTTAGAAAGGCATAGACTTCATATAAATATATTCTTTTCTAGCAAGAATTTTATGCCTTTTATTTTGAGTTTTAGTCATTCTACACTAGTTTAAAGTTAGAATGTATATTGTGATTTTTAAGGCAATAAATTAAAGTCATGAAAAATAAAAATGGAGAAAAGGTGGTTAAAAATGAAAAAGAAAAAGGCAGGAGAAGAGGAGAGGATGAAGAAGTAGGCAATTCAGGAAAATTTAAGTAGTATTAAGGGGTAAAATAGGAAATATAAAAATTTAAGGATAAAATTGGAATTTAATTCCATGAAGATATTTTTGCATTAATAGAAATAAATGAGGGTAAAATAGGACTTTTATAAAAGTATTTTAGTAATTATGGTGGTTAGGTTAAGTAAGGATATTTTTTAATAATTAAGAATAAAGTGGAAAAGAAAGAATGTTGGATTATTAGGTGTAATTGAGATGAAAAAAATTTTAATTAGTCTAATAGAATTTTGTAATGTCTAGGTCCAAAGGTCCAATTAAAGAGTAAATTGGACTATTAATTAGTTGAGTTTGAAATTCAGGCAAGGATAACTTTAGACTATACTCTTAGAATAGTGTATGATTCTTGAAACTTTGAACTTTTGTTAGTAATAAATTATTTTATAGCGAATCAAATTTTGAATTAGTCATTAATTAAAATAATGATTAACAATTACATTTGTGGATTTCTAAATTATATAAATTGTACTAATTTTATTTCACAAATAATCAACAAAGTACAAGGTGTTTCGCTTTTATATTTTGTTATATATTATGAGGTGTATCGCTTGTTAATTCGGTAAAATGTGTTAGTTAAATAGAGACTGGCTAACAATAAGTTGTAAATAAATGGTGTAAATTGTAACTATGTGACTTGCCTATGATAGGCTACATTTGATGGTCATAGATTAATAGGTTGTTTAAATATAAACAAGTGATGGCTAGGTATTTATCTATGGAGCAAGTACAGGGACGTCCAAAATCTCAAGAATGTCCCTTACAAAGGGCTAGGTACCAGGGTGGTACCGGGATATCCTAAGTCTTGGGGATATCTTGTGCTGATGGCTAGGTACTGGTACAGTATCGAGGTACCAAATTAGATTGAGATACCCTGTGCTAATATTTATACATTTAATTACGCTTCCATTTGGTGAGAGATTATGATAATTAGAGATGAGCTGACAAATTATTGAATGTAAGCCAATTAGATTAAGCAAGGCCTAGGCAATTCAATTCATTATAAGATAAAACATAAATGGCAGTAATAAAATAATATTAATCTTAATCATTACTTTGATAAAAAAATTTATGATTTTTAATTGTTTGAATAGGATGAGTAATGTTGTGTATTTTAGTATTACATGTATGTATAAATCACTTGATTAATTTTTATATTTATCTATTGATTTATTTGATTTTAAGGTTATGGTCAGTTATCCTTACTGAGTAGGTAACTCACCCTTTGCCACTATTCTTTAGAAGATAGAGAAATTGTTGATAACTCCAGTATAGGTGATTGACAAAGTGTAGTTTAAATGAAGTCGGCAAATTAAATTTAGTAAAGTTGTTTTATTGTATATATTTTCTAATGTGACAGTTTAAGTATTTGTGCTTAATATAATACTTTTGTGATTGACTAACATCCTTTTTTAGAACTAATGAGAATTTTGGTAATTAATGTTATACTATGAGAATAAATTGGATAATTGTGGATTAAGAGTGTTTAAAGTGTCACAATATCCCTTTGGTAAGAAGCATTACCTCCCGCTAGCTAGGCGGTTCTCAAAACACACTACTTCGCCTATCATATAGAGTTGATCAAGCTTCACATCTTTAACACTATGACTGTTGTACTATTTATTCAACAGATATACAGGTGTCTATGCAAGGTTTAGCAACAACTGTAATTGATTAAAGTCTCTTATATTGTAGTATGTTAGTGCTTTTTTAAAGGAATGAACAAAACAATTGTTGTAAATACTTTCCTTCTATAATTTTTAGTATTGGGCTTGTCTGTAGTTCTCAGATGCAACATGAAAGCTCTTAGCTCTGCTAATTAAGGAAATAAATGTTCCATGTTAATTACTTCAGGTGTCATCAGTGGTATGAATTCCTCCTTTACGGGCTTGACATTGTATTAGCATGTCAGTCAACATCCCCAGTGCGTTAGGAAGCCGATATCAGGCAAGGTTGTAGGTGCTTAAAAGCGCTATCTTTGCAATTATTAGGCAATGGTAAAAAAGTGACCCGTCAGTTTTTGCATCAACAAAATCCAGCCACATTCCCCTCTCTCTCTCTATACACATAAACACGTAATTGTCTTTGCAATTATTAGTCGATGGTAACAAAGTGACCATCAGTTTTTGCATCAACAAAGTCCAGCCACATTCCCCTCTCTCTCTATATATATAAATAAACACGTAATTATTATTATTTAGAAATGATTAAATAAATCGCATAGAATACACGATAGTTTGCAAACTATGTGCTTTCGATAAATTACTTGACAAGTCAACCTAATTGATGAGTTTGATTCAATTAACATTTAGTCGATGGTCTTGTCCAAATGAATTATTTTAGCCAGTTTGGTGTTGTTGTTTCCCTGTGTGTCTTTCGGGATCTTCCTGTGATATCAGAGACAGAACTTTTGTTCTTGACAGAGGTATATTTCCATATACCATACCAGGTTCCCAAGTCCTCCACAAGCTTAGAGGTCTTGCACTATGCATGACTAGCTAGTGACCGGGTTACTAGAGGGAGCAACCAAACCTTTCGCATCTTGTTAGGCAAGTAATATTGTCTTGTTCAGAGAAGTAAGTAAGGAGAGAGCCTATATGAAATTATGGAAACACTGTCTATTGATCTCGTTCATTTATCTTCTACTTTGTCTATGTCTTCTTTACCTTCTAGTGTAAAGCATGTATTATCAAATAAAATAGAAAATCTCGTGAAAATCAACCATGTACTTATAAAAAATCGTGTTTGTGAGTCTTTTTTACCTTTGTTGAATCCGTCAAGTATATGTTCTTGTGACCGTTTTTGAACTAGAAATATCCATACTATCTTGTCTACTTCTAGACTTGGTGTGAAAGAAATCATCTAAAATTCTAGATTGGAACAGTATGGTCTCAAATCTACCAATGTAGAACAATACGTAAAACTTGAAATCTCAAAAAAACTGATCTCTTTATGGAAGGAGCAAAATCATACACATTTTCATATTGGAGCTATACATCTTGTTCTTATACTTCATGGAAGAAAGAAAATACCTACTACAACCAGGATATTTCTTCTAGATACTGCTTATACAACGTACCAAAATACTCTTCCAGTACCAAAATACCATAATGCTCTTATCCTCTCCTCCATCTCCTGAAAGTTTCTTTGGTAGTGTGGTCCATTCCCTTTTCTATATAACAAAGTTGGAGGTTTCTTCGAAGCTATTCACCACTATTCTTTTGTCGATATATATATGTACATATGCTTATGCTCTTCTTTCCCATAGCCAGAATCTTATCTCTGTAGTCCTTTAAATCCTGATAGACAGATAGTGACAAATAATGATAGACATGAGAGAGTTTACTTTAATTAGTGCAATTTTAAGGCCTGTGCTTTATGTTCTTTCAACTTTCTTCGTACTCCCACCAAAAAAGTTGATATCTTCACGGCTTGAATCCTTTATTAAAGTTGGTTCTTGCTACTTTTCACTTTCAGGGAGGTTGGGAAGATGAGTCCATGGAAGATGCGGCTTTAAGAGAGACAAAAGAGGAAGCAGGAGTAGTAGGCATTGTTGAAGTGAG
>JANVCL010000008.1:11492967-11505149 GCA_026546855.1 Erythroxylum incrassatum | reverse complement strand
ACGAACATGCATTGTACACATTTTAATTGCTACATGTGCATTATTAAATATTTCTGATTGTACATTTGGTAATGTTTGTATATTTTGACTGTTATAGAGGCGCGTTTGGAACGTCAACCCACTGACGTTGCCAAGACTTCCAGGCATTAGCTCAGAAGCTATTGGTGAGTGACCTAGATGGTTCTCGCAATTATTATTTTCTTAGAACACTGTGGTGGATAATGGTGGGCTTGCGAATTGTTTTTTATTGTTGATTCCAGACAGAAGGTCCGATGAATTAGGGAGTTATGACATAGAAGTGCTATTTGTTTGTGAATTGTGAACTACTTGCTTGAGATGTTACATATGTGTTGATTGTGATACATATATTGCTTCATTGTGATATGTGCATTCCACACATGAATGTATGATCAGATAATAACAGTTGTGACCGGAGCAGCCACCGAGAGCTAAAAGCTCAATGTATTTGGGCCTCGAACCCACAGTGATTCAGAACCTCAGACTCAACGATTAATGCGCCCATATTGGGACAGTTTAGGTGCTCGGTCACAACACCGTAATAAATTGGAAAAGTGTTACATACGTATTTCATATGCATTTGATTAATTCTTTTTGATTGAGTGAAAGGCAAAAATGCCTTATACTTATGTGATAACAATCATATGGTACTTCTGAATGTGACATTATGAAATAACTGTGATATGGGTGAGTGTTTCATTATGTGATAACAATCATGTGGTACTTCTGAATGTGAAATTATGAAATAATTGTGATGTGCTTGAGTTTTGCCTAAATTGAGTGAACCATCGATGATGGTTACCTCACTGAGTTCACAAAACTCACCAAAATTGCAACGTTGTCTTTTTAGGACCGAGAGTAGACTCCTAGCTCCAGAGGGACTTTTCCTGCCGTGTAGATCGTGTTGGCAAGAGAAGTAATAGCTCACAGGTCGGTCAGCTGGGACTTTTGGGATGACCTAGTTAGGACTGATGTTTTGTCCTTGTTATATATAACAGTTTGTACTAGGTGTTTGGAGTGATGTACAGACAGTAAACAATGATAGTTGTATATATTCCTTATTTTGATGAAATGCAATGAGGAAAATTTTAGTTTTAAAAAGTTCATGAATTTCTATTGATGTTTATTTTTATGATGCCATGTGAAGTACAGTAGTGATCGTTCATAGCTCACCATTATCGTAGGATATGTATCGTTACGACCTATGGGCGTCCGGTGTATACCCTGCGGTAAGGGGGCGCTACATTTGGTTTCTTGTAAGATTGGAAATGGAGATAAGGCTTACGTATGGTTTGATAATTGGACAGGAAAAGGATTCTTAATTAGATATCCTCAGGCTCTTCAACTTAGGAATGGATTTCCTATCAAGGCGAAGGTTAAATCCATCTTACCAAGAGGTCAATGGAACATTCCATCGGAGCTGTAGTATCTTACTCCAAATTATTAACCAAAACTAGATAGAGAGGACACTTTCCAATGCCTTAACTTGCCTCCAAACACCTTTAACATTGCAAGATTTAGGAAATGACAGAACTGGAACAACACAAGGCAGATATGGTTTCCTATCGTTTGGCACAAGTCACTTATGCTAAGTTATTCTATTCTTCTATGGCTTACGGTGCTAAACAAGCTAAACACTATAGATCAAAAGCATTTTGTTACTACCAATCTAGTATGTGTTCTATGTGAGACAGAGGCAGAATCAAGGGATAATCTTTTCTTTAAATGCCCCTTTTCATAATTTATATAGGAGTGAATTAAGGAATTGAGTCTTATTTCTAATGCAGGTATAACATTCACAGAAGCACTTGGATGGCTTATGATGCTAAACCATACTCCTAAATATAACGAGTTCATATATATCATCTCCTTCGCCTCCTCCATCAAGAAGATTTGGTGAGAGAGAAACAATAGAAGATTTCATAATACCACTTGTACTAGAAAGGAGGTTCTCAACTCTCTGATTGGTGGAATAAGAGACAAAATTCTCTATTCTACTATGTCAGAAAGGATATACCCTAATCTAGCCTTATCATGGAGAATCAATTATTAATATAGAGTAGGAGCAAAACAAAGATGGAAGAATGAAGGTACCTATGAAGCCCATGCTCATCTGATGTAGTTGTTGACACTATGCTTGACGCACGTAGCTCGATCTAAAAGTGTGAAGTCATCCAAGTGAACACTGGAAGCACCATTGACTTTAGAGGAACACCGGAAGTAGCATCGGCTGTAGAGCTGCATAGATTGTACAGCTGCATCCTCCATCTCTACATCTGGATCAAAGATCATTGGAAATTCTACCCTAATTTGGTAAAGTTGGGTGAAGAGGGGAAAGACGCGATCTATGTTTACCCTTTTTGCCAAATGATTTTTTGCCCTTGGTTAAACGTAGAAGCATTGGCTCTAAATGTCACCATTTGTGGTTAGTTTAAAAGCCCTTCTTGAAATGTTGTTGTTTCATTGTATATGTTATAGTTGGCCTACATCTTTGTAAACAAACTGATTATTATCTAATATCATTTGTTTTAACTTCTAAAAAAACAAAGGAAGACAATAAATCATCTTGGAAACACAAATACAAACACAATCCATTACCATATGCAAAAACAAAACAAAAAAGAACTCACAATAAACAACTAAACATTTATTGAAAGCCAAGGAGGGTTTGTAAAGTGAAAGTACTACAGTTCAGTACTTATACATCTTCAATCAATCACAATGCATAGCAGTGGTAATTTACGCAGTCAATTGAAACCACATCACAACAAACAGAGGGAAAAAGAAGACATGAAAAGCATATCACAATAACCTAGAGATTGAAAGGAGAATAGAAACTGACAATATATAAGGTGGACAATTTACTTAGATAGACAGTTAATCGAAGACGACCTCAACAAAAGATGAAGATTCACCACGTGCGAAGCTTCTTCAAAAATTTCCAAAACCAGAGGGAGAATGGACGAAAATGACGAATAGTCGAAGACAAAGATGACTTTATCTTTGCCTTCGATTTCATGCTAATAACCTAGTAAGGAATGACGTCATTTGTTGTACAATAAAAGAATGGTGTTTGTTGTACAAATACTGACGTCATTTGTTGGACGATCAACAAAAATGAATGTTAACAATCAACATGAAAATGATGTCATTTGTAGTTAACGTAAGCATTGTCGTTTTCATTAAAGTCGAAAGAAATATACCATTTACTGATATATTAATTTATGTTTTATGATATACTAAAAAGATTTAACAAAATTAGTAAAATAGTGAAAAAAGTGTAGCATTGGCGATGCTTTCAAATATCGGTTGTCAAAAGTAACATTTTGCGACATTTTATGATATCATCATTAAATAGATGGACAAATTAGGCAAAGCAAAAAGTTGTTGCCTTCATACAAACTTTGACGATTTTTAAATTGGTCTCTATGTATGTTATGTCGTTTTCTTTTGGCCACGAAAACATTATTTGTCGTGAAATATTTGGACCTTTAAAAAATTTAAGCTGAGACGATGTTGTTTCTTTAAGCCAAACGACATCATCTCAACCTCTGTTGAATGATAACATTAAGGTCACCCCTAAAATTTTCCTCTTTCTTGCACCTACTTCTGCCTTTTTCCTCTCTCCTGCGTTGGTTTGTTGTCATTTTCTCTTCTCCTCACCGACATTTTTGTGCCTTTGTCTTCTTTAGTTTTCATCCTCCTGTCCTTCGGTTGAGGTTAGTCATTCAACATTTGTTCTCTGTGATGAGTGTCGTGTTCACAGTGTTGGTATTTTAAAAGAAAATACCTGACGGTTTGCGATGGTTTTGGAGTGTTTTTGCGTTTTTTTTATAATGTGTGGTGCATTTGGCTTTGCAATGCATTACGGTACGTTTAGGAAGGAATAAGACATAATATTCTTAGGTGATTTGGGATGAATATTTCGTGTCTTTGAAGTATTCAAAGAAAGTTCATAGTGGTTTGTTTAAGACTTCCCTTTTTAGTTTTTAATGCAATGCTTTTGATTCACCTTGAAGTGGCTAAAGAGGAGGATGCATGGATGATGAATGCCTTCCTTTTCTGTTTTTCGTATTTCCTATTTCAGTGGGACTTTGTACATCGTAGTGATGCCCCAACAGTTGAGGAATTTTTAATGGTTATATTCTAAAGTTGATGTCCTTTAGGAATGGATGGTTAGTAAATAAGAATGGAATTGTTAGATATTATGGAAAAATTGATTATGAATATGAGTACAATTATAAATATTGTAATATATATAATAGAAAAAGTTGTTGTTTTATACCTATTTTATTACGATTTTTATTTAGTTGACATGTAATTTAATTTTGTATATTTATTTCAAGAATTAAAGTATGTGGGAGAATAGAGACTTAAGCAAATTTTCAGTATTAATTTGTAAAGTTTCGTATAAGAGAATTTTTGGTTAAATAGAAATTATTTTTATTTAGTTATTCTTATTATTCTCATTGTCAATTTAGATTGACTTAGATCTAAAATCCAATTAAATTGACATAGATTCAGATAAAAAAATTATATTATTTTAATACTTAATTGGATGATGATGATGACTTAATTGGGTGTTATGTTTTATAAAACATAAATAAATAGTATTACAAATTATGACACCAAAATAACCATTAATCTTTTAATATGTAATTATAAGAAATTTTAATTTTCTCTCTAATGCTAATTAAAATTTTGAAGTCATAAAGTAATACTTTATGATCTTTAGAAATGCATAAAATGAGTTCTTTTGAAAATTTACCACTTATATAGCCAAAAATTAATAATTTTAGCATGTTATTAACAATATTTCATATTTTATGTGAATTTTAGTATATTATTAACAATAAAATTATACTCAAATTTATGTTAATATTGAATAGAAGAAGAACAACTATGTTATATTAAATATGAAATTCCCTTGTTTTGTAGGCTTTCTTTTGTGTTCAAAAGCTCGATAATCATTCGACGATCTCCTTCTCTATAGTTTGCGGTTATTCGTCCATCCAAGTAAGTTGTCCAACTAATGTCTCCAATATGTTTTGCTTTACTAGTTGGAGTATTTGTGAGAAAATTTTTTGGTTATTGCATATGAGTTCTTATTTTTGTGTTGTTGTTTGCAATATTCTGAATATCATTGTGTTGAGCTACACAACTCAATGGTTAATATATTTATAGCTATTGGCGATGATCCACACAATCAACCATATATATAAACATTCATGTAGGCATACACATCGCAATGAAGGCTCAACATTTACAATTCAATTCACATTTCATAATTCAAAACATCATCACATATGACATATTGGATGTAATTCACTTTAAAGCATAACACTCAAATGTCAACATAACTTGGCACATTAAAATGTGAATGCACACATAATTGGCTCGAGAGTTCCGTGGAACAAAAACGGAGAAACCGAAGTTTATACTGTGAACGAAACGAGTCCACTTTTCAGATCTCGTAGGCCACAAGCGGGCATCCGGGAGAAGGCTTTATGTCGACGTGTACGTGACTACGAAATGGTTCCTCTCTCGCCCAAACACAATCAATTTTCATGCTTAAATCCATCGTAATCTTATCCCATTTTCATTTCAGAATCGACAAAGGTTTAAGCTTACCTAAAGGTGCTTGGTGCTCAGCCTTGACTTGCGAGCACACTAAGCATCTTTTATCGTATTCTGCAACTTCTTTATTCATCCCTTTCCACCAAAAATGCTCCTTTAAATCTCTATATATTCTTGTACTTCCTGGATGCATTGCATAAGGCCCATTATATGCCTCATCCAAAATTTCATCTTTCAATTATTGAATATCTGGAATACATAATCTGTTTCCTACCACCATCAATCCATCTTCCCTTACCTCTATTTCAGAAGGTTTACCATTTTTAATCTATTCTTTGAGCCTGCTCAAGTACTCATCCTGTTCCTGCAATTTCTTAATCTTTTCATTCAATACTGGCCTTACTCTAAAATTAGCCAGTATACAACCAAATTCAGCTTGTCTCAATGTCACTCTGAGTTTGGCTAATTCCTTCAATAAAGAAAGATACACTGTCTGCACATGTGCCATAGTTGATTTCCTACTCAATGCATCCACTATTACATTTGCTTTCCTCGGACGGTAGTCTATCATCAACTCATAATCCTTTAACAGTTCTAACCATCTTCTCTATCTCAAATTCAATTCTTTCTAGCTCATCAAGTGCTTCAAACAGTTCTAACCATCTTTTCTATCTCAAATTCAATTCTTTCTGGCTCATCAGGTACTTCAGACTCTTGTGGTCAGTAAACATCGACTCCATATAGGTAATGTCTCTAGAATTTCAATGCAAAAATTATAGCAGCCAATTCTAAGTCATGGGTGGGATAATTCATCTCATAAGGCTTCAATTGTCTTGAGGCATAGGCAATCACCTTATCTCCTTGCATCAACATATAGCCTAAACCCTTCCTTAAGGCATCGCTATACACTATGTATCCATCATTACCGGAAGGCAAAGTCAAAATTGGTGCACTCATCAATCGATACTTAAGCTCCTCAAAGCTCTTCTGACATTCATCCGCCCACACAAATTTTTGGTTCTTCCTGGTCAATTTGGTAAATGGAGCTGCTATTATGGAAAAGCCCTCCACAAACCTTCTGTAATATCCAGCTAAACCCAATAAGCTCCTCGCTTCTGCTATATTCTTAGGTGCTTCCCATTTCATAACCGCTTATATTTTCTCGGATCCACATGTACCCCGTGCTCCGAAATCACATGCCCAAGAAACAACACTTCCCTTAGCCAGAATTCGCATTTATCAAATTTAGCATACAACTCGTTCTTCCTCAGTGTCTCCAAGGCAACCCTCAAATATTTCTTATGCTCCTTATTACTCTTCAAATAAAACAATATATCATCAAAAAAGACTCAACTATTCTCGTACTATGATTAGGACAATAAAAACTATACCGCTTTGACTATTTGGGATAGTTGATGAAATAACACTAACAGTTCTCGCATTAAGCTTCTTTTCATGTGGATTATACAGCCTTACTTCTGTCAGACAACCCCAAATGTGAAGGTATCATAAACTAGGTTTCCTTTCTATCCACAGTTCATAAGGTGTCTTAGGAACTGCTTGACTAGGAATCCTATTAAGCAGATACGTAGCGGCCTTTAATGCATGCATTTACAATGATAAAGGTATAGTACTATAACTTAACATACTCCTAACCATATCCATAAGAGTACGATTCCACTTTTTAGCTATACCATTTTGTCGCGGTATACTAAAAGTAAAGCCACTTGGTGTGGGTAAATATGTGGAGTTAAACAAAGACAAATTCCAAATCTCCCATTGATATATGAACATTTGTGAGAATATATATTTTTTTATTCAAACAATCATAGTAGAATTTTTTCATTGAATCTCATTTCTTTGTTGTCATTTACTTTTTTAAGTAGAGAGCACAAAGAGGGCAGCAAACGGATTATTAATGTTAAAGAAAGACATAAGTTGAAGTTTGTATCATGGTTTAGAAATTGAATAAGTTACATATTGATTGCATATTATAAAAATAAGAAAATTTATATGTTAGAATAACTTCTCAATTCATTTTTTCATACAATTGATGCGGTAACATAACCGTAACATGAAATAAACAACAATAGCATTATATAGTTTGACATGTGGGTCTCATATTTGTGGGAAAAATATACTCGTTACATTATTAATAGGGTGAGATTTCATATACAAGATCGAGATAGTTGACTTAGAAGCCAAAATTATGGGTTGTTATTGAGGGATGTCATGGCGACGATTTTATTGACTTCTACGGTATCATCTCTAAAATAATAGAGATGCACTAAATCAATGATAAAAATGTTGTTCTATTGAAGTGTAAATGGTTTAATCTTACTGACATGAAAGTGAACGGGAATATTACTAGCATTAATGTTAGGAGGACATGGTATGATAATGATCATTTTGTCTATACAAGTCAAGTGAAGCAAATTTTTTACCTCAGTGGTGCTGTATTGGGTAGCAATTGGAAGGTTGTTCAAAATTTTCAACATTGAAATGTCTTTGATTTTTGTGAAAGGAATAATGGTCAATTCAATGAGGCTACAGGTGAAGTTTATTAAGAGATTGATTGGAGTTCAATAATGAAGCCATTCAAATTGAAGATGCAGATATATCATCTTTCCATAGGAGAGATGTTGATCCCAACATAGTACAACTGGATGAAGTCAAAGCCAAATTTATTGTACAAACAGATGAATACTATACTCAGGATGAATTAAATGACAATGATGATACTTAGGCCAAGTATATTAGTGATGAAGAATCGAATGATAATGTAATTAATGATGATGATTTTCAAAATCTTGATCATGATGATTGAAAGTAAATAAATTGATTATATTGTTTGAAATGTTATGTTGTTTAACTTATGTTTACTAAGGATGAATCAATGCATATTGTTGATGTTTTACTTATGTTTATGTGGAATGTTGGTATTTGATTTATTTTTATACTGAATGTTTAGTTTTGACTTGTGTTTGACTTATATTCAAGTGGAATTTTGATGTTTGAGTAAACATTATGCATTATGTTGATATTTCATTTATAGAAATTCAATTTTATGGGGCCTGGTGCAAACAAGGGAAAGATAGTGGTAACTACCGAAGATGTTCCTCCCCTACAGTAACCAAATCAATTCGACCCTATCTGTAATATCCCGTTCCTATACTAAGGGTTGGAACCCTAAAATTTAGTACCTGTGAGCTCAAAGAGAGATTAAGAAAATACATTTCATGCTCATGCATAATGTTAGCATATATGCACATGAATTTGAATTTTTACACATATTAAAATAATTGTACATGCATTCATTGACAATTTCCGGGTATAATTGTTTATATATGTGAGTATATTGAGAAATATGGTTTTATGTGTTGAAAATTTGATTTGGAAAGTGTATTTATTGATTTAGAATTTCTGTAACTTTTGGAGAAATTGTTGGGCATTTTTTAACTCGGAAAATTGCCAAGTGGCAAAACAATTGTTAAATGGTAGTAGAAATTACTGTCCCATAGCAATAGAAATTTTGATAAATGACTTTAGGATTTATTAACAAGTGCCATTGAAAATTGGGGAACAATTAGAGTAGAAATTGAAGTTGATGGGACTAGTTAAATGGAAGAACCAATAAAATGTTTTAGAAATGGGACATGTGGCAAGTGACAAATATCACTTGCCAAACAATGGCTTAAGGCCACTATTCTTTTAATTAAAAGCCCCCCTTTTTTGGTTTTGTCATTCACGATGCTCTCTCTTAAAGAGCTATTGGAGTTTATTTTTGTTCTCTCCATTTTCGTAGCTTCTCTTCCTCTCTTCTTCTTGATTCTTGATTCTTCAAATCTCCATTCATGTTAAACCCAACCCTCTCATCTTTCATGCTACTCTTTCATCTTGCTTTCTCTTCCATTCTCACCAAAAACCTAAACCCTTCAAGCTCAAAATGAAGATGATCGTGGGTTGTTGGTGAATTAGGGATTTTTTATTTTCTTGAAGATTTTGAACAATTGGAAGCTAAATTGAGTAAGTATCTTGTCAAATATCTTAGGTTTTGGTTAAATGAAGCATTTGTGATGATATTTAGAGGTTAATCTCATGAAATGATGTTTTAGGTATGTGTGTGTCGTGAATGGGGAAGGGTGTGTAAATTTCTTGCTTTTATTGATGAGTAATGATTTATAAGGGTATTTTAGAGGTTGAATGATCATGATAAGGAGTTTTGTATCTGCTCGAATGTTGGTGAAGAAAAAAACATATATATACGTATATATTGATGTTTGTTTCATGTAAATGCTAAATAATGGGTTAAGAGTTGTTTATGGATGATTGATGTTGTATAGGATGAGTAAGAAACTATGAGCTATGCTACACATGTTTTTAAGATAAATTGGTTGTGAAAGGGATGTTTTAATAGGAATTGGAAGTTGATGAATAGGTACATGCTCATGTCTTGTCTTTGGGATAATGATCAAATTTGGATCATGCTTTGTTGGTGAATGGTATTGAGATAAAATGGAGTTGAGAATGAGGAGTAAATGAAGTAGAAAAGGATAATCTTTGTACAAGTATGTTAGGTGTAAAAAGCAGGAAAAATCTGAAGATGATGGATTGGAAAATGGTCATTGAGCATGCTTTAGTCATTTAGCCATAACTTCTTCTATAGTTGTTTAATTGAGATGGTTCTTATTTGAATTAAACTAGAGACGTATGGATACATTTCTTATGAAGACATCGAATTTAAATTTTGTCCTTAAGAGTCTCAAATTTTGACACAAAATTAGGAACTAGGTGCAGCAAAATCTGTGGATGAATGTTTAAGTTGTGTTATGATTTAAGTGTATGAGAATGTGTTATATTTTGGGTGTTTATGATCAATTGGGAAATATGAAATGGGTATGGATGATGTTGAGTTGAAATTTGGTATAGTTGAAGAAGTTATCCATTTTGAATCAAAAGAGTTAAGAATTGAGAGTGAATGAACTTTGATTAGTGTTTGAATGGTTATGGAGTGACATTGCATTAGAAAAGGTGAATTTGGGAAGATTATGAGCAAAAGTGATGTTAGAATGGGTGTAGGATCCATTGGAGGGGTTTTGGAGAAGGGGAATAGAGTAAACCCAAAGGTTACATGACTAGGTCGTGTAAATTGACACGATCGTGTGTTTTTGATGCAAAAACACCACCAGTCCCAAAAGAATCATGGGCTACCCGTGTGAATTGACACGGCTGTGTGTTTTGACGAAATCTCATTTTAGAGTCTTCACAAAACTTGTAGATCTAGAAGTCCTCTTTGAAATCGTCCAAAGATGACATCAATCTAAGTTCTACAGCAAAAGTTGTGACATTTTTCCCAAGAGATGTTTGTTTATGAATGGTTGACTTATCCATGTTGTTCAATGAGATGTTTAAGCTTGTTTGTGATATTAAATGAGCCAAATTGAAGTAGGATTGAGTTATTAGCATAAGCAGAGTGTTCTAGGTGTTAGGTAATGATTCAAAGATCTTGATAATTGGTTATGAAACATGTATTAAGGATGTACACCTGGAATGTCATTAAACATGCATTGTACGTATTTAATATACATATGTGTGCATCAATAAACACTTACATAATTGTGCAAAAATGTGATAATGTGTATGTTTTACATGATATAGAGGAACATATTGAGCACCATCTTCCAGATGTTGTCAGGACTTCGAGGCAATAGCTTCTGAAGCAAGCTGTGAGTAGACCTAGATGGTCTCATTTTAATGTTTGTTTTGTTTGAATTTTGTATTAATTGACTACTGAATGACTATATGAATGTGATTAATTGTGTTGGTTTTCAGACAGAAGGTCTAATGAATGAGATGTATAAATGAAATATTAAAGTGCTCATTGAATGCCGGACTAAGGTCTGATGATAAAGTAAATGGGAATGTGATATTGGATATGATTGTATGATATTGAGCACTTTCAATTGATTGAATATATATGAGGCATTCCATTTCATAAATGCATGAAACATAATGGCAGTTGTGACCTGAGTAGCCACCGATCAGAACTTAAAGCTCAAAGTGTGAAAAGAGCCTCGAGCTCAAAAAGTGATTATGAGCCTAAGGATAAAAAAAGATTGATTCTTATTCCCTAATTCATTTTTTTCTTAGGACACATCAAATCCGAATTTTTTCGAAGAAAACATCAATCTATAAGATGAGTTCGGGTTGGAATTTGGATCTAATTTCCAATTAAAGAATAGGCCTATTTTTTTGTTCTAAGACCGGCATTCTCACAACCAACTCGCATTTTTCAAATTTGTTTTCATTATTAAGAAAACGTAACAAAGATAAAATACGAGCTTGTTTTATAGCAATAGTAATGAATCGTTATTTTTGTAAAGTCAATCTATTCACCCGTCTTGATAATATTTTCCTCGTTCACTAATAAATCGACTAATTAAACTCATGTTTCTATAATCAATTCGATTCCCCGATTGGATGGGGGCAAATGCCTGCAAAAAGATCAGTTGGACTTCAGAAAAAGTCGCTTGAATTTATCCATGGTTTGTTTATTCTATGTAAAATGAGCCCTGTATCCTCATCAG
>JANVCL010000008.1:11467504-11484759 GCA_026546855.1 Erythroxylum incrassatum | reverse complement strand
TATTTTATGAATTATATATGTAATTTTCATACTTATTTAATGAATTATTATTTTATATTTTCAATGGACCTCAAGGAATTTTTTTAAAATTATTATCTTATGCATTTAACGAGGTTATTATTTTATCCCATTGGACCAAGTCGAGACCGGAGAAAATTATTATTTAATCGAAATTATTAATTTATCGAATATTCATTTATCGAAGTTTTACTGTATAAGAATCTATTATCTTGTAATTGATACTGAACTTTTTCAAAATTCCTAGAATTTGTAATTTAATTTCATAATCTTGTTAGACGACCAAATATGAAATAATTATTTGCCAGTATTCTTCCGAGAAATGTCATACCGAGTGTCCGAGAAGTATCCCCAATGGCAAAATGTAATTATCATTAAAGTTGGACGTAAATTTCACAAAAGTATTTCAATTCAAATCATGCCCCTGCCACAGGGAAGCTTCCACACACACACCTTGAAATCCAGAAAGGCGTGTGAAATGACCCCTTTTTCACTTTTAGCTTTAACAACTCTTTCCTATCTTCTACCTTACTCGTTCGTTCCAAAAAAAAAAACACTCTTTCCTATCTTCTATGTAGTTTCCTGGAATTAGCTAGGTATCCATAGACTGGAAGCATTTATAAAGAACCGAATTCTGAATCGGAGTCTCTAAGCCAAACCACAAAACATTTCTGTTCTCAATATCTTCATCGCCAGCGCAAGTCCGTGAACCTTCCAAGTCAGAAAAATGTTTCCAGATCATTACAGACGAAAACCAACTCCTCTTGCTAGATATATCCCCGATTCTGCAAAATTTGCATACGCTCTATCTTTCTTTTGCATGACGTATAACAGTATCAATACTATAGTTCTTGCATATAGGTACCGTGACTTCCCCATGGTAGCTTTCATCATTTTTGTCTACTTAGGCTATTTTGTGTTACGCTACTGCTTGACCATCCTCCATCACTTGCCTCCCCATCAGGACTCGTCCAAGAGAAGACTCTTGCAAGCTACCATTTGGGGGTTATCCTCTGCCATGCTGCTTGGGTTTGCTTATCACTTGTTAACTATCCCGAATCTGTCAGCATCCGTGGCATTCTATGGCATTGCACTTGTGGGCAGTGCCTTTGTTTTCACAGTCTACATGTGTGAAGAAGCCAAAAATGGCTATTCTAAATGTTATAAGAGGAAAAAGGCAGAAGGAACCGAATCAAATTCAAGCATAAACAGAGTAGCAAATGTCTAGTATTTTGCCTGAGAAGAGCAATCGGAGGCTAAATACCAGCTCTCTTTACTCTATGCCTTAGGTCGCTCGAGTGGTGGTGATCTAAGTGTGAATTAAGTTGCAAAATTTATATATGTTCCTTTCAGTTTGTACGAAACGAAAGAGTAAAAAAATTGATTTTGAGCTTTCAGATTTTGACTAATAACAATTAACATAAATAACCAACTAATTTTGTGGACTTTTGTACCAAGTCTTTTTAAGAAAAAGAATAGCTCTTCCATTAATAACAAATAGTTTATAGGAAAAAAGTCAAGATATTTGAGACCCGAAGGACTGACAGCAAACTCTTAATTTTGGTTGCTGCATGACTCGCTAAGATAGTAGAAGACGACTACACTCTAACCGGAGAAAAGGTAACTCTACTCTAGTCTCTCATGTCATTCTACCAACTGGACTGAGCTACGCAGGACTGTCAAAGGCTGTACTTATTATTAATAACCATTCAACTCATTTGGCTTAACAGAATCTTCGTACTGCTTAACGGAAGCTTAGGCGAAGGAAAATGCTGAAAGGATTGCATCTTTTGCGACAAGCTTCTGTTTCTCGCCACGCCGTTTTCGGTAGAGCAACAGTAGCCTCCTCCCCGCCATTGCTTAATCGATGCTCTTTTTTCTCGTCAGAGGAACAATCTCCACAGAGTCATTTTGTCGAACATTTGGAGAATGAATCCTCCCAACCATCTGCCACCGTCTCCGTCGACCGCTCTGGACTTTATTACCCTCCTGGTATCATGGTTTGTACTATGTTCACTCTTTGTACACTGTGTGCAATAGCTGTTTTTGATTGAAAGGTCGTTCTTTTTTATGGTTTTGTAGAGCATTCTCGTGACCCGACTGCGGAATCAGAGCTTGTCAAGCACCTTAAAAGCATTATCAAGGTACCAAAGTCGCGTGTTTGTTTTTCAAACCCTTGGTTGGATGTTTATGCTGTTTTTAAAATATTGAAATGGTTTTGGACGTTAGATTGTAAGTAACCCAACAAGTTTTTTCTTTATAAAAAAGAAAGCATGGAGACAGAGGTACGAGGCTCATTCTTGAGAAGTAATTAGTCATTTAATCGCAGCACAAGGAGATGCTTTTAAATTTCAAATCATGTATGGAGAAGCGACAGGTTATACTTGCAAGATCCTTCTTGGACTTATGAATGCTGACACATGGTTGTAGTGTTTTTTGAGAAGGTTCAGTTTCATAGAAATGGTCCCCTAAGACTTGAGTAGTTGAGACATCAAACAAGTAGATGTGAAGGAAATTCAGCGCCTAAATTAGATTTGTCTCATGACCCAACATATGAATTGCATGGCTGGAGTACTGATGAATCTGTTAATACAATTATGATTTTGAGGCATTTAATTTGTAGACTGAGTGAAACACCTGCTTTAGTTGCCTCATAATTCATCTGGTTTATCTAATTATCTTTCATTTCGTCATTTTGGACCTCGTTTTTGTGGTTAATACCCTCCATTTCTATTTTTTAAGTTCCGAGGTGGGCCAATATCAATTGCCGAGTATATGGAAGAAGTTTTGACAAATCCTAAAGCTGGTTTCTACATTAACCGAGATGTATTTGGTGCAGAAGGTGATTTCATTACCTCTCCTGAAGTGAGTCAGATGTTTGGGGAGGTAATTGCATCCTATCCTAGATTGGCTTTCTTTTGAGTTCATTACGATGTATTTGCAACCACAATACCAATAATTATTGTTAGATTTATTTCCCTGTTACTTTTTTTCGAATCAAGGAAGTAAAACTTCTCCTTAGCTTTTTGACATTTCAGATGATTGGCGTGTGGACCATGTGTCTTTGGGAGCAGATGGGACAACCAGAAAACGTAAACCTGGTTGAACTTGGTCCAGGACGAGGAACACTTATGGCTGATCTTCTGCGAGTTCGCTACTGCAACTCTTACAACTCTTATTTTGTTTGGAAGACAATATTCTTTCAAATGATCCTTTAAAAGAAACTTCTTTTATTTGTAGGGCTCATCAAAATTTAATAGCTTTACAAAATCATTATGCATACATATGGTAGAGTGCAGTCCTGCACTCCAGAAGATTCAACATCGTAACTTAAAATGTAATGATGAAGAAAAGAGGACTGTCAGTGCATTGGCAGGGGTACCTGTTTCATGGCATGCCACTTTGGTGCAGGTTCCTTCAGGAGGTAAGTGGTAAAGAGATGTCAGTTTGTTTAAGTCCGATAAATTGTGAAATCTTCTTCCATTTAATTTCATTTCAAAGTTCATAGGCATAGAAAAGTAACTGTTAACCTTCTTCACTCATTTTCTATATTGTTGCTGCATTCCAGTGCCAACAATCATTATTGCCCATGAGTTTTATGATGCTCTACCAGTTCATCAGTTTCAGGTTTGTTTAACTAATAAGATCTGTATTTAATTTCATTTTAATTCTGATGTATCCCATATATAGATAGGAGAAAGAACTTTTATTTAAAGTTCTGTTCAATATTTTATCCAATAGTATTATTGAAAATAAAAAGAAAATTCAAAGGGAAAATGTATTCCTTGAATTAAATTGCTTAATGCATTTTCAACTTTGTGAAGCTTTACTTGTCTCCTTCAAGATCTGTTTATCAGCCAACTAGCCTTTGATTTCCCCGATCTTACAACTTGTTGGGTTTTTTTTTTAATTAGTGTGCACAAAATGTTCCTTTCACCAGAGACATTTGCAATCACATCTGGTTAGTGCATGCTATAATTTCTGTTGTTATATCTGTTGACCACCTCCAAACAATTCTGATGCAAGGACTTGTGTTGACAGCAATGTAGGGTTATACTTTTGAGAATTTTAAGGGTGCATTTTATGTGTTTTCAGCATTCCTAGAAGATAATTACATCATCTCAGGTTTCCCCTAATGTTTGTTACTGGGAGGACACCCAAGTGGATAAAAGTGCTTGCCTTGGTCACTTAGGCTTCTTTTTAAAAACAAAAGTCTAAGGAGCTAAAAGTGATTGCCTTGATCACTTGGGCTTCTTTTTAAAAACAGAAGTGTAAGGAGCTTTATTAAGAGATAGAATACTGTTGGTTGTATCATGTCTGTGGCAAAAATCAAGATTAAACTGTTCTAGTTGACAAATTCTGCAGCGGGCTTCCCATGGCTGGTGTGAGAAAATGGTTGATATCAGCGATAATTCTACGTAAGACTACATCAATATGGAGTAGTTAGCTTTGTATTTAGAACTTGTGGAATGATTTTATTTTGACACTTCATTATGTTGGTTAGGTTTCAATTTGTTCTATCTCCACAGACAACACCTGCAACTCTCTATTTGGCAAAGCGCTGCAAGTGGGCTGCTACTGAAGAAATAGAAAAACTTCATCAAATTGAGGTTTGTCCTAGGGCAATGGATTTAACTCATTCAATGGCAGAGAGAATAAGTTCTGATGGAGGTGGAGCTCTTATAATTGACTATGGCCTCAATGGGCTAGTGTCAGACAGCTTGCAGGTATGTTTTCTTGATATTGCTATTTTATACAAATGTTCCTTTTCTTTTTTTTTTCTTTCATAAAACGTGATTTGTTCTTGTTGTTTGTAAAAATCAATAAACCATCCCGGAATGCTGCAATACCTTGGCATGTATGGTTTATACCTGTGCTGTTTTTGTTCCCTCCTTCAATCTAATGCTTAGGCATTATTGAAGTATTGCCCTTCCAAAGGTCTCTATCGCTACTCATATATTTTGCACTTGTGTCGAGCGGATGTCTAAATTAACTGTCTTTTGGCCTGCATGAGTTTTCTGCAGGCAATTAGGAAGCACAAGTTTGTTAACATGCTAGATAATCCTGGGTCTGCTGATCTCAGTGCATATGTGGATTTTGCTTCCATAAGGCATTCTGCAGAGGAAGCTTCAGGTTCATCCTCATTACATTAGAAACTGGGCAAGCTTACCGCAGGAGATAGATATGGTGATTAAAACTAATCCAATTTCTGTACTGTTTTCAGAAAGCGTCTCTGTCCACGGCCCAATTATGCAG
This sequence comes from Erythroxylum incrassatum, assembly GCA_026546855.1. Classification (NCBI taxonomy): domain Eukaryota; kingdom Viridiplantae; phylum Streptophyta; class Magnoliopsida; order Malpighiales; family Erythroxylaceae; genus Erythroxylum; species Erythroxylum incrassatum. The sequence goes on along the minus strand of JANVCL010000008.1, from coordinate 11,479,485 downwards.
TCCCAGTTTCTTGGTTCACTTGGCATAAATTTCCGAGTGGAAGCATTGCTGCAGAACTGCACAGATGAGCAAGCTGAGTCCTTGAGGACAGGGTACTGGCGTCTGGTGGGTGATGGTGAAGCACCGTTTTGGGAGGGACCTGATGAGCAGGTGCCCATAGGCATGGGCACCCGGTACTTAGTTATGACTATAGTGAACAAGAAGCATGGTGTTCCAGTACCATTTCAATAAAGCAGTCCACTCTATCCTGTGACAATCCATGTTGAAGGTTAGGTATATGGTAGCTTAATTGCCACTATTAAATGAATCTGCAGTTTGCTATTTTCAGGGCGACTTTAATCTCTCTGGCATACTATCTCATATTGTATTGGCAAACATTGTTTCTTACCTGTTGTTGACGAGTCTTGTTGGGCCGCTGGACACCCTGGTCTTGTTCAATACCATTCGCCTTTTCTTTCATTTACTCCCCTTCCCACTTTCAGCTTTTAACGGTAAGTCCCTTGTCCTGTTGGATTCTAATTTACAGTGAGTTACAAAGTCCTTTGTAGCTCATACATAGGCTTCCAATACCTTTCCTTTATAAATACATAAATTTATTAGTTTAATGTAATTTTTAAATAATATCATTCAATATTCTGAAAACTAATCATTGTACCTTTCAAAAAGGCAGACGTATTTTTAATAGGTTTTTTATTAAAAAATTTAAAATGTCATATCGCAATTCTATTTAAAAAAATAATGCATGTTCATTTAACAAAATATTAGGATTTTTTTTAGGATGGTTAAAGCAAAAGTAAACGATATTGAATTTAAAGATAAAAATAAGGCACCGTAAGCAGTGATTTTGATCATCTGTAGCTTAATTGATATGACTTTAATTGGACACTGTTACTGTTGTTATAAATCAACCTGTATGCATATATTTGTAGCTGTAGTTGTTTAACTTTGCAGCTGAAACCTTTCGTTGTCAGTTATTTCATCTTTTTCTTTCCTACCCAATTTTTCTAATGGTTTAAAGCATAAAATGTGACTAAATACATTGTCTTGCGGGATTGTCCCCATCGTCCACATATTTTGGTCAAGATTCCAAACATTAGCATCTTTACTAGAGATCCCTTAAAAGTTTGAACATAGAACCTGTCTTGATTATAAAAGTGTTTCTTTATTATTTAGTATTTTAAATTTTGAGCAAACAAAAATATCAAATCATCCTCGGTATCTCGTTTCTTTGGATATATGGAAAACTAACTTACTGATATTTAGAACATCACTACAGAGAATAGATTGCCCTGAACCTCCATTATTAATAAAAAATTTAAGATTTAAAATCTTATACATTAATTTTAGTATTCTCAGAAAATTTTATATTCGGTAAAATCTTTTCTCTAAATTTATTTTCTACTTCAATTTTTATATCCCTTTTCCGTTTGTTTCTTATAGTTGTCTACTTATTCTCTTCCTCGCAACGTTTATAAATACTAGTTCAAGTTTTAGAATTCAAAATTATTAATTAAACCGTACCTATAATAAATTAACATTAAAGGCATAGAAATAATCTATACAAAAATTAATAAACTTTTTCCTCCAATAATATTAATTTATAAAAGTTTACCTCCTGAGATCGTTATCTAGTTTTGCTATTGTTGCGAACCATTTATGTATAACTTTTACTAATATACTTTTGATAATGACTCTAAATGGATAAATTTGCTTGGGCTTTTAATTAATTAATAATAAGATTCCAGTTAAAGAAACATAATTTCCCAATTACAATTTGCAAATTCTTAATTAGTCATGAATTTGTGTAATTCGCAATCTTAACAGGGTGTTTGAAACGGTATGAATTGAATTCAATTACAACATTGAATTCAATCTGGTTGGGTCGGCTGTGCTAGGCCTAGACCCATCTCCAAATGACCACGGCCCATCGGGCCCATCAGGTGTTAGACTCCCATGCAAACACAATGATCTACGTAAAGATCTAAACCTAGTGGCAATCTACGGCATATATAAGGTATTATTCTACCATGATACAGGTACGAGATCACAACCCTACTTTTCTATATTCTCAGCAGCCAAAACCTAGACAAGAGAACTGACTTGAGCGTTGGAGGGGGCTCCCGGGAATCAACTTCCGACCCGCCGTTATTTATTTTGCAGGTACTTCACAGCAAGAATCGCAAGGAGCATGGATCAGAACAACGACGTTCAACCTCAGCAAGATTAGGCTGAACCACAATCAAATGTTTGCCTAAAAAAGTATTACAATTGAATTACAAACTGAAACTTCAATTCTTTGAATTACAAACTGAAACTTCAATTCTTCTTTTGAATATTGAAAATATCATTCTAATAACACCCATTTAATTTTATCATATATCTCTTCACCTCAAGCAGCCACTCCAACTTCAAACAGCCCCTCCCACCAAGAAATGGAACAACAACACCTTTTTCACGAATCAGCGCCTCCTATTATATTCAGGTGTTCCCTTTTCCTTGTTTTTGGTGTCTTTTCTTTTTTCGTTTTTTTTCTATGAGCATCGTTCTTTTTTAGATCCATTGTTCAATATAGCTTCTCCTTCCATTTTCTCATCCTGTCTACATTCTTTTGCAATTCTTGAATTTTTTTGTATATAACTAGATTACTTTTTAGTTAAGGGTAAAAATGTCATATGAAATAATTAAAATCATTTTGATTGTATTCTAAACAGTGTAATTGAATTCAATTATAATATTTCTGAGTTTGTTCTAAACAATATAAATTGAATTCAATTATAATATTTCTGAGTTTGTTCTAAACAATATAAATTAAATTCAATTCAATCTCAATAATATAATTAAATTCAATTTGTTAATGAATTCAATTCAAAAATTTACAAACTAAGTCGATTTCCATACCCCTTACTTAACAATTTCTACAACTTGACGAAATTTTAAAGCAATTGCCAATATAATTAAATTTATTCCTCCCACCACGTGCTGGTGATATTTAGATTTGTCCACCAGGCTCAAGGATCAAAGTCAACGACGAATTCTACGAGAAAATCCAAACTCTTGATTGGCCTTAATTATTGCTTTAATCTCCTTCAGATTTTTAATATCTATGCTTACGACGACTATTGACAATCTGATTACAACAGTATTAGTTTGAGCCTGTGGTGCCGAATAACAAATTGATTGGCCTTAACTGTAGCTTCAATTTCATCAATAGCAAGAATAAGAGCATGGGACCATATTCATCACTGCTTAATTTTCACATGGTGTGCTCCTGATGCCTGCGATGCAGGGCACGTCACATATTGTAGTCAAAGAATCCCGAGAAAGGAGCAGGTAAGACTAGACACTGAGCTATTTCGACATGAATCACATTAAGTGGATGGAAGTTTTCAAGATGCATTAAGTCCACTATTGCAAAGTGTGTTGGTGTGGTGGCTATGGACCAGAGAGCTTGATGCCATTTGTTACCGTACATTGATTATTATTATGAAAAAGCTTTCCTGCTGTCGGAGTCCTACCATGACTATAACCAGAAAGGTTAGCTAAACCATGTCGTTGCTTCCTAGAATTCAGATCTTCTGTCTAATATTATAGTGTTTTATTGTATTCAATAAATCTCAACCGTTTATTTATGTGGGTTTCGCATGGGACCCACGTGGAATTCATAAAATAAATAGCTGAGATTTATGAGACAGAATTAGACAGAGTAAAACTAGACAGAAGATCTGGTCTTTCTTTCCTAATGCTAGAGTTAGCTAATGATTTATTATTTAACAAAAATAGTTTATGATTCCGCTATAAATTATTTGACACTGCAAATTTAATAATACTACGTAGGAAGGAGAAAGCTACTGCTAAAAAGAAAAATAAAAATTTTATAAACCTAAGCCAACTAAATAAGAATTCTATACCAAAGAAAGAAAATAAAAATCACTTAAATATTGTGAGCGTCAAAATGCATAAAAGTCCAAGTAACTAGCACAATGTATACTACAATTTCTACTTTTATTTGGCTCATATCGATGATTTCAACGAGAACTTGTGGATCACCATATAGTTCTCATCTATTTATGTTATGATTTGAATAGTCCTTACAATTCAGAGGTGGTTATTTGATGGCTTTGAAAAGATTATGATTGTAATTTGGGACTGGTTCGGCCGGATTTTGCTGATCCGGAGCATCCTTGTTCTGTTCCATAATTCTGGGAATTCTCTACTTCTGTATACCTGCAAAACAAGCAAAGACTTTTCGGGGGTTGTTTCCCGGAAGGCCCCTCTGACGCTCAAGTCAGTATTTGGAGAGAATTTTGGTTCTGAGAACGAAGAAGCAGCTAGGGTTATTAGTTCGTACCTCTATCATGGACAATACCTTATATATGCGGTAGGTTGCCATTAGGTTTAGGTCTCTTCTTGAATCATCGTGTTTGCATGGGAGTCGATCTCTCGCTATCGGACCGTCTGTGCCTGAACTTAAAAGTGGGCCTCCTTAGGCCGGGCCTCATATGGCCGAACCGACCAGGGACATAGCAAAGTCGTCGGCATCAATTGACATTTCGACTCAGTGCTGTAGTTTTTGAAGGCTGCTTTGTTTTTCCTAAGCCGGCTTCCTTGTCATTTTCATTTCAAAAATCTCTCCAATGGTGCTGAGTAAATAAAAAGATAAAAGATTTATAAGGAGAGAAGTTAAGATGCTGACATCAAGAGTTTTGGTGGGTTCAAATTATAGTGTGATCCACTAAACTGGTAAAGATGCTTTAATACAAGTAGAAAAACTTGTGTGATGAGAAAGAAGGTTTTGGTGAGTGCGTTATAAAAGTCACTTTATGTTGTGCAAGACAACAAAACTTGTATATATTCCATGAAGCACTCTTCAATTAAATGGAACAGTGTCGTGGGGTTCTCATTAATTAAGGGGCTTTGTAAAGGTTTCAACCTCAACTGATTATGTCTAGAACTAATAATAGAAAATCGCATGCAGATGAAAATGGTTTAAAGAAATGGCTCTCATGTCAACGTTCGAGTGTTAGCTAACTTCATTAAAATAGTTATATGGATTTTCAATTAAAGAAAGCTGTACCATACTTGTATTTAAAAGTCTGGAGACGTGGGAATCGACGACCACTTGCATACTTCATAATTCAATTAATGGAGCTTGAGAGGCAAAACAAGTCTAATAAATCAGTGGTAGAAATGGATAAATACTTCTCTCACGTCATCTTCTGATCCTAGTACAAAACATGGAAAAACAAAAAAACAAAAGAAAGCATGACATGCTCTTTGTACAAAATTTGAACGATTCACTTCCAAGACTCCAACCATTTTCGAGGCCTCTCAATCCATTCAAAATCAGTATACAAAACATTTATAAACAAACCACATGGAACTTATAAAGCGATAAAGAAGAATCGGATTAAATACGTCCCGTCACACATAAAGTAATAATCTTTTGAACTGGCATGTTGGTGAAATGTTTTATTTGTTCCACAGTATTCCTGCGTCTGAGTCTCTTGATGATTGAATATACTTTTGCATAATGATGGAGATACTGTTAAAACTTAGACTCCAATATGCGAGAAATGTTCAATAAACCATTTATAACCTATAACTTAAGCCGCTATGAGTAACAGTAAGGAAGGTCTATATACAACAATACAACAACATTTGGTTATTTATTGTTCATCATTTCAATTGTAAGTTCTATAGAACTCAGCATCCCTAGTATCTGATGAGAGATATTCAAACCCTTTAAACTATCTATAATAGATAGTAGGTATACTGATATAGACTGGTCAATTGACTTCATTTAGTATAGCTAATAAATCCAATTACTCGATACTTTACGTGTGTGGAAACAAAACTTTGGTGCCTTGGTGGTAAAATATGATGTTGATCAAGATAAAGAAATAGTGGCGACACCAGCCACCAAATCTGACATCCTGTACTACTACCAGTCAATGACAGCTTGTCCATATAATATAGGAAAACCTTGTTGTCCCTATCAGACTGTTGTGCATCAAGTTTCTTCCTCGATCAACCGAATTCTATATAAAAATATCACTGCTAGTTTGATCCATTTATATTTCTAAAACTTGGAGATATAGTATCCTCTGCAGTTTGGTAGCTATATCTTCATAATATAGAAAACACCTCTTCTTGTGAAGCATATCCATGGATAACAAGAAAGAGGAAGATACTAATCCAAATGATGGAGGGGAAGTCATCAACTACAGAGGAATCAAAGCAATGCCCTTCATCATTGGTAAGTTGAATATTCATAGAAAGCACATGAAAGGAGAGAATCTGATCTTATTGGAAGCAATTTTCTTGCTGCGAAGCTTGTGAATATTTGATTCAAACACTCTGCTTGTTGTTTTGTCACCCAAAATTCATGCAGGTAACGAGACGTTTGAGAAGCTTGGTACTGTTGGATCTGTCACAAACTTGGTGGTGTATTTAACAACAGTTTTCAACATGAAAAGCGTTGCTGCCACCACATTTGTTAATGTCTTCAATGGCACTGCAAGCATGGCTACTTTAGTTGGAGCCTTTCTCTCTGACACTTACTTTGGGCGTTACAACTCTTTAGCTCTTGGTTCTATAGCATCCGTTTTGGTACTCTCTATATGCTTGTTTTTCTCATTTCTTTCCGTTTTGCTAGTTAGCGATGAAGATCTACTCTTTATGAACATTATTATTTTGTAGACCAATCCCTCCTACATGGCATTTTTTTTTCAGATCAATATGGATGCTTTTAAAGCATTTAGATATGGTAGTAATTTGAGATTAGTTTTGCTAAATTTGGAATACGACGTTCTTTTTCTTTTTCTTCACTTTCAGATCTTGATAGTAAAATATTCTCACATAATAATACCTACGAAAGTTTTGTCTCCTGTCCCTCCTTGTGTTGGTGGAAGTTGTTTGATAACTATAGAAAAATGAGAACTTTCAAGTTTATCTGTTAAGAATAAACTAGTCTCTTTTCTACTGTCAGTTTTGGCTTTATTAACTTTTTTCTTTTTGATTTAGGGAATGACGATATTAACACTAACAGCAGCAATTCCCAGTCTTCACCCTCCAACATGTGCAGCAAAAGAGAACACATCGTGTATAGGGCCAACAACTTGGCAATTCACCTTCCTACTAAGTGCTTTCGCTCTACTAGTCATTGCCGCAGGTGGTATAAGGCCTTGCAACCTAGCGTTTGGAGCTGATCAGTTCAATCCAAAGACTGAATCTGGCAAGGGTGGTATCACGAGTTTCTTCAATTGGTATTATTTTACTTATACCTTCGCTGTGATGGTATCGGCAACAGGCATTGTCTATGTGCAGTCTGATGTCAGTTGGGGTATAGGTTTGGCCATTCCTGCATTTCTTATGTTTCTTTCCACCGCACTATTTTTTGTGGGGACAAGAATTTATGTTGTTGTGAAGCCACAAGGAAGCCCCTTAACTAGTTTGACACAAGTACTCGTTGCTGCTACAAAGAAGAGAAGAGAAAAAGTTCCAGAAAATCCAACGCTCTCTCTTTTCAACTATTTTCCTGCCCGATCCATCAACTCCAAACTTCCACATACTAGTCAATTTAGGTGAGATAACCAACCTATATACTTTTGAAGTTAATAAATCACTCATAATTTATTGGTCTCAACAAATATTATGATGGTTAGTAAAACTATAGTACTACGACTACGAACACACAAAGATCTTGTACTTAATGATCATGATGTATTGCAGGTTTCTTGACAAGGCCGCAATCTTAACAGATGAAGACAAACTTAATATGGATGGTTCAGCTACCAATCCATGGAAACTCTGTAGCATCCAACAAGTTGAAGAAGTGAAATGTGTACTAAGAACAATTCCCATATGGGTATCTGCTATAATATTCTCTATTCCACTGGTCCAACAACAGACTTATACAGTGCTCCAAGCCCTTCAGTCTGACAGACATCTCAATTCAAGTAAGTTTCAGGTGCCAGCAGCGACATACATTATATTCACCATGTTGACACTCACAATTTGGATCCCAATATATGATAGGATTATAGTTCCATTAGTCCAAAGGTTGACAGGTAAAGAAGGTGGGTTCACATTGCTCCAAAGAATGGGAATATCAATTGTTCTTTCAGTAATCTGCATGCTCGTTTCTGGATTAATCGAGGAACGTAGAAGACATGTTGCTCTTACTAAGCCAACCCTAGGCATTGCACCAAAAGGCGGAACTATTTCGTCAATGTCTAGTATGTGGTTAGTGCCCCAACTTGCTATTGCAGGACTAGCTGAGGGATTTGGGTACGTAGCACAGACCGAGTTCTTCTACAAGCAATTCCCAGAAAACATGAGAAGCATTGCTCAATCATTCTTCTTTATGGCCAATGCACTAGCCAATTATCTAAGTGGCTTCTTGGTTTCCATAATCCACCAAAACACCAGAAAAACTAAAAGAGGAGACTGGTTAGCCGAAGATCTTAACAAGGGAAGATTAGATTATTTCTATTTCATGATCGGAGGGCTGGGAATTGTCAACTTTATTTATTTTCTTATATGTGCTAACTGGTATAGATACAAAAATGTCAGTGATAGCACTGTTGAAATGGTGAGGAAAATGAATGCACCAGGAAAAGATACTGTATGATAAATATACAGTCCAAAAGCTTCAATGGTGCTGCTTTAATCCTTGCTGGTATTTTCACATGCAAAGCGATTATGCAAAATAAACTGCGAAGCTTTTCACCTACGTATCACTTTTTTCTGCATCATGCAATTTGATTTTTATTTTCCTGTCCTCAAACTACTAAAATAACATAAAACATATTGGGAGAGGGGATCTGGTTTGTTAGAAATTAAAAACATAGCCTTAGAGTTATAAAAATTAGACCATATATTTCTGTTACAAAACTTAAAGTGGCCTTCTCATAATTGGAACAAGATCTTCTGTCCAGTTTTATGGTGTCATATTGTGTCCAGTGAATCTCAGCCATTCATTTATGCTGGTCCTATGTAAGCTTTACATAAATAAACGTAGAGCCCGCATAAATGAATGGCTAAGATTCACTGGACACAATAAGTGCCTGTTTGTTTCAGCTTTTGGAAGGTCCAAAAGTACTTTTTTCTATTGCAAAAGCTATTTTTAAGAAAAAAAAGGTGTTTGACTGCAAACTTCAAAAGCACTTTTGAAGTAGAAATAGCTTTTGAAAAAGCTTCAAATTTGAAGCTTTTCAGAAAAGCCCATATTTTAGCTTTTTCAGGTATTCAATTTTGCGTCAGTTACGTTTATATTGCAAACCATACCGACTCTCAACGCTTCTTCTCAAGGACACCGTAGTTGTCCACAAGAGAAACAGATGGATCAACCCACAGGTATGCTTTTTCTGGGATTTTTGGGATGCCATTTTTTCCTCCTCACTTTTTTGTCCTCCTTCATTCACGATGACTTTGTGTGGGTGTTTCGTACCAATAGTTGTTTTGAAATGTTTTCGTCGGCTGAAATGTTTTGTGTTCTCGGTCTCCGTCTCTCTCCGTCTGGATATTTCTTTCTTTCCGGTACCAAATTAGATCTCCTTCTTCATCTTCGTTCTGGGTTGCTCTTTGATTTGCCATTTTGTGAGTTACTGAAATGGGTTGTTAATGATCTTAAAGATGGTTGGTTGTTTTCTATGGATTGACCCTTTTCAATTCATAGGTTGCAGGGCTCGAGATTTTCAAGATTTGAGGTATATCGCTTTCGGATCAGAGTAGAGAGACACAACAAGACGCTGTTTTTTGTGCCAACCAGAAGCTCTGAACACGCATGTGCCTATGGATGCCAACCACCCATCAAGAGACCAAAAAGAGGAGCAAAATGCCAAGATCTATACACAAATGTGCCTATGGATGCTGTGACCACCTATGATATTCTTAAGGACGCCACCAAAGTTGTTGCTAAAATCATTGGCAAGCCTGAATCAGTTCGTTTCCTTACTATTTGTCTGTTTGTCTATCTGTCTTTTTTGTTGACTATCAAGTATTCGACAAAATTACGCTGTGAATTTGAGGCTTCGCTTTAGGTTTATATTTTCATAGTAGTGATTTTTGACTTCTTATCCGTGTAATGAGTTAGATCTTGATTATGTGCTTTTGGAGTTTGAGCATTTCATGCTCATAGTTTCATTCAACAGCTTTGCTTATCTTGAATAGTATGTCACGATTTTGCTAAATTTGCGAGTATGGAAACACTAGCTGCATAAGGCGAGTTGATCTCCATTGGAGGGCTTGGCCAAGTGTTAATGGGAACTTGAGCTCCACCATTGCAGAGATTCTTCAAACGAAGTTTTTTTTAATTATAGAGTGGCTATGTTTTTTTTATCATTTTAGGCTAGAATGGTTCAAGACAAATTTTAACATTTTGGTGATTGTAATTACTTCAATTGTCATTTATAATATTATAAGGTTAAATGCTCAAAAGGATAAAGAGTTTTCTCCCTATAATGAAGATGATGAATTACTTTCTACGAATATGGTACTTTGCATATTGTTTAGTATACTTTAAAATCTATCTAGCATAAATAATTTTATTATAAAATAAAATATAGTTAAAATTAATAAAAGTGCTTTTAATTTTTATGTTGCCAAACAGTCTGCTGTAAGAAGCTCTTTTAAAAAAACTATTTTTTAATTAACAGTCAACTGATTTTTAAAAAAAAACTCTTCTCATAAAAATTCTACTAATAAAAGCTCAACCAAACATGTCCTGACTTCTAGCAGAATCCGAGAACAAAGTGGCAGACATGACCACTTCAAGGACAAAATGAAGTCCTCCAATGGCACAGTTCTAAGAGGAGAACAACTGCATCCAATCAGAATTAATGCAAGTATCAGCAGTACATTGCTTTAGCTTCCATTAACTTCCACATATACCAAGATCCAACAGATCTATAAGGTTTCCACTTCTCACAAACCTCCTCCATTTTCAACGCGTGAGGCAAATCCTTGAGCCCGTACAAATTCTGCACTCCTTTTCTCACCACCAAATCACCCACAGGCAACACATCTGGTCTGTGCAGCGAAAACATCATAAACATGTGAACAGACCAAACCCCAATTCCTTTCACCGTCGTCAAGCTACTCAAAAGCGCATCATCACCCATCTGAAGAATCGAAGAATCCGACAAAAACCCACTTTTGTACTTGTCTGCGAGGTCGTGCAAGTACCTAGCTTTTCGACCTGAGACCCCTATTTCTCGGAGTTGTTGTGCAGACAGCGAGAGGACGATGTCTGGGTTGACTTCTGACTCACCGCCACAGAGCTCGAGAAAGCGAGAGTAGATCGACTTAGCGGCTTTGGAGGCGAGTTGTTGATAAAGAATACTTCTTGCTAAAGATAGAAATGGCCGGTCGTGAGAGTCGAACGTGGGTGGTTTTTGAGTGTCGAGAAGCGTAGTAAGGAGAGGATCGGAGTGGAGTAGATGGTCAAGGGCGAGCTCAATCTCACCTTTGACTGATAAGGGCTTAGCGACGGAGAGACTGGAAGAGATGGCCATTGTTGTGGTTGAACTTATGGGCGGAGCTTTCCTGATTTTTCGTGATCGCAATGAGATTTTGGGGGCGGTTTGTGAAGGAGAAGATGATTTGTTAATTGGTTCAGCATTAGATCGGGTCACTGGCCTGCCCATTTGAGAATGTAATCGATGAGGCTTCGTTGGAAAATCGCTAATGGGCTGAGGGCGGCGACTTGTAAAAGAAATTTGATGATCTAGTCGTTAGTCGTCGGACTAGGTTCATGGACAAAATGGCGTAAATGATGCAATGTTACGAATATATTACTGCGCTCGGTATCGGATTGAGCTCTAGAACGGAATAATGTTGGTACCGATCAATATAGGCTACCGTTTTGGGACATTTTTTAAATTTATAAAATAGTCCCTAAAATTTTTAAAAATTGCAAAATAATCCATATTGATATATTATACAGTTGTACTGTATACTTTACTAGTTTACTGTTTACA
>JANVCL010000008.1:11451046-11462666 GCA_026546855.1 Erythroxylum incrassatum | reverse complement strand
TCACTTCCAAAGCAGTCTTCTGCGGCCGCTTGCTGGTAGCGAATTGATTGAGGAACAACAACTTGAAATCCTCGAAGCAAGTGATGCAACCCGGGGGTAGACTGTTGAACCATCGCCGAGCTCCTTCTTGAAAGGCAGTACAGAACGCCTTACACTGAATTGCATCAGGGACGCAATGGAGGTTCATCATAGACTGGAAGTGCTGCAGATAGTCTAAGAGATCGGTCTTGCCGGTTTACTTTTCAGGCGTCGGTATTTTGGTACCGACCGCTGGAAGGCTATCCAAGATCTCCGAAGTGAAAGGAGAGCTACCCTGTGCGGACGTTCGGCCCAGACAGGAATTCGCGGCTAGATTGATTCGATTACCCGTGATTTTTTCTAGGGCCTCCGCAGAGTGGCGATCGGCCATTACACCAATCTGCCGCGAATTGGTCACATGCTTGGACTTAAGCCGATATGATCTAAGGCTGCCTAAGCCGATATGTCTAAGGCTGGATAATTATATAAAAAATGATGTTATTTTTTTTACTTTAATTTAAATAATAATAATAATAACGGAGTGGGGAAAAGTCAAGTACTCTAGATAAGGCCGACTATCTCAAACTCAATCAGCCCTTAGCCCGCGGGCATCAAGAATATAAAAGTAGAGCCCAAAATGAAATAAAGCTAAAGGTGACGTTTTTATAGTTGGCGAAAACAAGTGGACAAAGTCGGCAAATGGGATCGATCTTTTCTTTCTTGTTTGGTGGAGGAAACTCTGCCGCTGCCGGCGAGTATGCATCAGACGGCATCTCCGGCGTTACGGCCTTCCACTCTGCCGCTCGCTGGCAGCTCCACTATAACACCGTCAAAGATTCACAGCAGTTGGTACACACTTTTATCTCCATATTTTTTTCCAGTCTGTGTTTATCTGTGTGCGTATATATGTTTACTAGTTGTGATTTTACAATCTGACATTGGGCTTCTTTTACGGATAATTTTCGAGGGAAGATGGTTGTTGACTTCGCTGCTTCGTGGTGTGGACCCTGCAAGCTTATGGAACCCGCTGTACACGCCATGGCCGCCAAGTTCACTGACGTCCAGTTCGCCAAGATCGATGTTGATGAGCTTCCCGTAAGCTAATTTTCTTAAATTGATTATTTTGGGTTATGATTGTTTTCAGTCAATTTTGTAAATCAATTAAATTCGGATGTTGGTCAAATTTTCATTTTTAAAGGGTATAAAGAGACCAGTCAAGTTATTTGGGCCAGTATCTCACTTAAGAGACATTATATTGGATGTGTATATGGTAGTATGCGATTAACTTCTTTGTTTCATTGATGAATTTTTGTGTGCGAATTCGTGTGTGATTTGACAGGAAGTGGCACAGGAGTTTGGAGTTCAGGCAATGCCAACATTTGTGTTGGTGAAGAGAGGGAAGGAAGTGGACAGGGTGGTTGGAGCTAAAAAAGATGAGCTTGAAAAGAAGGTTGCAAAGCACAGGGAAGCTCCTTCTGCTTCTATTTGATTCTTCTACGCTTTGTCAATTCAATTGTTAAAGTGGGTAATTTTCCTATCCTTGGTGTTGTATACCATCTCATGTGAGCGATATGAAAAAGAGAGATGACATTGTTGATGAAAATGGATGTGTGAAATATTAGATTGTTTAATCCACACTACATGTTGAACTGGTGATTTTGTACATGTAGTTCATTTAATTTAAATAGCTGCGCTTTTTAACTTTTTCTGTGTACATGAATCCAATGCTTCCTGAAGATGGTCGACTAGGATTCTGAGTCAGGCTTTTGATTTATCACTTGTGGATTGCAAATTTCTTGTTGTGCTAAGCACTTAATTGTTGTTCTCGGATAAAAAAGTTATGATATGAAGTGTTGGCATCCAAAACCCAACATATGCATGTCGATTTTCCTAGTGATCACAAAACCAGAAGTGTTGATTATTATTAGCTAAAGTAGCATGATCTGTAACATGAAACTGTCTCTATACCCAAAAGGCTTTGACAATGTTAACCAAATGATCCATGAAGAAGTAGTTGGGAGGATGGTAAATAGAACAGTAGGATTTCTTTTGTTATCCAAATTTAGAGGGGAAAACGAGGCTTGAGGAAGTGCCCACCCAGAGTCCCTAAAAAAATCATAGATGAAAACCACGTGGGACTCAAAACGAACTGCTGAAATTAGTAGAGCCAAAGCAGTAAAAGTTCCTACGGCAGAGATGAATATGTTCTACACTACTCACTTTTTGCTTCTGTTAATAGAAGTAAAAGGTTATATTACGTGCACAATTGAACCAGAAAGTTGATCATATCCCTGTTTTCCCTGTACCCCTAGTTTCAATGGAAAGCATGTAAACAACGAAATGGTTGCCAAAAATTGTGGGAAGAAATAAGGGAAAAAACCAGCAAAACCTTATATTATGAGTACTACGTTTGGAGATACGATATATACTACTGGAGTTCGCTAATGTGTCTCTAGTAGTATGTATATTGCGGAGGAAGCAAAATGGATGTCTCTCACACTGAATAATTGTGCTGAATTGTATGAACGTCAACAATCCAGTCTAACAAGTGACTCAAAACATGCCCCCTTAAAGCTTATGCAAGAACAAATATGATTTAGTTACAGCTGGCAGACCCACCACTGTATTATATTAGTTCAAATGCGAAACAGAATATATCGTTGTATTTAGCATTAAACGAAAACTAATTTTCTGTGATCAGCATATTTTCTTATGTACGTTGCGATTCAGCACGTCTTTTTGCTTCTTTAGCCATCTGTTTTAAGTTCTGCGAAACTACCACGCCTGGTGAACTTCGTGGTATCAGGTGGATGTAACCCTTGGAGGTTTCTTCATGCATGTGCCCATTTAAGTTCACTTTCTTCATTTGAAAAATCCTTATATCTCGCGAAGCCAATCTGAGAAGACAGAATTTTACCATGAACAATCAGTAAAGGGTTTTTCATCACCAACGGCTATCTAACTGCTAAACCAGTGTCTATTCATACCCTTTGTTCAATGACAAGATACCAAGCCTTTCCACTAAGGAATGATGAACTTTATGAAGTATAATGGGATATAGCTGATAGGTTCTAAAGTCAAATAAGCCAAGCTCAATCCCATCCAATTCAGGTAATGGCTGCGAAACTTCAGTTTGCATAGATATCAATCAGGGTGGCAATCTAGCTAGGTAGAGGAGAAAAAAGAGAAGTATGATAAATTTTTTTCTTGCAATTACATAAACTCCTAGAAATTTATGCTAAATTTTACTTACCAGGTGAGCAACAATAAAAGCTGGTACAAGTATAGGACGTTAAATAAATGACCAACTCCCAGCTCGTGCCAAAAGTCCGAGGCCTGATTAATAATGCTGACTTGCAGGTAAAATTCTGCGGCAAGCTTTTAGAAATCTTTTCGGTCGTTCTTGTTAAAGCTATAAACCCCCAATGTACGCTGAGATTTTGTAGTGTGTCAGGAAAACTTATGAATGAGGTGGAAATTTTTCTTACCTATTGTCATGGTGTTGTTACTCAGAAGAAGGTGCCACAAAACGAGTTCATAAGGAGCACATCTTCCCAATAAATGCTAAAATTTTCCGAGTATCTATCTATGGATCATAGACAGAACCTGATGTGCCAGATATAATACAATATAGTTTCCCATGATATGCTACAAGTCTAGATATTAGCATGAAAGATTGAAATCAAGATGATTATATCAATGACTATTAGCTCCACAAGCAATAAAGTTGCAGGGACCAAGAAGGAGCTGAAGATAATGGTCATTATGAAATGGAACGATTAAAACTTATTGTCTTTATCAGAAGAGTATGGAGAGGACTGGTAGACCTCTTTTTCTTTTTATCTTGTTGGGAAAAAAAAAACTGGTAGACCTCTTTGAAGATAATGAAAAAGATAAAAAGCTGGAATATGCAAGAAATAACTCTTAATTGGTTCCTAATCCTAGCGAACAAGAAATGATATGAAAGCATTCCAGAAGCAGGCTAAAAGTTTAACAAAGATCGGAAGGCATTCGCAAGATGAACGTGGAAAGGCTAACAAATGTCTTCCAGGAAAGAAAGCTGTCTTGTGTGCTGCCCAAAGAAATGAAAGTCATCATTGCCAGACAGCCACCTAGAATGATTCCAGTCGAAAAAATCTCAGCCAACTTCAAACTATCTGGTTGAGGTGATGGTTTCACCCTATCGTTTGATTAAGTCATTATTGTTCCTGTAACACTGTACCGATGACAATTGGAAATATAAACAGGAACCTAAAGTAATTACTGAGTTTTGCAGTTCAAGGGTAAACAACATTATGAGTACCTTATCTTTCATTAAATGTACAAAGTAAAAGAATAAAATGCTAAATTGAAAGACCACTACACTAGGGGAAAGAGTTACATCTAAGTCCAGTATGCAAAAGACAACTTATGAGCGTCCAGAGCTGTCACCCCCTAAAATACGCACATTCACATAAGGAGACGAACAAACCATCGTTAAAGATAGCAATATGATCAGCACCAAGAATGGTGGGAAGTCAAACTTCCATACTTAGTGCTAGCAAATTAACCTGAATGTTCGTTGAGTGTCAAATTCTTTTTTCTTTGAAAATCAATTTCCATTATAATAAATATGTTGATAAAAATGATGGTGGAGCAGCACCGACCATTGTAACTAATTGGTAGAGAAAGCTAATAAATTTTTTTTTCCCGAGTTTTGTTGAAATTTTTATCTTTTCATTCTACCCACGAGACTTTTGAAGTATGGTTCTTTGCCTTATCTCTAGCTCCCTCCACCTTTATCATGACTGGCCGTAAACCTTTCAGTTCAATCCTATTTACATTGGAGTTTTAAGTTTTTTACTTCTTGTATCTCCCACTCTCCTATCGTCTTCTCCCTCTGTCTGGTTGTATTAGTTTTTTTTTTCTTTTTCTCTTTGGTGTTTCCTCTTTATCTCCCCCTCTATTTCATTAGCACTCCCTGTTCTGTGTTTTCTCGTTCTGTTTCTTAATCCCTTTAGTCTCTTCTACCTTCCAGATCTAGCTTTCATCCAAGGTCTTTATGGTGTTACAAGTCTTCATCTCTTATCTTTCCATCGTCCTCTGTAAGGTTGTAAGGGTTGTTTTGTCCTTCCCACCTCATTTACTTCCTCTCCATATCTCCTCACCGTTTTTGGCAACTGTTTTTTAACATTTCATACACTGGAAAGCTGCTTTATTCCTACTTCGGTATGACTTCCTGCACTTCAGTTATGACCTCTCCCTAAGCAACTTTTGAAGTGTGTGACTTCCCATCACTACCCGCTATCTCTCCTACGTCAACCTCAACTTAAAAAGGTAAATGCTCCCCCCTTCAAACTTGGTCAATCACAAAAGTTGGAAGCATGTAGTTAGTGATCAGGGTGATCTTTCTTTGCACTATTATCCTCCCATAATAGAGGAGAGACGGGCAATAGTGGCAGCTGATATTGATATACTAAAAGCAGAAGTTAACACTTGGGAATCATCCCTGGTTGTGTTTTTCCTAGGAAATAGACCCCCTTTTCCAACTATTGCAATGTCGGCAATGCGGAGCAACGTTGGGTTGGTTGAAGTGCTGCTTTCTGAAGAAAACTTGGTGCCTTTCTATTTTA
This sequence comes from Erythroxylum incrassatum, assembly GCA_026546855.1. Classification (NCBI taxonomy): domain Eukaryota; kingdom Viridiplantae; phylum Streptophyta; class Magnoliopsida; order Malpighiales; family Erythroxylaceae; genus Erythroxylum; species Erythroxylum incrassatum. The sequence goes on along the minus strand of JANVCL010000008.1, from coordinate 11,457,036 downwards.
TCTCCAAAGCTGAAGCTAAGAAGACAGTGGAGGAGGGTCCTTGTTACATTGGACAACTTCCAATCTTTCTCCAACCATGGCAGCTAGGAATTAATATCGGTAAGATATAATGACTCATATACATCCATGAAGAATATTATTGCCAACATTGAAATAACTACCAAAGGTAGTTAAGTTTATTGGTTGTATATGAAACCCATATGAACGAAATGTTAAGGGTAAAATACATCTGCGTGTTTTTGATTCTTCTGATTCTTCCATCAAGTTTACACACAAAAGAAATGTTGACTAAAGATATTAGCATTGATCTTGTATTAATATCGTTATAATTACTCCTATAATCTCTCCTATAATTGAGAGATTTCCTATAGTTAATAACTAGATTACTTCCTAAAAAGCCCTAGGAATTTTGTATATAAACCTTGTTCCTATGTAAACAAATATAGTGAATACAAATTATATTCAACACATTCATCATGGTATCAGAGCCCTATTTGATTTAGGGATTGTTCTTTTATTTTTCCGGCAGTTCTTCACTGGCTGAGTTTGTACTCGCCCAAACAGCAAAGCGTTTTTCTTCTCACCATCCACCTAGATTGCTTTAGCTGTGACCGACGACATCCAACATGAAAGACCCGACATCAACAGTGTCACCACGTGCCACCATAGCGTCTCTGTAATCGTCGCATGCAAGTGCCACGCGCGACCCTCAAGTCAGTATTTGGTCTTCGTTCTTTCTCCATTAAGGTCGCTAGCCTCTTGTGTAACATCCCGTCCCCATATTAAAGGTTAGGATCCGAACTTTCAGTACATGTGAGATCAAAAAGAAATTAAGACAATGCATTTTTCTTACTCATGCATCTTGTTAGCATATACGCACATAAATACAAAATGTTTTCACATAAAAAGTGGTACATGCATTCATTGAAAACTTCTGGATATAAATGGTATTAAGTGTAATTTTATTGAAAATGAGAAATAGAAGGAGTAGAAAGAGTGATCTTGGTATGAGTTGTGATAAGGAAAGAATTAGAAACAAGATTGGTAGTGATCTGGAAAATGTTCCCTGAGTGTGCTTCAGTCTATTAGCCATAACGTTCTCTCTAGTTGTCCAAACGAGATGATTCTTGATTTGGATTAAACTAGAAACGTATGGCTACATTTCTTATGAAGACATCGAATTTCAATTCTGTCTCTAAGAGCCTCAAAATTTGTCATGAAGTGAAGAATTGGGTGCAGTGTTGACGTATGAATGAAAATTTTAACTTCGGATTTTATGGACAAATTTGGGATTGATATAAATATATTTGAGCACAGTTCCTTCTGGAAAGTTATAGATATTTATTTTATCTTTCCAACGGTATATTATATGAAAAATTTGGACATCGAAGTCAAAAGTTATGATCTATACAAGTGGAGACATTTTGGAGCAAAAGTAAGACGAAGTTATTGTTCATCGTCTTAGTTTGACTTTTTGCGTCTCAATTTGACCGTCTCATTTTGTTTCTGTCTTATTATGACATCAGCATTCATTTCATAACGTCATCATCATCTTAGTTTGACTTTTTGCGTCTTAGTTTGACCATCTCATTTTGCTTTGTCTTAGTATGACGTCAGCAATTCGTCTCATGACATCAGCATCGTCTCACTTTGCCCAGAACATATTCTAGCCCAAATTTAATCCTTTAGAGGACAGAATTGGTCTTTAAGGTCTTCACAAGAGTTGTAGATCTTGAAATTCTCTTTCTATTCATATAAAGAACACCTGAATCTGAGTTATGTACCGAAAGTTATACCCATTTTCTGATTCATCTCAGTATGACGTCAGCAATTCGTCTCATGACGTCAGCATCGTCTCATTTTGGCCAAAACATCTTCTAGTCCAAATTTGGTCCTCTAGATGACAGAATTGGTCTTTAAGGTCTTCAGAAGAGTTGTATCTATTGAATTCTTCTTTCCAGCCATATAAATAACACCTTAATCCGATATCTGTAGGGAATGTTACGATAATTTTCCCAATCTTGTATCGTCTGATGATGTCACTTCGTCTTAAAAATGACATCATATCGTCTGATCCATTTTTGACCCCTCAGATGAAATAATTTGCCTTTGACTTTTTCATAAAAGTTGTAGATCTAGAAGTCCTCTTTCCAATGGTCTTAAAACAAGATCAATCCGACATTATTTGTGAAAGTTATGGAGATCGCGCCAAAATAGGTTCGTTTTGTTTGAGGTCATAAACATGGTTGCTTCTTTTGGCCATAACTTTTTCTCTAGACCTCCAAATGACTTGATTCTTGAACCACTAGATTTGTAATACATTTATCTACATCTCCACCAAAAATCAAAGCTATCTGAAGTGAAGTGAGAAACATTAAGTGAAAAACATGGGACGAGTACAGTGAGTGTGTTCTTAAAGGATATGAACTGGTGTTATTTCATTGAACATACTTCGGTATTTTGATGATTTCTGGAGCTCTAATGATTCAAATGAGATAATTTTTTATTTGTGACAAACTAGAGACAAGGAGCTACAAATGGTATGAAGAACTTGGAATCTAATTCAGTCTCTAAGATGTTTAGAATTCAGATGAAAGTTGTGCTTAGTATACTGTTTTGGACAAGAGCAATCCAAAAATGGTTTAAGTATATATTTTGAATCACTAATTGAATGATTTTGAAAGCATTAGAAACTTAAGACAATGGTGAATACTTTCTAGAAGAAAGTGTTTAGATCATAACGTTGAAGGTTATTTTTAGCAAGACACTTAAGTTTAAGAGAACATAAGCTTATATGGAAGGATAAAATGGACCTTTTGGTCTCATTAAGGGCATAATTGGAAGAAGAAGTTTTGTCCTGCTTATAAATAAAGAAGAAATCGTGAATGAGAACATTTCAGAGAACAAAATGTGTGGAAGAAGAAAATCTTTGACTTTTGCTTCGTCTTAGTTTGACTCTGCTTCGTCTTAGTTTCTATCGTCTTCGTTTGACTTTTGCTTCGTCTTAGTTTGACTCTCCTTCGTCTTATTTTCTATCGTCTTAGTTTGACTTTTCTATCATCTTAGTTTGACTCTACTTCGTCTTAGTTTCTATCGTCTACTTCGTCTTAGTTTCTATTGTCTTAGTTTGACTTTCGCTTTGTCTTAGTTTCTATCGTCTTAGTTTGACTTTTGCTTCGTCTTAATTTGACTCTGCTTCGTTTTAGTTTCTATCGTCTTACTTTTGTATCGTCTCACTTTTGTATTGTCTTACTTTCACTTCGTCTTTGTTTTTCGTCTTACTTTCACTTCGTCTTTGTTTTTCATCTTACTTTCACTTCGTCTTACTTTCACTTCGTTTTACCTTTTCGTCTTACTTTTGCACTATCCAGAATATCTCCACTTATAACAGTCATAACTTTTGACTCCGATATCCAAAATTTTCATACTATATACCGTTGGAAAGATAAAAGAAAGATCTAAAACTTTCTAGAAGACAACTTTGCTAAAATCTATTTATATCACTCCTAAATTTGCCCCTAAAGTTTGAAGATGAATTTTCCATTCATATACCAACGTACTGCACCCAATTCTTAACTTCATGAAATTTTGAGACTCTTAATTGTTGAAGGCATTTTTATCATTAGAATTAATGGCATTTTCCCTTAATTTTTGGATTAATTATTAGGTTTTATATTTTTTTTTTTGTTAAATTGCTTAGTTCACCCGAATTTACATTTATAATTGTTCATGTTTAATTTGTAGGGATTGCACTTGATTTTAGTTGTAAAGGACTGCAACAACAATTAATCAAAGAACAATTCAACACCAGCCCAAAACGCAAGCCACCAAGGAATTAATTTGAGGAGGATTTTAACCAGGAGCTAGCTTGAAGGTGACCATAAAAATGACAACGTCAGGTTACATGTGGAGGTGTCATTATCTACTACAAGGAGAGGCACAAAAATCACGCTTCATCACCACGCCAAGGCTAGAAGAGATACGCACGCAAGGCAGACCTGGAGGCGTGAACATGAGAGGAGAAGAAAACAACCCATACAGCAAATTAGGACCACGCATGCAACAAAGAAAGAACAAAACGAATCACCTCAGCTATAGAAGAGTGCGTGGACAAGAGGAACAAAAACGTGAGAAACCAAACAAAATCAGCAACACGCATGCAAAGAGAAGATTTTCCAAAGAAAACGTTAGCAAAGGCACACACAAGATACAAGGAAAATCAAGTAGCCTCCACCGGTCAAGAAAAAAAATCACGCAAGCACCAGGAGGCTACAAGGAGAAGGCTGAAGACAGATGATGGTTTAAAAGAAAACAACATCTGGTTTGGCATGAACAGGGGGAGACGTTGGCAGCTGGTGGTTATGGGATAAAGTTGATTTTGTTGTAAGGGAGGGGGCTGAAAAATAAAATGAAATCAACGCCCTAGCAGAGAAAACAAATAAGTTTGGAAGCTAGGTGAGAAGTAAAAAAGAGCTGCTGGTTTTTGACTAGAAGGCAATACATCAACAAAAGAGGACAGCTTGGAGGACGTTAGGGGCCACACCAAATACTTTCCAATTTTTTTTACAACTCACCAGTCACTCTACAACCTTCGCAAGACACCAAAAAGTGAGTGACACCAATAGCTAGACGTGACACCAAGACAAGGAGCGTGAACTACAAACCAAGGAGAACCACCACAAACAAAGCCACCAATGTTACATCAAAGGAGGGGCCACACACCAATCCTTTCGACTCACGATATATGGCTGGTTACAAAAAAAATCCCTGGGGGCGATTGACGCACATTAAGGGGAGACTCTGAACGTTACTTTACATTGGGGGGGGGGGCTCTTAAGTTTAAAAAAAGAAAAAGAAAGCATTGAGGGAGGCTCCACCAAGTGACCATTCAGCTATCAACATTACAAACTAAGGTGGCTCCAGCATATTCATGTTACATAAAAGAGGGGCACTCACGTTAGACAGCTCAAGGGGCCACTCTCCACTCACCAAGCTACAAACCCCACCTAAACATTCACTCTTCAATTAAAACATCCACCAAGACTCACACTTCATCGTTACACTCATCAGGGGCAAGCAAAGGAGACCACCAACCAGCTCCTCAACATGACTCTACATTGAAGACTCCACTCACTCTCTACATGCCCCACCAATAGCTAGCTACATGAGACCTTCACAAGGAAAAATGTTTTTGGCTGGAGAAATACATGGACGCACCATCATCTGAAGAATGATGCTCCACGCAGTGACGCAACATTAGAGGGAGATCTGAAACTCATTCAATTTCTGTTCTATTATTTAATTTCTCTTAATTTTGTCTGCTGAACATAATTTATGTGGTTTTCATCCTACCATGAGTGAGTAGCTTCCCCAAAGCTTCAAGGTTGGGCTGAAGCTTTTAGTTAATTTTATGGACTAAATCTGGGTTGATTTATTTGAATGAATTTTTTTGTTTCATTTCTCTATTTTGAAATTGATTTTGCTAGTATTGTGTTTGGCTAACCATTACTTGACGTTAGTTGTGAATTGAAGAACCGATAGGTGAAAATTAATAACGAAACTCCAAACAAGGAACTTATAAATTTCATATTTAGACATAAACTGAATTTATGAGAGAAAAAACCAGGTTAGCAAAGAATTTAATAGGTTACACTTGATTGCTAGTTTATGATAGTAAATTAGGATTATTGCGTAATACTCCTTTGATACCTTGAAAAAAGATCTAAGAAACTCTAAGCTCAATCTTCTATCAACTAAAAATTCGCCTAATAAATTGACCCAAGTAAAGTCCATAGAAAGCACTAAAAGTGGAACCATCCTTGAAGCTTACTACATTTCATTCAGAGTAATCCCTAGAAAATATTCATAATTTTCTTTAGCTTTGATTTCGTTATTTTTTATAGTTAAATTTTCTTATTTAATTCCCCATTTTACACAAATTGCTTAGTCCAATTAATTGAGTGATCCAAGCCTGGTACTTACACAATTAC
>JANVCL010000008.1:11392046-11404744 GCA_026546855.1 Erythroxylum incrassatum | reverse complement strand
ATATTTTTGGATGACCTAGTTAGTGTGTCATGTATAGTTTCCTCCTTTTTGTGGGACCTTGTACTAGACTTTGTAAATCTATGTATATTAAGGATTGATGATAACATTGTAAAGTTTTAATTTGGAGTAATGAAATGAGGAAACTTTTGGTTTAAAAAAATATGATGAAATTCTATTGATGCTTTCTAGCAAATATTTAAATGATGCCATGTGGAGTAAATGTAGTGATCGATCGTAGTGCGCCTTTATCGTAGAATATGTATCGAAATGACCTCCGGGCGTCCCGGTTCGTACTCTGCGGTAAGGGGGCACTACAGGATGAAAATCTAATAATTTGAAATTTTACAGTAGAGAGAGAGGATGAACACAATAGTAAGAGAAAGCTTATGTTCGGTTTTGATCAACGACTATATAGTTTGAATTCGATCTATTTAGAAATTGTAATGGGAGTAAATATGCAAAATTTATGATTTAGGAATGAAGAATATGTGAGTTTGGTATGGAGAAAAACATTTCTGGAAGAAAGTTGATGGAGGAGGAGATGCACTGTCGTGCTTACTTTTGTGTTTAAGGAGGAAAAGCACCGTCGTGCTTGTTGAAAGGAAAATGCATCATCGTGCATAGGCACGATCGTGCATTTGAGGTTTTTCCCTATACTGAACATTCTTGCTTCTTTTGATCATAACTTCTTCTCTAGACATCCAAATGATTTGATTCTTTAACCAATAGATTCATAATACATTTCTCTACATCTCTACCAAAAATCATAGAAATCCAAAATCAATTGAGAGACATAAAGTGAAGAAAGTGGGATGGGTTTGATTCACCGATAGTCCAACTCTTCTGTCCTTATCTATCACACCTGTGACTTTGTGTGACTCTTCACTCTCACACTCATGAGTCACTCACGCCTATGAATCTTCACTCTCACACCCATGAGTGTTGTTAATGGACCCCAAGTTAAATTTTCCCATCAATGACACTGTGTACTCCAAATGTTAGATGCTGGGCACTCCTTGTTTTATAAACCGAATAGTATTGCTTCTTTTGCCTATAACTTCTGCTAAGGTTATCCAAATTCGATGATTTTTTATTTGGAGTAAACTAGAAACATAGGAATACATATTGTATAAAGAAATGGAATTTTAATTCGTCTCTAGGACCTTCAATTTCCGGATGGAAGTTTAGTGTGTAGTTTCTGAATGAGATTAGCCTGTGAATAATTGGAGTATAACTTTCAGTATACTAAACCAAATTGAATGATTTTGGTGTCGTTAGAAACTTAAGACATTGGAGAACAACTTTATAGAAGGAAGTGTTGCCTAATTTTGTTATTTACCTTATCAGATTTAGTATGCAGTGTTGACCCGTATGTGTATTAGAAGAAAAATCTAAAGTGGTCAATAAAATTATAAAATTGATTTCACATTGTTTTATTTTGGTTCAAATTATAAGTACAAATGATATTAATGAGGGCTTTGATATCTTATTGATTTGATGATAAGGATCACAATAATATACCTGAAATTGTCATTGATCATGCATTGTACATACTTTCTATACATTGATGTGCATAAGAGAATACTTATACAATTGTGCAAAAATATGATTTTGGTAAATGTGTTTTGTATGATATAGAGGAGCTCATTGGATGCCAGTTGGATATTGTTGGACCATCCAGATAATAGCATATCGGAGCGTACTGTGAGTCAACCTAGATGAATTCCTAGGATTGATATGATTTGACTTAATATATTTAAACTTCCAATATTATTGAACTGTTGGTGAGTTGTTTATGAATTCCGGACTCAAATTCCAAGGAGTTAATATTCAGGACTATATTAGATGTGCTTTTCTATGGAATTCTGAATGCTTTGTAAATTCTCAACGAAAGTTGAATGCTGGACTTAGGTCCGATGAATATGAAATTCTGACTGTGCTTTATATCAGATTATGACTTTGTATTTAAAGCATTTCACAAAATGCATGCTCAGATAATGGCATTGTGACCTGAGTAGTATGTATGAAAGCGCTTCCACGTAGAGCTTTGCTCCATGATTCCTGATTCTGCACATAGAGCTATGCTCTGTGATTTTTGTTTTGAATGAGCCCTATGGGCTAGTATTTGCATAAGTATGTGATAGGCACTCGGTCACAACAATAAGAAAGAATGTAAGCCTCATGCATATAGCATTCTAAGACTGAAATTCATTGACTAATTTGCAAAGTTGAAATGAGTGATAAATAGATATGAACTATGTGATCATATGATAAACTATGATGTGTGAATGTTTGGCGTATATATATGTTCTAAATGAATATTTGTGAGATACGTGATGTGTGTATATGATCCGGTGAAATCATCAATGGTGGTTTACTCATTGAGTTTGTAAAACTCATCAAAATTGCAACGTAGCTTTTCAGATATTAAACAGGAGACTTAGTTCCTTAGTCTAGACATAAGGAATCCTTTAAGACAGAGTAATGGCTCAGAGGTCTGTCGGTTGATTCCAGAAGTGTTGTAGCATTATTTTTGTAGTTTTACTAAAATTTATAAAAGGTTTTGTAAGTAAATGTTAATGGCAACAGTTTAACTTTTGTGAATGAATGAAATGTTTTGTTTAAAAAAAATTAGTGATTTTACATATGTACGATAGATGATGCCATGTATAAGTTGGATATGTTTTGCTCTAACATACCATTATCATAGGGTACGTACTTGATAGTCCTTCAGGTATTTACCTTATGGTAATGGGATGTTACAATATATCTAAGTCAAAGGCCAACTTTAACTGTTCTCGTAATCTGATTTGTCAGTCTTTGTATCCTTATAAAAGTTAACCATGGAAACATATGTCCACAAATACAATATAGTTTATTGAAGATTGATGCTCCCATTATAAATTTCTTGTTTTTTTGGATATCATGTTTAAGAAAAGTTGTCCGTCTACTAAAGAAAGACAACAAACTTGGTTTGCTAATCTTATTGGGAATAATAAAATTGCAGAATATTGACTGGATTATTGGTACAAAGAATAGTTAATACCTGATATGTAGTGAGCCTTTAGGAAGTTGTTACGTATAAAAATGTCACAATAATTGTTAAATAAACCCGCATCATTGTTATCAAACGCCAGCTTTTATATTAGTCATCCCTTACGTCTATTTAAGACGTTATAGTAACAGATAGGAAGGATATAACATATTTGGATATTGTCTTCTTCTTCTAGAAATCTCTCTGTGTATCTCTCTATTCTTCTTTCTCTCCTTCTACACGTCTCTCTTCTTTTCTCTCTCTTCTGGTTCCTTCTCATTTCTGTTAACATAACTATTTGCACTCTAATTCACTATCATCAAAATATACATAACATTTGGTATTAGAGCACTCGAATATGGGAGATGGAATGCAAATCTATATAAGATGGAGGATAATTTGAAAGGGGTGATGGAGAGAATGTTTTCAAAAATGTATAACATAATGGAAAAGGTAAAAAAAGAAATGACAGAATTGAGAAACATGATGATACAAATGCTACAGAAAATAGGAGGAGATGTCGTACCAGTAGACCTGATGTCTCAGAGTAGCTCAGAGAGGTTGACTGAAGATGAGATGAGTAAAGCCAATCATCTCTCTGAACTATATAAAGGTATATCTGACTGCTTTGCTAGGACTATCGAGGATGAGGGTGTAATTACTCTTTAGAGAGGTAATACTACAAACGTTATTAGATATTTTCCCATCCAGGCCCTCAACTTTGAATTCAAATATTAATTCAAGAGGATGTTTAATTTCAAGAAAGACAAGGATGGCTACTGGAAATGGGTTGCCAGGAAATTAGCACCAGGTGGATGTGGGGGTATTTCATCCCTTCTTTTTGTCTATTCATTGGATTATGCTGCCAAAACACGTTTCTCAAAGGACTCAAAGACTGCTAAAGCAAGAGATGAAAAGAAGCTCATATGGTTGTTTATTTTTTGCCCACTCTGTGAACCTCCTTGATGACAATTTTTGTTAAACCTTGTGGTCAAGGTTTTCTAAAGGAGAAGGAAATGTTACGTATAAAAAATATCACAATCATTGTTAAATAAATCCACGCCGTTGTTATCAAACACCAACCTTTATATTAGTCATCCTTTACGTCTATTTAAGACGCTATAGTAACAGATAAGAAAGTTATAACAGATTTGGATACTGTCTTCTTCTTCTAGAAATCTCTCTATGTATCTCTCTTCTCTTCTTTCTCTCCTTCTGTGCATCTCTCTTCTTTTCTCTCTCTTCTGTTTCCTTCTCATTTCTGTTAACATAACTATTTGCACTTTAATTCACTATCATCAAAATATACATAACAGAAGTCTTAACTTGGCGAGTCCATCTTTTATTTGTTGTTCTTGCAAATGATGTGATTCTGTTTTTAGTTTCTTTTAGAGATGGCAGCTGTTCTTGTCATTATCTTCAGGTTTATTACATTCTGTTGCTCACTCGTCATGGTTTTTCACTACCGTTATGTACTAATTTAAGTGCGCCTTTTGATTCTTTCTATTAATCAAACATGAAATAGCTCTTGCTCCTATTTTATTACCGTTCTGCCATGATCATATCTGCATTACCCTTAATTTGTAAAGTTTTATTGGAATAGGAGCACCCTTTACCCTGGAAACCTTTCTTCCTTTCTGTCAGTACCATGGAAGTGTTTGCAGTAACTATACTGAAGATTTGGCAATGCAGAATCAGTTTATTGCATTGAAAGTCTCTTCTCCCACTTGTGATTCTCTCTTAAAATCAATCCTCTGCTCGGTAAAGTGCGTTTATAGAACTGCTGTTTTGTTTGTTTCGACAATAACTTTGGTGTCATAAAAAGCTAATCGTTGTGATGCACAATCAAATGAAAAAACAAATCTAAGTTTTATGTGCCTAGCAAGTTGCATTGCAAAACTGTACTATCTTTTTATGGGATTTATGTTAGCCAGCTGTGTCATCGTTTTCCTGCTTAAGTCAACTGTATAAGATGCAAGGAAAGACTTAACCTTTGTTAAGTAACAGTTCATCAGAATAACTTAAGCTATTGTGTGAGGCCAACTTAATTGGCTTTATGTATTCACTAACACCCCCCTCAAGTGAATGCCCTTTAGGCTTAAAACTTGCATAGGCTCACTCTACTTTGTGCTGAATAATAGGTGGATGGTAGGATTTGAACTCACGACCATTTGGTCACAAAGACTCTGATACCATGTTAAATGACTATTTCATCACAATAACTTAAGCTGTTATGTAAAGCCAACTTAATTGGTTCTATATATTCACTACCAACCTTTATTACGAATCCTTGTGTTTGACAGAGATGTGACCCATTTTTGGCAGAGCTATATACAAGTCAAGAACAGTTCTTGTTCTCTGTAACTCTATTGTCCCAATTAATTCTACCAAGTCTCAAGTTGGTCCAATCTTTTGCTCCAAACTCTGGAATGCATGCCATAATATATGGAATGCATGCCATAATATATCTATATTAGAATCTCCGTTTGCATCTGGAAAATTGCTTATTTCGTCTTCTAAGCTGACAAATTTATGGGATTCCAAGAATGCTTTCTGTAATGAATTTTGGTGGAATTTATGCAGATGGTTCTGTGGGTTTTGATGGTGAATCAGTCTCATTCAACAGTTCCACCAGTCTATATCGACCAGTTGGTCTCAGCCTTGAAAAAATTGGGAATGGGTCCTACCTGAATATGTTAGCTCATCCTGATGGCTCGAATCGCATCTTCTTGGCAGATCAACTTGGAAAGTTTTGGTTGGCAACTATTCCTGAAAAGGGATCGGGAGAAACGTTGATGCTCAATGAATCGAACCCTTTTCTTGATTTAACTGATATAGTTCATTCTGATACTAAGCTGGGGTTGATGGGCATTGCATTTCATTCGAAATTTCAGAAAAATGGCTGTTTCTTTGCATCTTTTAACTGTACTAAGCTTAAATGGTCAGCGTGCTCTGGAAGATGCTCATGCAACTCTGATTCTGAATGCGATCCTTCAAAATTGAGTCCTGACAATGGTTAATGAGGCGCAGCCATGCCAATATCATAGCAAAATAGCAGAATTCAGTGCTAATGGCACCTCATCAGAACCTGCCTTGGTAAAAACTAAAAAGTCTGGATTGTTTATGGGCAGAAATTCCATGATTTCTAACAACAACCTATTATGGCCTAATTGCAGGTGGCCAACCGTGACAAGTCAAGAGAATTTTTACTATGGGACTCTCCTTTGCTGCACATCATGGCGGCCAAATACTCTTTGGACCAGAAGATGGCTATTTATACTTTATGACGGGAGATGGAGGGAGTAGTGGCGATCCTTACAATTTCTCTCAAAACGAGAAATCATTGCTTAGGAAAGATAATGAGGCTTGGCATAGACATCATAGCAAGTTAAAGTGTTGGCAGCAAATAACCAAGTCAATCACAAAAATGATTTTCATTTTATTTTCTTTATGGTTCCGAAAATCTCCGTCAGTGATGCAAGCTTTTGTGAACTAGAAGACACCTGGAAAGAGAGTAAGACTGAAAACTTTCTGGGGAAAACTCTAGTTAACTTTTCTGTTTTATTCAATATGCTTTGCTAGTTGCAACGCTTGATGAAGTCACAAATTATTACTCCCCCTAGTTTCCTGAAAATTATTCAAGTTACTTAACCAGTTTGGTTTCTCATCATTGCTGTCAAGGATAAATTCTCCAAACAAGCATTTGTAATTTTACTTGATCTTTGCCATTTTTATAGGCTTTTACTTTTTCAATTTCTGCAGCTAAAAAATGATTCCTGATCAAGGTTTTCGGGGGCAATTACACCGTACCAGAAGACAATCTAGATAAAGATCTGCAACCTGAAATTTGGGCCCTCGAGCTCAGAAATCCATGGCGATGTAGTTTTGACGCAGAAAGACCATCCTATTTCCTGTTTGCTGATGTTGGACAAGTTAGCATCTTCTTGATGTATCCTGAGAATTTCCCCCGTCACATATAGTGTTATGACTTTCGACTAGCAACGATTCTGTAACCTTTATATCTCTCTTGGTATTCTAAGATTCTGCATTACTACCATATATATACTTTGATATATCTTCAACTGGATTATCAGGATGAATACGAAGAGGTGGTTATTGTCACCAAAGGAGGGAACTACGGATGGAGGGTTTACGAGGGACCATTTTTGTACAATCTCTCAAGCTTAGCAGTGGCAAATAAATCGGCCAGCTCCATAAAGTCAATCTTTCATGTAATGGGTTACAATCACTCTGATCTAAACAAAGCTGAAGGATCTGCATCAATCACTGGTGGCTATTTCTATAGGTCAACAACCGATTCATGTATGTACGGGAGGTGAGTGCACTAGATTCTTTCCATTTTTCTTGGAGTAAGATATTGATTAGGCGTCTTGGAGCAGCAGGAGCAGCAGCTTATGCCTCAAGGGAAACTAAATCCCCTGATTTATGAACTAGAATCTGTACAAACCAATGCTGTTTAAGGTACCTACACGCAGATTTATATGGCGGGGGTATATGGGCAGGAACAGAAATCCCAAAGGGTAGTGGAGACTTCACTTCTACAAAGCTTGCTGTGGGCTTTGCTCATTACTCACCCCTCCAATGCACATCATTTCCTTCATTAGGATTCATATTTTCCTTGGGTCAGGACAACAGGAAAGACATTTTTATTCTGACCAGCAACGGTGTACATAGAGTTGCTCGTCCTAGTAGATGTAACTATGCTTGCTCCAAAGAAAAGACATCTCCTTCTCCTCCTCCCATGTCAACACGGTCAGGCGTCGATTGTTCGTATGGACAGGCATTGATCAGCATCTTGTGTTCTTCACTGTAGCTTTTTTCGTTCAGTTTTTCCTGTACAGACTGTGTTCTCTTAGCCAGATAAAACTACTCAGCTGTAGAGCACAAGAGACTCTGACTGACGGTGGTATGATGTAAGGATGTTGTTTTGTGTAATTCCTCAAGTTGTTTATGCTTACGAACTACCATTTGTTTATGACAACAATATTCCTAAAATGCTAATATAACCATAAAAGGAAAAGATACTAACCTTAAGTACCGCATATTAAATGCTTACCTTTTTTTTTTGTTGACAAAAATGTATAATACTGAAATCATTTCAGATTTTACAGCAACTTACAATGCCTACCCCCCGAGTATCCGCCACTTCCATGCAAACATTAGATACCAAGCTATTTCCTATCTTGGCTCTTCCCATCTTACCCCTCGCCAACTATCAAATTTACATCTCCATACCCTCGATTACCCAATCCACAAAACCTAGAACCCATTCTCAGCTCCTTCTAGCACTCAAAAAGGACGTGTGGACACGAAACCAGACCCACAAGACAGCTCTGTCTCAACCCAAAAAAGGGACCCAAGAACCTGTCTTTATCGACCATAGCGTGGACATGGACGAGCTTTTGGCCTCCATAAGCCAAACCCAGAACGAACATGAACTGCACTGCCTGTTGTCTCCTTACAAAGACAGACAACTCTCTATTCGTTTCATGGTATCTCTTATGTCCCGAGAACACGATTGGCAAAGATCACTGGCCCTTCTGGATTGGGTCAATGAAATTGCGCGCTATACACCGTCGGTGTTTGCTTACAATGTGGTTCTGCGGAACGTGCTTAGAGCGAAACAATGGGAGCTTGCACACGGATTGTTTGTGGAAATGCGTGAGAGAGCTCTCGCACCTGATAGGTACACGTATTCGACGTTAATAACTCATTTTGGGAAAGCGGGCATGTTTGATTATTCGCTGTTCTGGCTTCAACAAATGGAACAAGACCGTGTTTCCGGCGATCTTGTTTTGTACAGTAACTTAATTGAGCTTGCTCGCAAGTTGCGTGATTATTCTAAGGCTATCTCCATATTTATGAGGTTGAAGAGAAGTGGGATTACTCCGGATTTAGTAGCTTACAATTCTATGATAAATGTTTTTGGGAAAGCTAGATATTTTAGAGAGGCAAGGTTGTTGATAAAGGAGATGAGGGATGTTGGTGTGACGCCAGATACTGTGAGTTATTCCACACTTTTGAGTGTTTTTGTTGAGAATGGGAAATTCGTGGAGGCTTTGTCTGTTTTCTCTGAGATGAATGAGGTTAAATGCCCTCTTGATCTCACTACGTGCAATATTATGATTGATGTTTATGGGCAGCTTGATATGTCCAAGGAAGCTGATAGGCTGTTCTGGAGCATGAGGAAGATGGGCATCGAACCAAATGTTGTTAGTTATAATACCCTTTTGAGGGTGTATGGTGAAGCGGAGCTATTTGGGGAGGCCATCCATTTATTTAGGTTGATGCAAAGAAAGGATATTGAACAAAACGTAGTTACATACAATACTATGATAAAAATTTATGGCAAGTCACTTGAGCATGAAAAAGCCACAAACCTTGTGCAAGAGATGCAGAAGAGAGGAATTGAACCAAATGCCATAACATACTCAACAATCATTTCTATCTGGGAAAAGGCAGGGAAGTTGGACAGGGCAGCAATGCTATTTCAAAAGTTAAGAAGTTCAGGGGTCGAGATTGATGAAGTTTTATATCAAACAATGATTGTTGCTTATGAGAGGGCAGGTTTGGTTGGTCATGCTAAGCGTCTACTTCACGAGCTCAAACGTCCGGTCAATATTAATAAGGAGACTGCTATTAGAATTCTTGCCGGGGCAGGCCGGATAGAGGAGGCCACTTGGGTTTTTCGTCAGGCTTTTGACTCTGGAGACGTAAAGGATATATCTGTCTTCGGATGCATGATTGATCTTTTCTCTAGGAACAAAAAACATGCAAATGCCATTGAGGTTTTTGAGAAGATGAGAGGAGCTGGATATTTCCCTGACTCAGATGTGATTGCTTTGGTCTTAAATGCTTATGGGAAACTGCGGGAATTTGAGAAGGCGGATGCATTGTATGGGGAAATGCAGGAAGAAGGGTGTGTCTTCCCGGATGAAGTTCACTTCCAAATGCTGAGTCTTTATGGAGCTAGACAAGATTTTTCGATGATAGAGTCCCTTTTTGAGAGGCTGGATTCTGATCCGAACATGAACAAAAAGGAGTTATATCTTGTTGTTGCCAGTTTATACGAGAGAGCAAATAGATTAAACGAGGCATCACGAATAATGAACAGAATGAGATGAGTAAACAAGGGATACAGAGATCGTGACCATCTAACTTGCAATATATGTTTCTCTTGTAGATGATGCGGACTATTCTATATTGCATTTTTTCCATGCTGTTTAATTTGTAAATGCTTTACTTGGGACATTCAGCATTTCAAAACGTCATATTGTTAACGACACCGACTTGTGTCCACCTGACCCGTAAGTACATGTACACTCATGAACAAAAGCAAGAAGCTTAGGTTTTAGCTGCGAGTAGAGATTTTGAAGTTTTCCCGTATCTGTGCATTCGTATGTAATTCAAGTGGTGCAGCCTTTTGACAAAAATTAATTGCCTTCCACGTTTGTTTTTATTTCTTTATTTAGTTTAGAGTGTATCTGTTTTCTTTTTTCTTTCCCTGATCTACTGAGGAAGAGACCCTTGCCTTATTGATCTAGTATTATGTGAAATGTTGATCGCTAGTAAGGAGTTAAGAATCCACTACGGTCTTATCGGTTGAACCACGAGTTTGCTGCAATTAATGGAGGAAATGCCAGATGGCAGTTTTGGAGATTCTTGTTAGTACTTTGTAGCTTCACCAAATTTCTTTGTATACGCCCGGAAAAGACGGCCCATGCTCGACAAGATAACTGTAGATCTAAGAAGATAGGTAACGCGAACCATTCAAGTCATTAACGACATGTTTGGAGAAGATTGGAGTTTGCAGATTCTCGCATTAAAGCTATAGGTTTATAGCTGTCTTCACGTGAAATTTTTCCGACTTTGATCTTTCCGAGTTTAATACTATTATTTGTGATTGTAAGACTTTGTTATTATCGCTGCCGAATATTTCTTATAGGTGGATTTGTAGGCAAAATAATAGACGTGTTCATTCTTTAGCTCGAGCATCTATTCGTTTTGCACATCTATAAATTTGGGTTTCTACTCCTCAGTTTCTGAGTAAGTTTTATCATCATAAATGAGAATTTGAGTATTTTGCTTTTTGAAAAAAATCTTATACTTTGCTTTTTTAAAAAAAATCTTATACTATTTAATTTTATCCTTGTATTTGTAAGTTCTATAAATATGTAAATAAAATTGGATCCAGTTTTTCTGGCAGTTGTTGTTCCACCAACAACCACCACAAGTCATCAATCGATGGCCCTTTATATCCTGAGCCATAAGAGGCTATTGCATCTATCATAGGTTGATAATAATATGATTAAGAAGTATTAAATAACGAACCTATATCATACCACCATCTAGCTACTTTCATATTCAAATTGTGAGCCGCATCTCTTGGTTGCATTACACTACGAATTGAAGGCTGGGTTTTAGAAGTTGTTTGTGGTGCAAAGAAACTACTCACTTGCCTTCTTCTTTTTTTTGGCATAAGATTCTTTAGGATCCTAAGGCTGAGATGGGACAGTACCAGTACCATTACCACTATCACTTTTACCTTCAACGTTTACATAATCACCACGAAAACTAGAAAATAAACTTTCACTACCAATTTCAAAATTCAATCTTTCCCTTCTGTCTTTCTCAAATTGATGTTCATCAAGCAATGTTTTCATCAGCCATTTTACATCATGACTAACTTTTTTACACACTTGTTGAAATTTTAAATATGGGCAGAGTATAAAGTCCACTATCAAGAATTGGGCTTGGGTCAACTATTGTTCAAATAACTAGAACTAGTTGTTTGGATAGTTGACCCTTACCACTTATAAACCCTTTAACATTTTCATGTCTAGGCAATATGGGTCACTCTAACAATGTGGACATTGTTTCAACATTAGTGTTATTAGGATTGGGAGAAGAATTGGAAAAATCATGCAAAAAGGAAATAGATTGATGAGTGACTTCAGAACTAGGGGATAAAGAATAAAAGTATATGTTTTCAAAAAATGTGACATGACGAGACACACGTATACGATGATTGTGTGGATCATAGCAAATATATCCTTTTTGTTTATCACTATAACCAACAAAAACACATTTAGCAGCTTCCGTAGTTAATTTATTTCGTTCATAAGGAGGAAGCAATACAAAGCATACACAACTAAAAGCACGGAGATGGGCATAATTAGGTATTTTATTATAAAGAGTAAAGTATGCGGATTGATTACCAATTATTGGCGAAGGTTATCGATTTATAAGATGGACGACTATGTACTGCTTCAACCCAAATTGAGAGGGTACATATGATTTGAGTAAAATGGTTCTAGTAATTTCTAAAACATGACGATTTTTACGCTCCACAACTAAATTTTTTCTGGTGTACTCAGACAAGATTGTTGAGTTATAATGCCTTTTACTTGAAAAAAGGATACAAGATTAAACGCATAAAATTCCCCATTAGAATCTAAACGAAATATTTTCATGATTTTCTAAATTGTCTCAATTATAGCAACAAAATTTTTAGCTATATTAGTTAGATTGGATTTAACTTGAAGGAAATAGACCCAAGTAAATCATGTGAAATGATTAATGAACGGAACAAAATATTTATAACCAAATCTAGATAAGACAAGTGAAGGACCCCATAAATCAC
>JANVCL010000008.1:11380849-11391946 GCA_026546855.1 Erythroxylum incrassatum | reverse complement strand
TTTGAGTAAAAGGTATTTCTTAAGGTATGTATTGGCGCAATGGTAAGAGGCGTTCACTTAAAATGAAACAAAACCTTGAGGTCATGGGTTCAAATCGTGGATTCCACCCATGACCAAAGAGGACAATACTAATTAAGGTTGGATGCCACGGTATAACCCGCAAACACACGCCGCAGTATAACCTGCAAACACACACCGCGGTATAACCCGCAAACACCTTCGGGTGGGGTGTGGGGTGTGGGGTCCAACAAAGGCATTCCTCTTACTATTTATTTTTCTCCCAAAGCTTTAAATGCGTCAAAATTTAAATATCTAAATCTCATATGCCAGCATCATGCTTCATTTCTCACATCCACCTTTGAAGACATTGCTTTAATTGTCTTGATATTCAATATAAACATTTTGTTCTTCAATACATACATCTTAGCAATCAACTGAGCATGTTGATCCTAAGCCAAAGACAACAATCTTTTATATGGATTTCATATCCCTTTTAAAGAAGTTGCCCAAATTTAGAATTTCGTTTCAATTTAGGAATATAGTAAAAATCAAGAATAAATTTGTGGCTTTCATCACTTGAAGAAATTAGAAATCAAGAATAAGTTTTTGGCTTTCATCACTTGAAGAAATTAGAATGGTCCCATTCTCATGAATTTAGATCTTTGAAAAATCTATGAAAGAAACATTGCCTTCCACCTTTTCATTAAACCCTATAAATTTACCTTTATCTTCACATATGTTTTTTTAATTTAAAAGGAAATATATTAACAAAGCATAAACTTATACACAATCCTCCTCAAGGATCCGAAAAGCAGTAAAAACTACACTACAAAATGTATAACAGTTACAAATCAAAAATCAAATTAACCATAACAATCTAAGTTCTTAGCTAATGTTGTCTAGCTTACCTTTGGCTATCATAGTCTCTCTAATCAAATTGACAATTGCCTCGACAAGTTCATACTTGTGTTGTTCCTCATTTTGTAGATTCTCCTATTTCTTTCCCTGCAGATATAATAATAGATCACCATCTGGAAAGAAGTCTTGATGATTAATCCATCCCTCTGACCTGAGTTGGAATACTGAATGATAGAGTTTAATGAATCATTCCAATCAAAAGAGAACCATGGAAGTCGAATTATGTTTAAAATTCTACTCCACACAGATTTTTTATATTTGCATTCAAAGAACAAATAATGTCTACTCTCATTTACTTGTTTACATAAGATGCATAGTCGATCGTAACTCCCAAACTATCGGTCTTTAGTTCTTAATATGTTCTTTATAACTAACCACAAGAAGATGCCAGATTTGGGACTCAAAACTTGCTTCCATACAATTTCTACCAAAGGGACTGACTCTATTGGTGCCACCAGTAGATTATGAGCCGATTTATTATTGAACATCCTTCTAGCATGTAAAGTTCATATCAACTTATCCTTCCTCCATACAGTAGGCAGCTCAGATAGGTAATTCTTTAGCATTTAAAAATGCCTAATATTATGAATCTTATCAGTCTCCTGGATGAACCATACAACTTTATCCTCCTTAGGAATCCTACTCCTTAACACTTGTAAGTCATTACACAACCGAAAAGGACTGAACTCAGTCCAATTATCATACCACAACCATATGTCTTCACCATCCCCTACCCTATACTTCATACAAAGATAAATCTGCTCTCTAAGGTTAAACATGTTGTTAAATATCCATGAATATTCACGATTCTATTGGAGCAGCCAAAAATTTTGAGTTTTAAGATGATAAGTTTGCACCCATTTCACCCATAAAGCTTCCTTATCAACAAATAATCTTCAAATCCTCTTCAATAGCAAAACCCATTGCATTTGAGTAATTGAAATGACCCCTAATCCCTCATGCTTCTTTGGAAGAATAATTTCACTCCACTTAACTTTGTCCCCTTTGCTATTTTCTGTTTTACGAAACCATAAGGACGATTTTAGTAACCTCTCCATTTCCTTGATCACTCTCTTTGGGATTACCGTATGAGTTTCCCAGTGGACATGTGTTAGTGTCTTTATTTTCTATCTTTTTTATGTTAATTTTCTTTATTCTTGAGGTTTGAAGTTATACTTAATGAGAATTAATCTCGTTTTATGTCAAGGTGTATTTTGAAACTAAATAGAAAGAACCACGACGATTTTGGGATAAAAAGAGCTGAACTAGATGTTGACACTAGTTAGGCATGGCCTCGTGCAACAACCAGAAGCATGAAATGCAGCAGGTGGAAAGATACAACAAACGATGTAGCATAAGAGTATAAGGAGTAGAAACTCAGCCCAAAATGCAGACGTTTGGCCACTTATTAAAACGACATCAAGCAGCACATGAGGGGCAGAAGAATATAAAACCACAGCACAAAACGTAGTCGTTTGGAAGGGCTGGATGGTGCGTGAAGGGGGTTGTGTGGACAATAAATTCTTGAGGCTTTATTTGTCAAATCAAGTAACAAAGAGGGGCAGAAGAATATAAAACAAGAGCAAGGCCAATATGCAGCACGTGAAGACCAAACAAAACGTAGCACATGATAGGGAGCAAGAAACGACAACGCACGGACACACAATAAGCAGCCAAAACGTAGACGTTTGGAAAGCTGAGGGTTTTTTAAGTGGCGTGAATAGTAAGGTAGGGATAGCCTTTAATTCGTAAAATCAAGGACCAGTGGCTGCGACAGCTAGGCAGAAGAGAGGCGTGGAGAAGTAAGGTAAAGGAGAGTCTGTGAGAGAGTGGTGAGTAACATAGTCTATCAAAGTTTAATTGTCCCACCAACTACAGTGACGAGAAGGGAGGTTTAAAAAAGGCTGTGTTAGAAAGATTAAAAAAAGGAAAGAAAGAAGGTTACGGCAGATAGCAAATAGTGAAGGATGACCGCGACAATCCTAACACCAACGATTGTTCCAACATCAGTGACAATAGAAATAGTTAGGAAAATCATGATGTTGGGTAACTAAACTTTTATTTCTTGGTTTACGGAATCCTAGTTGTTGAACTTTGCATGTTGTAAGACTTTTGTTCTTTATTTCAATCGATTTATTAATCAAGTATTAATTATTTTTCTGGGACATTATTTGATTGTATGATTTTACATCTAGGTGTACAACTAGTTTGTGATTTTATTCAATCAATTGCTAGATTAAACAGGTTGACATTCAATTCTTTTAATCAAAAATAGCGACTAGGATTTTTTTCCACTACGTTAGGGACATTATTCTAGGAAAAATAATTGTCTAGGGTAAATATACATCGTATGTAAGTTGTTTAGTTCGTTGATTTTCTTGATTCGTAAAGCTATTAATTAATTAAATCTGAAATCGTATCCAGGTTATTGATTAATAAGGGTTAATTCAAATACATGTTTTGATTAACTAAACATAAGACAAAATAGGTAAAGAAATTTACCATGACGAATGCTTAATTAATAAATTGGTTATTTTATTGTTGATGATCAACGTAAATTCAATAATGAAGGAGACCGGAAACCAAGATTTGTTTCTATTAATTGATAAATTCTCATTATTTTGTTATTAGTTATTTTTCAATTTCATATTCCAATTAAGTTTTATTTAATTCACAATTACAACCCCCTTTTTTTGCATAACTAGTATGTATAAATTCCTCGTTGGAACGATCCCTACTTTTCACTACTACATTAATTTATATTGCAAGAAGTTGGTTTCTTTTTATATTTAGTTGCAGGTGACAACATTCACCAACATGCATACTATTCAAAACAGAAGTAATGAAGGCAACTCTAACAGCTAATGACAAGAATTTGTTCTGCTAAGCAAGTATTCTAGATTTCAGTTTTTCTAAGAAAGTCACAAAATCTGAATACTTAGCTTACCGGAAGTAATAGGAACCCTCAAATAGAGGAAAGGAGTTTCCTATAGTGCAAACCCCACCATATTGATTATCCATTCAGGATTCCTAACATTAGAGGACACATACACACAACTCTTCTGCTCATTTTTTTTATCCCTGACCAACCAAAACATGTATATACCATGTTCATCATCATCATAATAACTTGAGGTTCAGCCTTGCAAAACATAATAACATTATCAGTGTAGAGTAAGTGTGACATTTTCAGATCCCTACATTTAAAATGGTATTGAAACAAACCGTTGCTATCCATAAGTTTAGAAACAAGTCTTGAAAATCCCCCCATAGCTATAGTGAATAGGTAAGGGGAAAGTGGATCCCTTTGCCTAATCCCTCTGGTATTAAAAAAAGGTCTCATAGGAATCTCATTCACTAACACACTCATCGACGAAGTTTGTATACATTGTTGAATCTAGTGAAAAAATCTATCAGGTAAGTTGTTGGCTTCTAAACAAGCTTTCAAATATTCCCAACTAAGGGTATCATAAGCTTTAAATAAGTCAAGCTTCAATGCACAACTCTTAATATGTTTCCTAGTATGATACTCCCCCAACAACTTTTGAAGAATCATTATATTGTCACCTATGCTTCTCAATGGCAGAAAAGCACCTTGTGCCACATTGACCACCTCTGACAACACTACGTTCAATCTATCCGCCAGTAATGTAGCGATAATTTTATAGACATTCGAACAACAAGAAATTGGACGATAATCTGAAATCGTCGTGAGCCTATCTGTCTTAGGATATGTAATTGCTTGCTCCATTATAACCATGAACTTTCATCCACTCTCGCATCAAGTTTGAGTGCTAATAGCAAAGTGGGCTCTTCGAGTCCTTACTTGTTGTCAATAATTTTGACATTATCCTTAACATATTTAGGTGAAGAGTAACATTCCTTAGAATAATGCCCAAATTTATGACAATTCCAGCACCCAAATCAAGGACTGTAACATCCTCTTCCTTTTCTTGTTGATTTTTCTCGACTTTTGTATAAGTGATTATTCCTATCATCATTATTGACCTTGTTATAATCTCCTTTACCTCTTCCTTCTCAAACTCGACCATGTCCTCGACCACATCCCCATCCTCTTCCTCTCTGAGTACTTTCTCCATCATCATCTTTTAACAAAATCTTAACCTTAAGTGCTTGTTTGAAAGTTTTATCTTGCCTCCTCTTGATCTTGTTTTTGTAGGCTTGTAAAGAGCCATCTAATTTCAAGTGATAAGGATTCTATATCTTTGGAATTCTCAATGACATAAACCATATAATCAAACTTTAAGGTCAGGATATCTTCAACCTTATCTTCATGCCTCTTTATTTGATTCACAAGGGCCTTCACCCGTGAACAGTAATCCGAGATTGATTCGGATTTTTGCATGCATAAAGATTCAAAATCATCTTGTAATGATTAGAGTCGAACTTTTTTCACCTTCTTGAAACGAATTTTACAAGATCTCTCATGCGTCCTTTACAATGGTTGCATTGACCACCTTCTCAAACATTGAATCATCTCTCAAACATATTGTGAGCCAAGCACGACTTTCATACAAAGACTCCACATTTCATAATTTTCTATTGTGTGGCGAGGAAACTGAAATGAGTATACTCCACTATTGTTTGCCATTTCCTAAAGGATAACCAAGATTTAATACCACTTTATTAACAGGAGAGGAAGATTTAGAGAAGAGAGAATTGTTTTAGGAGAAAGAGATTGTATTTTCACTTGATTGATTTTAACCAAGTATAAAAAGGTATTTATAGGTACAAAAGATGACCTTTCAAAATCTAAGTACATGAACCTATTACTCAACCCAGATAGACCATACATGAGCCATATGTAATTATATAACCAATACTTGAACATAATTAAACACCTAACAATGAATTTGAACACCTATTTATTTAGGCTTTTAATCTGGACATAATTTTAAATTAATTTTCAACATCCTTGGATTCAGTCAATAAGCTGAAGCAATAATTTCCAGATTTCGCATGATAAACTTCCTCCAAATTCCAAGTTGCCATAAGTTTGATCTACAGAACACTCCATATATACTCCAAACAAAAAACAAATATCAAGCTTTTGTTTCCGTAAAATTTCCTTTAGCTCTTCAATTAAATGCTACATTTCTAGAAGGAATTTATTTCCATGGTGAAGTGTGTTTGGCAGGTGAGAACATTATCAGCTTCAAACGAGTCGCTGGCAAAATCATCATCTGTTGATGTTATGGAACCCGATGCAAGCAACAAAATAGGGTTGCCAATAGAATTCTCCTAAGTACTTGACACTTTAATATCACTGCTATTTGCTGAGGAAGGTGTTCGTTTGATGATGTCATGGTTTTAAATTGACAGATACTACGAATAAGGTATGACTCTGTACCTTGATTTATTGTAACTGCGAGAAGTTATGCTTCGTGAAGGCTCAATGCCAATTTCTCTCATAAAGTTTGCTGTTTCGATTATGTAGTTAAAAGGATGTCATAATCTTGTTTAGATTTTCATTCTTTTGGCAAGTTCTGAAGTTGAATCAAGCAGCTTTTCCATCATTAATTGTACTGTATTAGAGCTTGCCCTCAAATAGAGTATGTTGCGTCTGGCTATTGAAAATGAAGAGAAAGATGAGAAAGGAAGGGGAGAATGTTAACGAGGAGTGGAAGTTGAGAAAGGAAGATCCTTCAGCTTTTCTCCTAATTATGTGCTGAGGTTTATTGGAGTCAAACTCGTCACTCATGCTAAAATTAGCACTATTGTTTGTGCCTGCAACAGAGTGCACTAGAATGTTGAATTTTCGGAATTGCTGATTATTGTGATTCAGTGATTATTTACAAGAATAATATATCTTTTTGATCTCTTGGTTTATAGCAATTTGAAGCGATAAAATAACAGATTAATTGCACAACTTGTTTATTGTTTTCCAATCATTCTCTAATGTTATAGGATATCAACGGAATGGGTGATTTGATCATAATCAGTTTATGATCAGGATCCCTTTATCTTTGTAACTTCCTAACAGGTTATCCATAATTAAATTATCTCAAAACCTACATTATGGACGTTAGATAATTACAGAAAAGGAACTCATCAATTTGACTACTAAACACCAGTAATTACAGATAAAGTTGATTGGATGCTTCCCAAAGCGCAGCCACCTATAGACCTTTAAAGTTATAAGGGCGATTTCAGTGCCACGAGAAAATCTCAACAGCCTTTAAATATTAGAGGTTTTAGATTTAAATCTTTTGAAAATTTTCAAATTTCTTGTTAAACATTTAGTATTGACTATTTAAATTAAATCTATAAATACATCATTTATAAATTATTATTGCGATCTCTCACTAAAAAAGGATCATTTTCTAGTTCTTATCTGGTTAGTTCGGCTGTGATAGGCCCAGGCTCAGGTTCACACGTCCACGGCTCATTCGCAAGTGTTAGTCTCCCATGCAAACGTAAAGACCTAAACCTAGCGTCTATTCCATATATAAGGTACTATTTCGCCATGATACAAGTACGAGATTAGAATCCTGATATTCTTTGCTTATAGCCACCATAACCCTCGCCAAAAAACTAACTTGAGTGTCGGAGGGGCCTGCCGGATATCAACCCTCGACGTGCCTTTATTGTTTTGCAGGTGTTTCGGAGTTAATATCAACCAGCTTCATGGATCCAAGCGGTAACGTCCAACCTCACCAGAATCAGGCTGAACCACATACTATTTTTATAAAAGTTCCTATGTTAAATAGTTAAAGAAATACATCTCCAATTGCAATTTAAATACAATTAGTTATTATGAAAAAATTATTTAACAAGATCAATAGTTTATAACTGTTCAGTGCATTTTTACTCTCAATCAATTGCACTTATACGGTGTTTTGGACGAGTCACAATGTTATGAATCTTTCAGATAGAAATGGACCACCACCTACCTGGCTATGGTGTCCAATTTAGTTAATATATTTAAGCGTTGTATTATATCATAGACTTTATAGGACATAAGGTATGTTACACAATACTTTTACAGCATTATTGGGTGTCTGGATAAATCAGCGCTAAAGGTTAACAACCGCCCTGGATAATGTATCAATCCAAATAAGCATGAATAAATGGTAAATTTACACTGAACAATTTTACAACATTAGTGAGTTCTCAACACCCTGGATAGTGTGTGTATCAATCAATCCAAATTGATAAATGTATATAGTTTGTTATTTCTGCATAATTCATTAGCCATAATCATGCATCCAATCCCTATTTGACTATTATCATGCCAATTCACAAGTACCCTTCCATCACATGAGCAAACACAACCTCCTATAAGCTGGAAAAGTAGCGTCAAGCAAAGATGAAAAGTTCAGTTCATTCTCAGATATTTAATACAAAACAGCATCCAATTCATCATTTAACACAAGTTTACCATGTACTTTGTTTACTCGTAAGCAAGATTGTCAAGACCAAGTCTCCTTGCATGTATTTAACACCAACTTCATCACCAATCAAAAAAACCCAATGTAAACCCAACAAACTACCACATATAATTGCCCGCACTCAAGAACATAAAGATTTAGCTTTGTACTCAATCTCAGGTCCCTACTCAACGTCACTGTCTTCAAATCAAAACATCAGCTAATTCTTACACTAACCCGATTAACTTACAGGTCCTCGCCACCCACCAAGTTTTTTCCCCTTCTATCGCGGCGATAGATAGAGCTCAACCCCCAAAAAAGGTTTTTATTTCTATCTACGTCGCTTTCACACCCTCTCCGCCTCGACCCACCTCACCTACATGTATAATCTACTCTCCAAACTCACCTTTTCTGCGAACTAACCACATTTCCTCTTCTGGGTAGTGGCGTTTTCGTCGTTAGCATGAAGAGATTGAAGAGTTACTATATGCACTTGCGCCATCAGCAAACAACCGAACGCCGCCGTTGGATTTTTCCCCTTGCAATTGGGTCCGTGGTTTCTCTGTTTCTGCTCTTCCTCACTACTCTCACTTCCTCAGATGGCTCGCCTTTTGTCCCATTTTCAAGATCATTCTCTGTTTTGGGTTCTAAATTTGTTGAAACAAAGCTACATCCAATACCTGTCTCTACTCTTCCTCCTCCTCCTCGATTCGCGTTCCTGATCTCTGGGTCAACTGGAGATGGGAACATGTTGAAGAGGACGTTAATGGCGTTGTATCATCCGAGAAATCAGTATGTGGTGCATTTGGACAGAGCATCTTCGGCTGAGGAAAGGCTGGATCTTGGTGAATTCGTGAAGCACCATCCCGTTTTCATCAAATTTGGAAATGTGAAAATGATCGCGAAAGCGAATCTTGTCACGTACAGAGGACCCACTATGGTCGCCAATACACTGCATGCTGCGGCGATTCTGCTGAAGGAAAGCGGCGATTGGGATTGGTTTATTAATCTGAGTGCATCTGATTATCCACTAGTAACTCAGGACGGTAAGCGAAGTACTACATTTGTCGGATTCTATATTTGGTTGATCTTTGATGTGACTTCTGTAGTGATGAGTTGTGTTTTTTAATTGGTTGGATTAGATCTGCTTCACACCTTTTTGCATCTGCCGCGGGATCTTAACTTCATTGATCATACGAGTAATATTGGTTGGAAAGAGTGAGTGGGAACTTTGATTCTGTTGAGGCTTTGTTCTTGTTGTGTTGGTTTTGTTAAGTTGCGGGATTGATTGGGTATAATGGTACTTTTATGTAGGTTTCAAAGAGCAAAACCAATCATCATTGATCCCGGTTTGTATATGACAAAGAAAGCTGATGTCTTTTGGGTTACTCAGAGGAGGAGTGTCCCAACCGCATTCAAACTCTTTACAGGTGCGAATTTGAATTATGGTTGAAGAAGATATGCTTGCTTTCAGTTCCATATGTTTTTCTGGCTTATTTGGTACTAGTTTCCTCATTTTGTTTGTTTATAAAAAAGCCTTAATGAATCAATTATTCTTCTTTATATCGATAATGAGTTAATTCAGCTTGATATTCTCTTTTCAATGGATTTCAAAAAATAAAAAATAATATGCAAAGAGGCCGGGCCAAGTTTTGGTGGTGCGCAATGGTGTGATTCTTTGCTGAAAAATGAAAACTTACGATATAGAACAGAGATCCAATATCTATTTTTTATTCTCAATTTTCGGTGAAGGGAAAATTATCTATGAAAACCGGTCTTGGTCTTTCCTTTGGATTGAATGTAAGTAAAGGATTAAAATTGATGTCAAATTGCATTGGGGTTTTTTGACACACTCAATGCTAGGAAGTTTAGCTGAGTTCTGATTTTTTTTTCTCGTCTCTGTTCTTTTTTCCCCACATTCAAAATCTTTTTTTTTCTTTGGTGAAATCATCCTCAGATTTCTCTATAGATATGTATACAGTAGTTAGTAAATGACTTAAAGAAGACTTCTTTTCTCTGAGAATTTACATTCAGGTTTCTAGATGATTGCTTTTGCACGTTTTGAACTAGAAAATAAGGAGAAGAGTACCATGGGGATAAGCAAAACTAGCTTATCCAGCCTTGTCACTTAACTGTGGATTGATTCTAGGAGGGAATGAGAACTAGCGGAGGAAGTTGGTTCTAAGAATTAATGTTTCAGTCTTCATTGATGTACTTCATGTTGGAATTTTAGAACCAAAAACAAACTAAAATAAAGTATAATAGAAAAGAGATAATGCAAAAGATAATTTTATTGATTGGTTCTATTTACATTGACATGAAAGCTTAAATATATAGAGAATAAAATAACAAACTTAGCTAATATCTAGATAAAACAAATCAATTTCAAAAGTTTAAATCCTAACTATATAATAACTTTATCTTAATAGATAACATTTTATCTTTTAACAAATATCTCATCTTTAAACAAAAACTTTAATTTTAACTTTGAATCAATCTTTAACATTCTCCCTTGATTCAAAGTTGCAGAAAATTCAAACTGTATGGAGCATATCTCTCCAAATTTCTTATTTGTGAAGCACCTTACCTTTACTGTATGATGCACTTTCTCATCATCTTCACTATATGATACACTTTCTCATCATCGTATCACTGTTAATGCACTTTCTCATCATCTTACCATTGTTGAGCAGTTTCTCTCAACTAATTCAAAAAAGATTCTTCTTCAGCCACTTCAACCTTCGCTAGATAGGCTCCTTCCACCATCTTTTCATTTTCTTGATTTCTC
>JANVCL010000008.1:11363606-11380749 GCA_026546855.1 Erythroxylum incrassatum | reverse complement strand
AGATATCCTTACCAAATCACTTTCTCAAGTGAAGCATGACTATTTTCGACAACAACTTGGAGTTTGCCGTTTTGAATTATGGGAGAGTGTTGATTAATTCAAAATCATGTTGTTATAATTTGCACTTTTTTAGTCCATGTTTTTATACTTAGTCAATAACAAATTAAGTAGTGGGGTCAATTAGTTGGTCATTACTTCCTATTTTCTGTCTTAGAATTATATAAATAATTGTACTGGTCTGTTTTTTACGATTATAATTGAAATCTAAACCATTTTTTCTAAGCATCTATATTACGTTTTCTATTCCAACACAAACTGCTGATGCACTCACTAAACCGTTCGCTTGAGCCAAATTTGAGTCATTTCGAGACAAGATGAATGTTTCCGAAAAAACATTCATCTTCCAAGGGCATGATAAGGCATGACTTAGTGGCAGATTATCTACTCTTCTTATCTAGTTTGTTAAGATATTATAGATATTTTTGTTACTCATTTTATTATTTATTGGTGTACCTATGTAACATTTGATTGGGGGTTGAATTGAACCATTCTTTACACAACCTAATCTCTATATTTCATGCGTTGTTTACATTTTTACGAATTAATAAAAGTTTCCTATTATTCTCAACTTTACAGTAATTTTCTTCTACGCTGCGTCATCTAGCCATGGATAGACTTCAAGAATGTGATGTTCCCATAACTCAAGACCTTTCTTCGAAGGGAAAGGAAAATCTGCAGGAAAATATGGAATAAAATCATGACTTCAAATCGTTGACTCTGCATATATATATATATTCAAAGTTGGAAAGATGGAGATGATGAAGCCGCAGTGGCTAACAGAGCATTGTCAAAGGAAAAGGTCTCAACAATGGAGGCGAAATGCTTGTGCAATGACAGTTGTACGAAGATGATATTAATTAACATGTTAGAACGGATCAAAGCTTCACCTTGGCTTGCCTAGTGGTGGCTTAACCGTGACATTTCATATTTTACATTAACGAGACTTTTTGTAACTTTTTAAACAGAAAGTCACAAGTTTGAGTTACTGGAGTCAACTTCTTTGTAAAAAATTATAAAGATGCTATGTATATTAATGACCCTCTCTTAACATTCGTAAAATGAGGAGCTTTGTCCGTTAAGATACTTTGAGTTTTTTATTAATAAAAGAAAAGTTATTTTTATACGAATTCTATTTTGTGTCTTACATGAAAGAAAGCATTCTAAATTTTAAATTCATTAATTTAAAGTTTACACAATGCTAATATAAAAGAGAGATGAACTATATGATATATTAATTTTGTATTAAAAATTGAATAATTTGTTTTTATTTCATTATAATTCTCTTATAAGTAATCTCAAATGACTCAAATTTAGAATAACTGAAATATAAACACATCTAATTTAAGTCTT
Source organism: Erythroxylum incrassatum (assembly GCA_026546855.1). Taxonomy (NCBI): domain Eukaryota; kingdom Viridiplantae; phylum Streptophyta; class Magnoliopsida; order Malpighiales; family Erythroxylaceae; genus Erythroxylum; species Erythroxylum incrassatum. The sequence continues at coordinate 11,379,339 of JANVCL010000008.1, read as the reverse complement.
CTCTTAAATCACTTGAATTGATTGAAGTGTGACTATTCAACCACCGTTTTAAAAGATACAAGCAAAATTTTAAAAGACAATTTTATGGTGAAAATTAGCCATCATGCTAATTAAAAGGGAGAATGTAAATTCTTAATTTCAAGTCATTTCACTTTTTTTAATTCTAATACTAATTGTTGTTGTATGGTCATGGTTAGAACTTGTAATGTTTGATTATTTGTGTAGCTTCCAAGTGGAAAACTTGGTTCTTGAAATTGAAACATGAATGAGATATAAAAGGGAACTCATGTTTTCACTTTCTATCAACATCAATTATAGACATTCTTGAAACAACCCTAGTAGCTATATCTATTGATTTGTATAAATAAGTGCTTCTCTTCTTTTGTTTCTTCATCCATTAACATTCTTCTCTTTTCATCAAGATGTCCCAATATCTTCATTTATTGCTGTTTCTAGCACTTTTATCTTCTTCTGTTGCTTCTGCTGCAATTGTAGAGCACACATTCGAAGTAATCTTCTTACCTTTCTCTTAGAGATCTCTCTATGTACTCTCATTGCTCTTTTTAATTTTGTTCTTCATGATCTTACATTACAAAGAATTGTTCATATCAGAAACAAACAGACTTAATCCTTTTAATGTTTTAGGTGAAAAATCTTACAATACAGCGACTTTGCACTCAGCAAGTCGTTACTGCAGTAAATGGAGAAGTTCCTGGTCCGACAATAAGTGTCTGTGAGGGTGATACTCTTGTGGTTCACGTCATTAACAACTCGCCATATAACATAACCATTCACTGGTAAAATCCCGGAGAGTTTGGGGTTGCAGAAGTTGTTGATTATATATAATAACAGTTCCTGTCACAGATTTTCCAACTTCAGATGCTTCCATTAGAAGTTGTTGATTACAATCATATGATTGGTGAATGATGTTCTTTGACAGGCACGGAATCTTTCAGCTTCTGAGTGGCTGGGCTGATGGACCGAACATGGTTACTCAGTGTCCGATTCGACCAGGACATAGATATACCTACAGGTTCAGCATCGTCAAGCAAGAGGGTACTCTCTGGTGGCACGCTCATGTCTCGGTGCTCCGAGCAACAGTCTATGGAGCACTCATTATTCGACCAAGACCCGGCTTTTCGTACCCTTTCCCAACACCTTACAAAGAAGTTCCCATCATATTAGGTATGTATGTTTAGTCATTGGACTGTTCTTTTCCAAGCTATTGACTTCATCAGCATGACATAATCCTAAAGAGTTTTCGCCGGAAAACTCGGTGTAAGTCTAGATCCTCTCCATATTTTACTGTAAATATCTAGTAAATTTCAGTCATTTATTTACATAGATCTAGCATAATTTTTAATTAAATCCTACAAAATAAATAACTAAGATTCTATAAAAATAAAATAAGACAAAATAATATTTAACAGAACATCTTTTCTCTATATATATATATATATTGAAGTGAGAGATGGCAAAAGGGTGTTACCTCGGTTCACTCAAAGCAACCAACAAAATTCTATTTCATTGAGTTTTGTAGTTGAGTTCGAGGATAAATTATTATTATTATTATTTAATTTGAGAGGGATCCTTTAAATTCTACTTCTACATTTCAATTTTTATTTTTATTGTTTTAAATAAAATAAAAAACATGATTATTTGTTGGTACTAATGTGATTATGATCATGTTTGACAAACAGCAGATTGTATTAATTATTAGCTGATTTTATGAGCGATTAGATGATAGCTGATTATATGAGCTGATTTGACTAGCGAATAACATCAGGTGTTTATTAAAAATGTTTAGTAAAATTAGCTATTGAGGTGTAAAATAACTTACGAAGGCATTATTTAAAAAAATATAAGGTCATAAATATTATATTTCTTAGTATTTCGTTGAATATTCTTATAAGAATTTAGATTTTAGATATTTAATTTTACAAAAATTAAGTTTATAACTTTAACAAAAATATAATAATAATAATAATCCAACGTTAAATTCTCTATTAATATGAATGATGCAATAAGCTACATCATATTAGTAATTTTTATATAATATGTATGAATTTTATTATTTAATAAATTAAAAATATCTATAATTATAGTACGACACAAATATGATATATATCATAATTCAAAAATTACGAAAAGAGGGTATAATTAGTTTTTTACCTATTAATTTTTGGCTGATTATCATAAAAGCTCTTCTTACGGAACTTTTTGAAATCAGCTTATTGAGGTTAAATAAGTTAACTAATAAGCTATTCATCAAACACATCAATAGCTTTTTAAGATGGCCAAAATTCTAACTTTTAGTTAATAAGCTAAAAGCCAAATACCTTTTTATTATAGATAATAATTATATATTAGATAAAACTTAAAGATAAATTATTTTAATTAAATATATTTATTTTCATCTTTTATATAATATTCATCAACATATTGTTAATAAAATTATTTTATTTTATTAAAATAAATAATTTAAAATTAACCTTTTATTTATAAATTAGTATATATTTTAATTATTAAATCAAATTGTATTTTAAATTTACATAATTTGAAGATTTTTTAAATTTAATTACATTTATAAATAATTGTTTAATTTAAATAAATTAATTTAACTACCAAATTTAAGTAAATTTATTAATTAAAATTAACTTATTCATAATTCTTATTAACAATTAATTTTAGTTAATTAAATGTATAATATTAAATTAAAATTTTCATAATTCTTATAAAAATAATATATTAAATAATTAAATAAAATATATTCAGTCTACTCTTAAATTGATAAATAAAATTTAAATTAAAAAATTTTCGGAATCTACATTTAATCCAAAACTGAATTATTAAAAAAGTTTCCAAGAAGACCGATTCGATCCATTGCCACCGAAATCGTACAGGTCTAATAACATTAGATCTCCAACATCATTATTGCAGGAGAGTGGTGGAAGGCAAATGCTGTTGACGTCGAAAACCAGGCACTTGCCACAGGCGGCGTACCAAACGTCTCCGATGCCTACACCATTAACGGACGACCTGGAGACCTTTACAACTGCTCTACGAGCCGTGAGTATCTTACTGTTTTGAATCTCCATGCATGTTTTTAATGATTACTAAATTATTTCCATTTTTATCAGCGATGTACGAGCTTCATGTGATTCCAGGGGAAACCTATCTCCTCCGTATTATCAACGCTGCACTCGATAATCAACTTTTCTTCAAAGTAGCTAATCACAGACTTAGAGTTGTTGGAATTGATGCTTCTTACACAAACCCTTACAACACCGACGTTGTTGTCACCGGCCCCGGTCAGACGGTGGACGCTCTACTCACCGCCGACCAACCTTGGGGATCTTATTACATGGCAGCTAGCCCATATATGAGCGCTGAAGGTGTAGACTTCGACAATAGTACCACAAGAGGTCTCTTAGTCTACTATGGTTCCACATCAACTTCCCCTGTAATGCCTCAAATGCCCGCAACTAACGACACTCCGGCAGCTTTCACGTTCTACAGTAACATCACAGGCCTCGCCGGAGGTCCCCACTGGGTACCGGTTCCGACGAAGATTGACGAACACATGTTTGTCACGGTTAACCTTGGGTTGTCAGAGTGTGGGACGAGCACCACTTGTGATGGACCATTCGGGGCACGATTGTCTGCTAGTATGAACAACCACTCCTTTCAGTTGCCCACAACCTTGTCGATGTTGCAGGCGTTCTTCTTTAACGTTAATGGAGTCTACACTACCGATTTCCCTGATAATCCTCCGATTGTGTTCGATTACACCAACGCCAGTAACAGTTTCGACACATCCCTTCTCTTTGCACCTAAAAGAACAAGCGTAAAGGTGTTAAAGTACAACTCCAACGTTCAGATTGTTATGCAGAACACGGCGTTGATCGGAGTTGAGAGCCATCCCATACACATTCACGGACTCAACTTCCATGTCTTGGCTCAAGGATTTGGGAATTACGATCCTGTCAATGGCCCTAGCAAGTTTAACTTTTATAATCCGCAAGTTCGAAACACCATCGCCGTGCCTGTAGGAGGTTGGGCGGTCATTAGATTCACGGCGAACAATCCTGGTAATTTGAACACTTACATGTTCCAACGTAAATCCTTTTCCTTCTATAAGATCGTAACATTTTGGCAATTGGACTTGCAGGTGTCTGGTTGATGCATTGTCATCTAGACGTGCACTTGCCATGGGGACTCGCCTCGGCCTTCGTGGTTCCAAATGGGCCGACACTGTCGTCTATGTTACCGCCGCCACCGGCTGATCTACCACAATGTTAGAGATTGTTCCGATAACACGTGCATTAGTACACCATCATTCTTTTGCATGCTGGTGAGTTCGTGATTCTTAAGATTAATAAAGCAAAAAATATTTTATTTCAATTGTAATAATCATTACTGAAGATTCTTACGGTGTAAACCGTATAGATACTGCAGAGATGTACTTGTTTGATTCTCCTCGTTATGTAACAAATATAAGTATACGCGGTTATTCTTATTAAAAAATTATTTTTACTATTTATGATAAAGTTGGTCACTAATAATTACTACAAATTACCTACAAAATGTTTTCCTTAATTAACTTATTACAAAAGCTTTTAGATATCTTGAATTTTATTTATAATTAAGTATTTATTTAAAGAAAAAGTTAGTAACCAATTCAATTTTATTTTTCAAACTCAAATTTGTTTGAACTTGAATAATTTAGCTCAATATAATTTAAATTCTATCATAATCCAATAAATAAACTCAAATTCAAGCTAAATGATATTGTTTTACTCAATAGTTAAAGAATCAGATGATTAAACAACGTTATTTTGGTCTCCAATCTGATTGAATTGGGCTCGAACTAAAAACAATCGTTCAAGTCTAGTTAAACCTGATTTCACATATTAGTAGTAACCAAATCAAACCAAAAAATTATGTTAAAATTGACTGTGCTTGAAAAAATTTACCATATCCGAACTCAAGTCTAAATTTAATTGAGTTTGAATATCCAAAATCAACTCTTTATTAAATACACTTAACTTTTTTACTTTAGATTGGATGTCTTAGTCAGAAGGCATCCCCTTATATATAATAAAGGTTTCAAAGGTATAAGAGCTAACTACACAGTATGATTATGGAAAGGGCTATCGTAACAGTCCAGACCATTCGCTCACGTATATTGTCCACTTTGAGTTGTCTATTGGACCAAAACTCTTACGATTTTTTTCCTCTTCCCACACCTAAAAAACACATTTATAGAGAAGAGTATTCATACCCTTATAAAACGTAGTTCGTTCTCCTCCCCAACTAATATGAAATTTTACAATCCACCCCCATTGGGACCTAGTGTCCTCATTGGCAAAATCGGTCGGGAACCAACTCTGATATCATTTGTAACTGTGGGTGGATGGTCTGGGTTGTTACAAATAGTATAAGAGTCGGTTTCTAACCCCGTTGTGCCAGCGCAGACGCTGGACCTTAAAAGGGTAGATTGCGAGATCTCACATCGGCTGAGAGGAGAACGAATGATGCATTATAAGGGTATATATACCTCTTCCCTATAAACCAGTTTTCTCAAGTATGGGAAGAGCAAAACTGTGAGGGCCTTGGTCGGATAGACAACCCAAAGCGGATAATATCTATGAGCTAGTAGTCTAGGCTGTTACGATAGCCCTTTCCTTAATCATACTATGTAGTTAGCTCTTATACTGTTGAAACCTTTATTATAAACAATATTTAAAATATAATAATTCAAATAAAAAATTAAACTACAAAGAATCTTGCATAATTATTTTCTAGTTAAGTTAATATTAATTTTATAAGGGTTAACTACAAAAAAAACTCAAACTTTTGTTAATTTTTCAATTATAGTCCGAACTTTAAAAAGTAACAATAAAATGCTCGAACTTTAAATTTTTTTCAATTATAAACCATCGTTAATAACACCATTATCTTTTCTAACATGATAGTGTCACGTGTACAGGAATCATCATTAATCATACATGTCAGCATAATTACATAAGTGAATTAAATTATTAAACAGATAAACACCCATATCAAATCCTCAATTGCCAAGTTTTGCAACAAAAATCAAAGAATGCACCAGAATAACAAAAACAAAATTGAAGGAATTTTCTTAGACACCCAATCGTCCTATCCTTATATTTGATCACTAATCACAAAACTAAAAACAGAAACACCAGAAATAAGGGAAGAAAGCAACCTGCTTGCGAAGAGCGTCCCAGGAGCTAGGCAAATCCATGGAAGCAACAATTAAATATAAAATCCTTAACCAAAGATACAATATTGGATTGTTTTTTAATGGGTAACGCTTAATTGATTTTGGTGTTGGTCAGGAGATGGGGAGAATTCGGCTGCTCTAAATCCACTCTATTTCTTTAATCTTAACCAACTACCACCAGCAACACCTCCGTCGACATTCCATAGTCGCTTCTGCCTTTCCCCTCGATGGTCAACGCTCCTCTCAACATCCTCTTCTTCCACTATTAGCTGCTTAAGCAGCAACGGCAGTGTCTACGACAAGTTCGTGACCACTCGAAAATCAAGCTTTGACCATGGGTTCTCTGACGTCATCGCCAACATACTTAAATGCATCGAGCCTCTTGATAACGCCACTACCTCCAAGGTTGTTTCTGATTCCGCTCAGGACTCAATGAAACAGACCATCTCCACTATGCTTGGTTTGTATCCGTCTAATCAGTTCTCCATCACGATTAAGGTTTTGAAACTCCACTTGATCTCCTTCTCGTATTCGCCATCATTTGGTTAAAATTGCTATTTTTTATGAGAAAAAGGTTAAAAGTGTCGAGAATTAATTCAAATTTTAGAGTTATTTAAATTCCTTTAGAATAAGTTTTAGATTATCTTAGAATAAGTTTTAGATTATCTTTAATCTTATCTTTTAAGCAAGATTTGGTGGATGAAAAATCTATTTTAGTTGTTTTTATTTTATCTATATAAGGCAACCAATTTTAATAATAAAAGTATGGGAGTGTTATGTATCGTTTAAACTTTATCTTAATAGATAACATTTTATCTTTTAACAAATATCTTATCTTTAAACAAAAACTTCAATTTTAACTTTGAATCGATCTTTCCATCACTGCACAGATTTGTTTGAAGGGTTAGAGCTTTTCTAGTTATACCTATCGTTTCTTCACTACGAATAATGTCATTTTACTGATGATAATCAACACGATGCTTAATGTTGATTGAAAATGTCATATATTGAAAAAGTTGATGAATCTCAAGTTGAAAGTTGTGAATTTCTGGAATTGAAATAACAACAACAATATCGTCCCACTATGAACCTTGTTGACATGCGGGTTTAGGGAGGTCCAAAAGCAGCCTTATCTGTAACTAGTAGAGTGAATGTTTTCGATAGACTCATAGGAAAAAAATGTATTTGAAAATGGTTAGAAGAAAACAATAGACAAATACACTAACAAATAACTGTATACAATAAATAAATAAATAAAACTAAGTATATAAATAAGCAAACAAGAAAGAAAAAGTTGATGAACCTCAAGTTGAAATGCTGTTGCTTATTATTAGGCTAATGATCACAGGCATATGGTAGCTCTGTATTAAACTGAGCTGTACTGGAGATTCCTGAAAAATGGCATGTTATTTTGAATGTGTTCAAGAGTTGGTTTAGTTTTCATTTGTTTTGTTTCTCCTCATGGCTAGAGATCTTAATTTGAACTTTGTTATTAGTTACATGCAATTTCTCATCACGTCTTGTATAAGTAGCTTCTCATGTTAGACATTGTGAAAATCTTGCCGTGTCGTAAAAGGGAAACCTTTCATGGAGTGTCTATGTTACTGGTAATCATGTATAATCTACAGGGTTAATCATTTTTCTGGAAGATCAAACAAGTAGGGTTTGCACGTTTTAGGCTTTTTTTACATGGAATTCCAGGTCCTTGTTGCTTAAGTTAATGAGGTAATAAACTGCTTCAATATATGGGTAACCTTTCTTTTAAGAAATAGTTAATATTGCTCGACTCTTGCGAATAGCTTGCATGGCAGTAAATTATTGGGTAAGAACTCAGTACTTACTATGATTTGGTAAGAAGAGTTCACCTGAAAGGCAGGGTATGTAAGCACTGTTCTCTCTTTCTTAGTATGTTTGCTAAATGTAATCAAGAGTAACTGTCTCTCGAGAACACCTTATTTTCTGTCGAATGATTTATGTTTTTCTGAACGTTAGCCTTGGACTATGCTTATTTTTTAGATCATATAATCAAAATTTATCTATTCACGTAGGTTCTGCCTGGATGCTACTCTCTCGACCGTTTATTGATTACACCATATGGGGATGGGACAATTTACCTCGAACTGTACTCATGTACTATGCCAATTTTTTATCTTCACCTGAAGGTTACTTCCACACAGTCATTTGTAATGCTCAAGAGTTTCGAAACACAACTGTAAATAGTGATATGCATTTCATATCGTGGGACAATCCTCCTAAGCAGCACCCACACTTTCTCAACCTTTCTGACATGCAAAAGATGATTGACAGTAATGCTCCTTTTGCGCGGAAGTTTCACCAAGATGATCCAGTGCTTGACAAAATTGATTCTGAGCTCTTATCTCGTGGTCCTGGCATGCTTACACCCGGTGGTTGGTGCATAGGTAGCAGGGAAAATGGTACTGATCCATGCTCTACTATTGGTGATATCTCAATCCTTAGACCTGGTCCCGGAGAAAAAAGGTTGGGGACCTTGATCAGCTCTCTCTTGTCAAATGAAAATTTCCGACCTCGGCAATGCAAGTAATACGCATGAAAAGCAAGAAGTTATCTGTTAATTATTGCTTTAGTTAATTGCAGAAGAAGAGAGATTGCTGGCAATCAACAATTCATTTTGTATCAAGGCGGGAAAGAGCTGAAACTTCACAAGACCAGTTTGTGTAGAGTGACATTGGTGGACAAATTTCACGGTTGATATCCATTACATGGCTCAGACAAGTTTCACTGTATTCTCTTGGTAATGGTATAGATCAATGTGACTAGGCAGCCAAAGTTGTTACACTTATAGTTTATCGTTGTATATTTGGTGATTGACTCCTTCCTCGTCTACTCCAAAGATGGTTTTACTGGAATGACGACGTAGGACAACATTTGTTTATGCTGATGTTAAAGAAAGAAGGAAGGAAAATGTTAATGGAACTATGTATCACTGATGTTAAAGAAAAAAGGAAGGAAAACGTTAATGAAACTATCACGCCGTGTGCGGGACTGCTTTTATGTTCATAGCACAAAGTGATACAAGATTAAGTTGAAAGTTGATATCTTTGGTCTAGTGAGTGATAGCGAATATGTATATACTCTTCACTGAAAATGACCCTTGTCAGCACAACTAGGCTGCTATTTTGTCCCTTTATTAATCTTTGAATATTTCGTAAACATCAAGGTGTTTTGTTTTAGTAGGCAACCATTATGATTCCGATATAGCGAGTGGGGTCACATGGTACGTCTGAATATCCAACAATTTTGTCCACGTCTACTGCAACTACGTACTGCAAGTTGTTTACCAATTGCTTGCTTCTCCCTTTTACCTGGAGAGGTAGAAAATTGGTGTACAGAGAAAATAGTGATCGGGGTAAAATTGTGGAGTGGGATGTTGTTATTTACTCCCTATTGATTGACACGAGGACCAATAGCAACTAGCAAGTGTTTCTCCTTCTACCTTCTAAAGAACAGAAGGAGGGGTCTAAATCTAATGGGTTCGATAAAATCTTCGTCATAACTTGATTTTAAATGAATATCAATTGGTAAACCTCATCTTACGCCAATAACTGAGGACTCTAATGATCTCACAGATGCCCCACAGATTTCAACATCCTTTACTTGCAAAAATCCCCGGCTCAGATTACTTCAGCAAGTCAACTGAAATAAAAACACAAAAGTGATAGACTCAATTGATAAGTCCAGTCTATTGCAAAGTATACTTTTCTAGAGTCCGCTCAGAAATTATTAACTTTCCAGATTGACAATGTCAAATAGAAACAGATTATTGGTTCTTTTCTCAAAGGATTTAATTGGTGATGCAGAGGTTGGCATTTCCCATAATCAGTTGGGCTCGAGATCTTTTTTTAACAATGATAATTCTGCTGAAAAAAAAATGCTCTTTTAAGAGAGACCTCTTGATATGACGAAAATCAAAATGGTCTGCGCCTGCGCAGACAGCAAAAGTAGTCAGAGTTTTGGTTTTTCTTTTTCCATTGCATAACTTTCTAATTATGCAAGTTTCAGTCACTGCACAGCCGGAAGCGATGTTAAAACTTGAATCATTCTCATATATTACTCTTATATCATTCGTTGATGTCACTTGGATGATGAGTGACACGAAACGCTCCCAACTCATAATTATTTTTATAACTACAAGTAGGTGAAGTCATCTATTCCCATATATTTACTCACGAATTTGTCCTCTAGTTGGATCAACAGGTGAATGCATGATCTGTAAATGTAATCCCAGCCTAGCTATCTTCCTTAATAACTTTGACGAAGTGAATAAGACAACTGGAATATTCATTCTGACCTCTATAGCCGACGGATCGGAAAGTTGTGAAAGAAAATCCTGAACCTTCTTCTACTTTTAGCAATTCCTGACCTAGTCCACAAATCACAACGTCATTGTAAAACGTATAAGAAAAGAATATGACAATGGAAAAGGTGAAAAAGGATTAAGAACATGTTTCCCTTTGTTTATTAATCGTCCACTAGAAAAGCAGTGATAGGTGTGATAATGCAGAAATGAGTACCTGGTAAAACGTTAAATCCTTCTCCATCTCTATCAAGAGAACACTTTTCAAACTTGAAGGCGATTAACGATACTCCATAATCAACTTAACGAAGATGAATTCATTTACAAACAAAAGCGGTAACAAGATAAATATTGAACCATGCCAAGAAGAAACAGCAAGACATAACTATTCGGCAGATTAGTGCAAACCTGGTGTTGAACGGAGAAGTGTGGAATAATTAAAGGTAAGGTATCTTGTCATAGGGTGGTGGCACTTGCCGGAACTTTACAAGATGATGAAGGGAACAGACAGATGCCACCACTCCTGCGACAAGATTCCCCAAACCTCTAATTACGATATTCCTACATTACTTAAGCATGTGTATATGTATATGTGGACTTGGATATATAGACAGAACCAAGATAGCTCAGATATTTTTATTAAATCTTTTTCTCCCATGTGAAGCTATATGTACAGAGATTGATAATGGTTCTTTGACAGCTGGGTTAATAAAGGTCAACGAAATAGGGTTTTACATCATATTTCCGGGGCCCAGCCTTCAAATTAACTACTGATAGTCTATCAAGCTCGACAAGTTCTTGTCGTCGAGGGTTTTCAGGTTTTGTAATGCAAATAGTCCTGGTGGTCCCTTTAATTATTTGGCTCATTTGCTTGTACAACTTGTAATTGCCTGCTTATCGACATGGATATTCATCCTCGGATTAAATTGTCTTGCTTCATGTGGCCTCTCAGGAATTGAGGATTAGATGATCTTATATACTAAATTGACTAGGAAATACTGTCCAAAGGGCAGTTGTGTAGAAGCTGTGGGGCAAATTGTTGTTACCCTGTCGGTGAACATATATATGGCTAGTTGATACTCCCACAATGTAACCCAATACTCTTGGGGTTTGTGTGGTCGCCTGGCCCTCACTGTTAAGAGCATTCTATGACAGATTGGTTTCCTTACAAAGCATACCATATCTAAAGGGCGCCTCTTCTGAACATCTCATCTTAGTTATTACATTCCCCATGTAATATGGGGCTCAAAATTAAGATACAAAAAAGAAAATAATCATTCACCAGGTTCACTCTCAATACATTCTGGAATAAACAATAAAAAGATAAAAAATAAACACATTTAAACATTAATCAATTTTAAGGTTATTTTTAAGTTTCTCTCAATTTTTTTTATTAAAAATTAACTTAGATATTATCGTATTTATGTTGGACAGCAGCCTTATTTTGTAAAAATACGACGAACAAATCTTGATAGACTTGCACGTCACACGAGACAATAGATGTAAAGGAAATATTTGCTCGTTTTCACTTCTAAAATTCCGTTCTATAAATGACAGGACAAACTAATGAAAATTCCAAAATCTTACACAATTTTGTTCTTTTGTTTACAAGTTGCAACAATCTCTATGCCATTGTTAAAGTGACAATCTGTTTAAGTGGAAATCTTCTGTTATGTGTTGCTATGTATTTTGTTTTGTTGTTTGCAAAACCTTGACAACTTAACTCTTTCTTTTGTAGAGAGTAGAACAACAACAAAGTTTTGTTAGTCTTAGACCCTTAAGTTCTAATAGTGAAATTGTATAGGCAATGACGAGTCTCAATTAATATTTGATACTCTAGATGATGAAACAAAGCAAAGACCTATCGAGTAGGTAACAGAAATTATCAATGAGTTGGTATATGCATTTAATATATATTGACAGAAATGTGAGACCAAATGTGAGACTTAAGTTAAAGCTTAGCTGGATCACATATTTGAGATAAACTTTAAGTTAAAGGTTAGCCGGATCATATATTTGAGGGAGACATGTGAGAGCTCTGGACTTAATACATGCTCAGATAAATAGACCATGAATAATGGACTTAACAAGAATAAGCATTAGATTAAACCAGTATGTTATGACAAGCTTTTATCTTGAATGACTGATCATCAATAGATAGAGAAAAAGAGTAGATCTTAGATGACGTGGCAGATAAATTACATTAGATTTATATCAACTTTAAAAGATAAAGATAATCACTACAACAGAATAGACTATTAGTTAAGTTCTTTTGGCGACGAATTGAAAATCGTTACCAAATGTAGACTTTTGACAACAATATTTCATTTCGTTGCCAAAAGTCTCAAAATTAGCAACGTTAAAGTAAATTGTCAGAAAAGTGGATTATTTAGCGATGATTTTCAGGAGTTGTCGTTAAAAGTGGCCAATTTACTTATATCATCGCCAAAGATCGACCCTTTCACGAAGAGAATGTAAAATGTCGGTAAGTATTCAAACTTTTTGTGATGAAATGTATAATTCATTGCCAAATGTGGACTTTTGGCGACTAAACCTTTAAATTGTCGTAAAAAGTGTAGATTAAAGAATTATGTATTAATAATGCTAATTTGTCAATTTTTTCTATGGTAAGTGTGCTTAATAACCCTAAGGTTAATTATAATTCACATTTATATATGATTTTTCATATTTTTGACTTATGTTTTCTTTTTAAATTTGTTTAAATATATAGTTAATGCATAAAAACTCTATAAAATTTCTTTTTGGATATTAAAAGATAAACATACTAAAATTTAACATATTAATAAGATTACAATTTAATAAATTTAACTTGACTATTATTCTTAATCATTAATATTTATTAACAATAAAATAATAATACATTAAAAATTGAAAATTGCAAGCAATATAATATAATGATGTATACAACTAAGTAATAAAAGATTGTAATTAGAAGTTTAACAATTATTACAAGCATAGAACAACAAGAACAAAAACAACAACATTAACACCTAGAATGAATCTCACTGATACGCGGGGTCTTAGGAGGTCCAATTGTATGCAACCTTGCTCCTCACTAGTAAAGAAGTTGTTTCCAAAATTCTTACAAACATAACCATAAATAAAGTTTCACACTTATTCTATTAAAAAGGAAATGGAACGATTATTTTTTTGGATGCCAAGTGACATGAGAGTCAATAAAGGTAAATGAGTTTACTATGTTTGGATTCCTAAGAAGGCTCCTTGTATGTTCAAAGGCATTAATTGAAAACATCAAATATCTTCTCCCAAGTGTTGGGTTATTAACACCTTCTTCTAACAACTTCTTGGCTATAACTAGACTTGTAAAGGATATAGTGAATGAATCCCCAGATGCAGTATGGATCACTGAATTAGATGACTGCAAATTCGATGCATTTCACCTAAGAAACAATTATTATGAAACTTAAATAGCTAGTTAAGTGAAACTATATTACAAAGCCAAATTCAAACATATACATACTTGAATGAGTAGACATAGTAATTAGAATTGACGAATGATCAAAAATAACCTATTACCTCAATCCTGTACCAGCCATTAGGATATTGCCATCGTTTCCATTTTCATCTATATTCTCTTGAAGATTGGGGTAACCTTTACATAAGACATAGTATATACAATCAAACGTTCATCTAATAGCTTACTATGATGCAAATAAGATACAAATAATTAAGGAAGAGAGGTAATCAGATGATACTAAAAACCTGGAAGAAGAAGATCAGTCGTGGAAGGCAAGCAGTGATTAATGTATGATGATGAAATATCTACTTTGATTTTTCTGCACTAGGTAGAATTTTCCCACATTCCTCCCATCGGAGCTCATTTTCGCCATTGGAAACTAGTCGCCACGTGTTAGTGTCTTTATTTTCTATATTTTTGTGTATTAATTTTCTTTATTCTTGAGGTTTGAAGTTATACTTAAATGGAAATTAATCTTGTTTTATGTCAAGGTGTATTTTGGAGCCAAATAGAAAGAACCGCAACAATTTTGGGATAAAAAGAGTTGAATTAGATGTTGACCCTAATTTGACATGGCCTCGTGCAACAATTAGAAACGTAAAACACAACAGGTTAGAAGGCTAAAGCAAATTAAATGGGCAGAAAACGCACAAGGAAGCAACGTTTTTTAGAGAGGCAAATTAAACAGAGACACATCAACAAGCATATTGCGGCAACAGCAAGGCAGAAGGTTTAAAGGGCTAAAAATTAAATTGTCAAGAGAATCACGCAATTAACTACACAAGGAAAATAAACCAACAGCGAGGGTGGCGTCGTTTTGGGTAGTCACACAGCAGCAGAAGAAATAAATCAGCAACCAATGAAGCATAGTGATACTCGGCAGCTGAGTAAGCAACAAATCAATTAACAAGCTACAAAGGACAGAAACGATGATGCAACAAGGGATGAGCAGCAGGTTTAAAAGGTTTTAATTGTCAAATCAGCTGGATCCCATGAATTATCTACAAGAGGAGAGCAAATTGTGATAAAAAGGGATAATGAACGACGTCGCACATGAAGGGCACAGGAGGGTTTCAAAGCAGCAAAAAAAAATCACGCAACAGTGAGCAGAGAGGGCTCGGACGTGAACAATAAAAGGGGCTTTTAATTGGTAAAAAGGGGAGGCGACAAGAGAGACAAGTGACGAGTGCGACGGCAGTGCTTTGAAAATTGAGAAATCACGCAACAGAAAAAAAAAACAAACAACGCTAGAGGTGGCAGCTGAATGTGAAGTTTGGAAAATCAAGGACAATACACGCAACAGAGAGGGCTGCATTAGAGAAGATAAGGTTGAAGACTGCGGTAGAACAAGGAGAGCAATGCCCATGACAGTTCCAATGTCAGTGACAATCGGAATAGATAGGGAAATCATAATATTGGGTAACTAAATTTTTATTTCTTGGTTTGTGGAATCCTAGTTATTGAACTTTGCATGTTGTGAGATTTTGTTCTTTATTTCAACCGATTTATTGGTCAAGTATCAATTATTTTTCTGGGTCATTATTTGATTGTTTAATTTGACAGCTAGGTGCGCAACTAGTTTGTATTTTTATTCAATCAATCGCTAGATTAAAAAGGTTGACGTTCAATTCTTTTAATCAAAAGTAGC
>JANVCL010000008.1:11300825-11315048 GCA_026546855.1 Erythroxylum incrassatum | reverse complement strand
TGACATGAATCAATTGAAAGTGAATGTGAGATGACTGATCAAATATATATAATTTGATATGATTGCAATGGAATACTATGAATAATGTGAATTATATGTATTATGTGCTGGGTGAGCCATCGATGATGGTCACTCACTGAGTTCGCAAAACTCACCCCAAAATTTGCAATTTTTTTCAGGACTCAGAAGATTACCCCGTTAGGCCAACGGGAGTATAGTTACAGCATTCAAGTGAAGGATAGAGATCGGGATCAGTTCGCATCTGCATTGCATGTATTTATTGTTTGCATAAGCTTGTATTCCGCTTTAAAAAGGCCCGAGGGTCGTATGAGATTGTATAAATTGCCTTTGTACTTGGAAAGGGCTTATGCCTTATGTGATTATTGATTTAAGAAAAAAAGTATACCGATCTATGCTTGATTGAGTGCTTTAGCACGCCACCCTCGCGGGGCACGGACTCGGACATCACTGTCGACGTCGGGCTCAGGTCGCACGGGAGTGGGATGCTACAAGAAATATAATGACTCTTTTAATTTTGGGTTTGATAATGACAGTTGATTATTATACTAATCCTTTAATTGTTTGAAGGCTTTTAGGTAATCTTAGGCCTGCTTGAAGAATGAAAAGTTTCAATTGACAAATCTTTAAAGTAACCCTAATAAGCTTTCTATCCTACCTTTCAACTTGCTTCTTTCAAGTTTTTAGGTGCTTCTAAGTGCATGATAACCTAAAATTTTTATGGATCAACTTATAACCCTTCATAAGTGATCATAAATTTAAAGAATTTGGATGCTCCACACTAAATATGCATTTTTTAGGGTTTAGTTTCATATTGCATTTTTGTAGGGTTATAAAGTATTCATCCAAGCTAATAATATGGTTTCCTTAGACCTTTGCTTTTACAACCATGTCAAGATTTATACTTCCATGTTTCTTCCTAGTTGTTTGAGAAAAACCAAATTTTCTAAACTTTCATAAGGTTCCAATACATTCTTCAAACTAAATGCATGACTTTATAACACTAGATATCCTTGTGTGTGATAAAGAACGCTTTTCCTCTTCTACCTCATCTATCTTCATAGTATTGTATCCTAAGTAGGCATCCATAAAACTAATGTCTAGTGGCTTAAAGTAGTAACCGCCAGCTAATCTATTTTTAACTATTGATAGTTATCTTTGTAAGTTTTATCTCCTTGTTAACTATGAAGTTCGTGCACATTTTCCACTTTTCATTTGATTTCTTAAACATTACCACATCAGTGAGCCATTTAGGGTAGTCAAATTTTTTAATGAAGCCTATGACCGATAGTTCTATCATATCCTCTTCTATATCTTATTGTTGTTCTATTACAAAATTCCTTTTATTCTATTTCTTAAAAACGGTTGATATTTGCTTATGAGATATTACCTACCTGCTTACCCTTTTATATCGACTAAACTCCACATAAAAATGTTCGAGTGTTGTAGGAAGAATTTATCCGCATCTTTTCTAATAGTTCTTATACGTTTATCCCCATTTTAAAATCTTCACATATTTTTATAACCTACCTAATTTCTTCTTCTAACTCATCCTTGATCTCTTTCACCAGATCCCGAACGTCTAATTCTTTAATGTTCATAATATATATGATGTTCTTTTCATTTAGGATTGTGGTATTACATTGTTTTATGAACATATATGATGTTCTTTTCATTTAGGATTGTTGTATTACATTGTTTTAACTTCTAATTCCTATATATCTCACTTGCTCTATTTGGAGTTGAAATTTTCATTATCAATTAATAAGGTGATAAGATTATTTATTCTACACATAAGGATGGGTTGCTAATTACGATATTATATATAGAGGGTTTTCCTTATTATGTAAAATTTTACCATATTGGTTACATATTTTGACCCTTTCCTTAATTTCATGAGCAAAGATATCTTTCCTTTTGTTTATATTTGGTCTCCACCAAAACTAAGCGTGGGCGACGTAGCAAGTTTCAACATATCTGTTAGGATGATCATATCTTTGAAGGTATCATAAAATGAAAAATATATATTACTTCCTAAATCGACCAATATTCTCTTGAATAAGGAATTGGATATTAAAAAATTAATAACTATTGCATCTTCATAAAGGTAGATTAAAGACCTATTGTTTGTTTCTATGGAAGGTAATCTTAGAGACCTATCCTTTTATTAGGTAGTTTGGCATGATTTTCTCTTTATGACACTTTCTTTAATTGGGATTTTATCTCTTTATGATCACCTCTAATGATCATATGAAATTACCCTTAAGAAAGGAGTGGTTCTTTATTGGGTTCCTTAGTTTTCAATCTTTATGGAGGGGTTCCTTAGTTTTCAATCTTCGTGGAGGGGTTCCTTCTTCATTCATCCCTAACTAGGTCATCCTTTTCATTCTCCTTTAAAAAATAACTTAAAACTTCCTTGTTTTACAAATTTGATGGCTACCCTTTTGAGATTTTTGTAGTCCTTAGTGTCGTGTCTAATATCTCTAAGAAAGCGAAAATATGTATTCTTATTCTCTTTAACAAGGTTAGTGGCTATTATTTTTTGTTTCTTGGTTAGATCATTATTTAGGATGTAGTCGAGAACTCTATTAAGGGATATCTTCCTTAATTCTACCTTATTTTCAAGTTTTAATCATTCTATCTATAATTTCTTTTTCTTAGCTTCATTAATCGAGGTCACATCCTTCATTCTATTTTCGTTATGTTTCTGAGGTTATGTTTGGAAACGTAAGGTTTTTAGCATAATGGAATGAAATGATTTATAATGAAATGGAATATAAATAGATATAATATTAGAAAATTGTTATTTGGAAATGATGAAAAGATTTAGAATGTAATATAGTAAAATATTGTTCGGATGAAGGGTTCATAATGTAATATATTGTAAAGTTGTATATCATTTTACATTTCATCATAAAATTCCCAAATTGAAGTTTTTTCATTTTTACTGTTTAAGATGGAATGAGATGTAATATGAATCCCTTCTCTTCCATCTTATTTTATTTCATTCTATTATAAACCTTCCTCATAAATGTTGAAAGAATATTTCACTTCATTCCATTTCATTAATAAACTCCCAACTAAACATAGTCTTAGTCAACTTCTCACATTACGTTCAACATCTTCCAAATCTATGTATTTATATACCCTTCTTTGCACCTCAAAATTTGAGATCACTTTTTTATAACGAGTTTTATAACAGTTAGCAACACCTGATTACATTTGTGAAGGTTGTTGCTATCACCCTACATCAAGGCTGGGGATTTAGGTTACTTTAAAACTGAAGTGTCGTAAGTAAACCTTTAAGCTTTCTTCTAACCTTTTGGTTATTGATATTAAGTAGAAAAAATCTTTAGGTCTATGCTTCTTGATGACAAAGTGTGAAATGAATCTAGTGGTTAAGTTTTAAAAGGTAGTTATCGAGGCTAGAGGCAATCACACTTGTTAGGGTAAGAAGGATTCGCATTTTATGTTATCGGATGTGTCATATAGGCCTATATCTTTCATATATTGATGGATATCATTAATAAGGTCGTGTACATTGTCATAAGTGTCCAAGTTTGGCATCTTGAACCTCAGTAATGGATCTATTATCCTATTGCATATTTTGTCAATGTTCACGTGGTATGAGCTTGTTATCTGTAATGCTTTACTCTCTCTTGCAACAATTGTTTAACTTGCTATCCCAACATCTTAATTCCAACGGTTTGGTCCTCAAACTACTCAATGGCACAAGGACAGTCGAGGGTGTTGATTCTTTTAGTAAGGCTTATGGAAGGATCACTTTCATGTGCGTTTTTTTTTTTAGCATGATGATAATTCTAATTCAGTTGATATCTTATGTGGAAATATTAGAAGATTTCAAAACATCTCTGCAGACGACGTTAAATTATGTACACTAAATTTAAATCAGGCTTATCATATTGGTTTCAGGTCTACAGACCTATAAAAAGAACTACCTGAAGTGTTGGAGGTGTTACGTCACAAGCACTTTGATGTTCAAGTTAGTGAGTTGAGGATTATAAGTATACAAGTTAATGATAGTAGTTATGAGAACTTACTTTGGAGTTTTTCCCGTTTTATAAGCAACCCTTCAAGAAATTTCTACTGAGAAACTTAGTTGGTCTTTGATTAGTATTCTATCTCCTTATGTGGATGTTTCTTATTTTTTATTAAACTTACCATCTTTGGATCATTAGGCCTCTAACATTGGCCTGCATCTCAGATATATCGAAAAAGATGATGGAACAGGCGTAGAAATAGACTGAAGAATAGGGCATTTGAAGAGAAGATAGAGATCATGATGTTTTTTTAAAAAAATTAATAAAACGGCTTGTTTTATAATTAGTGTTCTCAAAACAACCCGATTCTCATTAAATCTTAATAGAATTAATACTTTAATATGAATAAAGTTTAAATAAATTTCAACCAAAATGAATTCGCGAATTTCTATGTTTGTAGCCATGTCAAACAGATGCAAGAGATGATGACAAATTGTACCCCTTATGAATCTTACAGTAGCTTAAGACTTGAACACTAGATGATTAAGGGGTATATCACGCGTTTGCAAATACTTAATTTTGTTCTACTTTTGGTTCTTGCAAGTTATATCCTAGGATAGACTAAAAGCACGAGTGAGGAAATCCAAGCCAACGCCATTCGCCCATCTTGTTCAATTTTCAGTTTTGTTCTGTATCATATTGTGCTTTTACACCTTCTGCAGCTATTATGTGCAGTTAATTCCTCTTCAAATCTTTTTATTTCAGACAGATTCAGAACATCAAACAGTGGAAATATCAAATGGCAAAGTAAAGAATGTAAGCACAAAAGGCTGGAAACAAATTAGTAACATAGAAAAAGATAACAAGGGACACATAACCTGAGAATTGGAACTGGCTCGAGAGCCAGATTGTAACATCAACAGATAACTAGCGGAATAGAACTTCCAAGACCCACAGAATTCCACAAAGATCCTTGAGTTTAGAATTGGAAGTGATTAGAGAACTTCAGTGCATTTTCAAAACAGGCAAGTGGGTAAAGAGGTGGGGGAAAAAATGTTCAAACCTTCAAAAAGATCAAAATGATTAAGCCCAAACAATAGATACGAGTCATTTAGAATTTACAAACCATCATTTGCCAGCATCCACGCAAATATGCAAGGCTACAAACAGACAGCACATCTTGGACTTTCTCAATAAGTGCTATTATGCTAAGCTTGTTCTACATAAAAGACAAGGCAACAAATTGATATCTTGAAAGTCATGAAGCTGAGTTGAAGAAATGGCTTATTTTTTATCATACATGATTATATTACAAATGGGTAATGAAGCTAAAGATAGTGATCACACCATTTATAGCCAAAGTCTTTGATAGCTCACCATATGACTCCAAAGGCAAAAACCATATCATTTTGCAAGTTTCTCTCGTACTAGCTGACAGCTACAGTTGTTCAGTTTCTTGCTTCGCAAAAATCAATGGAAATTCATCATCTTGCTCTGAAAAGCCAGATCCAAGCTCATTGGCAGCAATCTTCAAGGATTCATAAACTTGGTACACAGAGCATCTGTCCTTCGGCCGAGGAACTACGCACTTGCAAGCAATTCTTAGGAACTGCAAAATTTCCTCATCTTGTCCCTTACCCCAAATAGCCTTATCAATTACCTCCTTGCTTCTACCAGAATTTGTGAGTTGATTTACCCAATCCACCAAGTTACCTTTGAATCCTTCTTCAGCAATATTGACCTCAAGAGGCTTTTTGCCTGTCACCAGCTCAAGGAGCACTACCCCAAATGCATAAGCGTCCCCTTTCAGAGAAGCAACCATAGTACTTGAGTACTCTGGTGCCACATAACCCAATTCTCCTAGATCCCCAGTAACATAGTTGCCCTCGTTAGAGTCTGAGGAAGTCATAAGCCCTGCTAGACCAAAATCCATAACTCTGGCATCAAAATCCTCGTCAACAAGAATCACATTGGAACATATATTCTGGTGCAGGAATGGGGGTTGGCATCCATGATGGAGCCAAGCTAGACCCCTAGCAGCACCCAAACCAATCCTGAACCTTGTTGGCCAATCCAATGCAGCAGCAGCTTCATGCAGCAAAGAATACAAAGTTCCATAAGACATATGTTTATAAACCAAAAGCTTTTCATCTTCCACAACACAAAACCCCAGAAGGGGTGCCAAATTCGGATGCCTGAGTTGGCCTAATCTATTCATCTCAAACCGAAACTGCTTTTCACCAAGCTTACAAGCATTGAGACGCTTGACAGCAAGTGCAGATCCATCAGGAAGAACTGCCTTAAAAGTAGTACCAGTCCTAGTTGAAATTATTATATTTTCAGGACGAAAATTGTTTGTAGCCGCCATCAAATCAGCCAATCTAACCTTAACAAGGGGTTTTTGAAATAATGAAACTTGAACAAGTTTATAAGCTCTCAGCTTTTCGGCCCAACTGGTATCATCCCCTCTTCCAAAGCCATACCCTCTCTTTCTCCTTCTAGAGTACTTCAAATGATACCACCACCACACCCCAAACCCCAAAAACAGAGATGCTGCAGCGCCAAAAATCCCAGCAGCAATTATAATAGCAAGATTCTTTTTGGTTAACCCACCACACTTGGATCCTAAAGGCCCTCCACAAAGGTCATTCCCAGCGAAATCCGACGCATCATAATTACGGAAGAATAATGGAATTGTACCAGTCAAATCGTTATTAGCTACAGAAAACTTCTTAAGTCTACCCAAACTAGAAAACTCGTAAGGTATAGACCCAGAAAGGCGGTTGTTCGACAGTATTAAGTTATTTAAGTAAGAGCAGTTCACAAGATCAGGTGGGATAGGCCCTGAAAGTTCATTATTGGACAGATCAAGAGTAACTAAATAAGGCAACCATGTGCATATTTGGGCAGGAATAGTACCAGAAAGAGAATTATCTGAAAGATCCAACGTTTGAAGGCTTTGACAGTACTGTAAGGAATCTGGAACTTGTCCTGAAAGCTTCATCTCACTCAATTCGAGCTTGATAATCCTGTTTTCCCGATCATTCCAACAAGAGACACCCACAAAATTGCATATGAAGCCAACTGAAGAGTTCCCAAAGTTCCATGAGCTCAGCTTCTCTTGTGGATCAGTAAGTGTTGTCTTCAAACCTCGCAAGCACTTCACATCATCTTCAACAATAGCAGAAGAAACCAAGCTTGCATGTGTTAGAACAATAATAACCAAAGCTGCAATCTTTCGAGTGTAAACTAAGCCCTTCATATTTAACCAAGATCGAATCTTTTAACAAACCCTCATACTAGAAACCTATGAAGAGTATGAAGATTATCACATAACGCTCTTTGCTTGAAGGGTTCAGCTCGAAGAATCAAAGACCGGGAGGAAAACGTGTCCGATGGGTTATGGTTATGGGAAAGACCGAAAGACAGGCTGATAAAGGGGATATTGACTTTTTATGTGTGTATATTTGTAAGAAATTATAAGAGAATTGTAACTTGTAAGAGATAATATTTGGATGTTAATTTTTTCCGCCGTGTGTGATACTGCTGTTGATTTGAAAGGTGGAAATGGGTGGCTTATAATAAAATAGATTATAAATAAATATAATATTAAAAAAATTTGTTTGGTAAAAAAGAAAGAATTTAAGATATAATATAATATAATGTTAATTTATAATATAATATACAATACTACACTATTATTTATTATTTTATATTTTATCCTAAACTTTTTAAATTCAAATTTTTTATTTATATTATTTATTAAAAAATTGGATGTTCATTTCATTCTAATTTATTATAAATTCTTTTAAATAGAATACTATTATATTTTATTAATAAATCCCTAAATAAACATAAGCTGATAGTTTTTCAAATACATTAATGTGATTGACGATTACACCTGTAGATGGTGATGCTTTAAGTTGTTTAAGGGGTTTTTGACCTAAGAATGCTGTAGGAAAGTCGACTAAGACCACCCAAGTTGGATCCCGCGCTAATGATGTTTTTTTTTTCTATCATTTCTTTTCCTTTTAAAAAGCTCCATTAAATTTAGTATACTATTTTATCAACTGGGGAAATTCCTTTCGGGCCCAAGCCAGCGATCCAAGTTATTTTTGGGGATTTGTAACTCCACAATTTACTATATATGTTATTGTTAGCCACTCGTTTATGGTTGGCACTAGAAAGTGTAGGTCTTGTCCACCGAGATGAACTGCCACCAGATGCTCACTTTAGCCAATAAGATTCTGCCATGTCAACTACCCCATCGGTCTAATTGCTCAATCAATTGATGTAAATTTCTCATCCGTCTAAGGGAATAATCAACATGAAATCCTTGCCAAGTGAACTAGTGCATGTTAATGAAGTTTTTAAGTCTTCAAGTTATCCCTTTAAGACACAGAAAATCCACTTATTCAGAGTTAATGAAGCTTCAAATGTTTAAACCGGTCTTAACAGACCACCTACTTAATTTAATTAGAGGAAATGTCAGCAACTTAATGCAGGAGAGCTAGCTGTCTCTACGACAATGGAGCACCAACCAAAAGAAGAACATAAGAACTGGAAGGTGCCATGTCGCAAATTAGTGCTTCTTACTATTTGAGATCAATTTTGTAGCCTAACCCAACATCAGAATCTTGTGTTCTGTTTGTATTGTTTTTTTAATTTGCTGCTTGTTGATTTATGGTGTCATAAGAACACATAATTGGTCTTGAATCGAATGACTAGAAAAGATTTTGCAAACACAGTCTAACATTAAATGATATGGTTCCAGCAGGCAAAAGTGAAAGGAATAATCGTCAACAATATGGAGTTATTCGATAATTTCAATGTAAGACGTGGAAAGGAAAAGTGAAGGAGAGAAAACTACAACCTGGGAGTAGAGGGATTCTTCCCGGACGGGACAATTATTGAAGAGTTCAAGTCACCCTTTGATCTCATAAATCGGTCTAAATTGGTGGGCTTTCCAATTCTGCAAGTCTTCGGGCTATTGCCGCTTTTCTCGGGTTTAAATTTCGGCTGTCAGTATCAGGGAATACCGAACACTATCCCACAGTCACTGACTTATCATGTTGGTTTAACTTGGGCTTGCTTGGCGTCCGAAAAGCATAAATGTACTTCAAATGAATTGGGCTTTCTTATGCAGTGATGCTCTAAACTGGGTTGGATCCAACAAAATTTATTAAATTTAAGTGGAAGACTCTCACCTTAAGCCCTGTTTAGTTCCTTTTTTTTAAAGATTTTTTGTTTTTGTTTTCATAAAAATAGAAATAGACAGCTGAAAATATGTTTAGTTAATTTTTTTTAATTTTTCGATTAAAAAAAGAAAACGGCAACAATTACATAGAAATGTAAAAATAAGATTTTCGTGTATTTCAAAAACATGTTTTTTGTTTCATGAAAACAAGTTTCGCTCTGAGCTGTCTTCTGCGTCTTTTGTAGTCTGCGATTTTTTCAAATTTATTCCCATATTTGTTACTTATCTATGTTTTCTAATTTGTTGTTTGATTTTTGTTTCATGAAAACAAGTTTCGTTCTGTACTATCTTCTGCGTCTTTTCCAGTCTACAATTTCTCTATGTTTGTTTTCGTATTTATTGCTTATCTATGTTTTCTAATCTGTTGCTTGATTTGTTATTGTTGTTATTTACTTTGAAAGCTACACATCCATTGCCTTCTCTTCCAATCATCGTCGTCTTCACATAAGAGAAGTGAAAGAAAGCAAGAAAGTTACGCTACAATAGCATGTACATGTTACTATAACATAATTAAAATTAATTCGTTAATTCATCAACCGCTGTTTTCTTTATCCAAAGAGTCTCTTATTGTCTTTCTCATCCTGTTGATAGTAAGTAGATAAAATAAGATAAAGAAAGTTAGTATTGAGAGAAAGACTGGAGGAGGAGATGTTTTGCTTCTATGCTTTAGAGAGAAAACTAAACCAGAAGGAACAAAAAGAAAAGAAAAGAGCGATTAAGGATATCTTTAGAACTACAAAGGTGCCAGGGTCTTCATTGTTGATCCACCATACTTGGCCATGAATGGGTTAGTCAAAGAGTCTGGTGGTTACTCATTAATGCAGTCGTTCCATGTATTATCACCCTCATTCAAGTCTTTCACCACCTACCACAAACTGCTCGCTAATGTGTTTCCGTATCGATGCAGTGTCATTCTTGTTGGTTTTAAGTCATACTTGTTGTTGAGGCCTAAGTTCATTCCAATCCCATCTATCACTGCTTTACCACTAGTGTGGATACAAAAATGATCAACTCTTGTTTTGAAGTTGATCACAAGTTTAGGACCTGTCGATCCTCCTCCTTTTGTGGAGCTTTGGGTCCACATTTTGATAAATGTTACGACCATTAATAAGTAGCACGCTTGAGTTGGTGCATGTAGTTATGTATAGAAGTTGCCCAGGAAAAATGAGGGAGGAAGAAGTCTCATGTACTAATGAGGGTGGTTAAGGTACAATATGTCATCACCAGGTTTATTTACATAAGTAACATGTTTATAGTTACCTAATGCCTTGGTGTTTCTTTATGATGATTTCTCAAATTTTTACTCAACTGAAATTTGCGTGCATATGCAATGGAGGGACAATGAATTAAAACCTCATTTCTAAGTTGTACATGTTGAGAGGTAGTGGTACAACTTTGAACGGATCCTTAGGGAACTCCTTACTTAATAGTGCAACGTTAACTCACAGGTGGACTAGAACTGCGTTATAGGAAAAAGTTTGGGCTTTTTGGACAAAAAAAATCACTTGTTGAGTAATGAACATGGAATTCAAGCTTCCTAAAATTGCATCTCAGTGGTCTCATATAAAAGACCAATTGATTACTCATGTTGGATTGATCCTTCTGGTGTAAAAGTTTACATTTGTAAAAGTGGAATATAATCTTATATTTTGAGGAGCGTGCATCTGTTTCCCTGTTGAATGAATTGTGAGTGCATAAACATCATGTAACACGTAATGATACCTTAGATACGTTTCTCATTAAAGAGAAAAATAAGAAGAAACAAGAAAAATACCTAATTTTAGTTCTATAACTTCAAATGAGCTTTTTGAAGTAGAAACAAGTGTGAATCTACCGTTGTTTTCATGGGAACTCCTCACCGGAACGTGATTAATGTCTTTTTACAGTTTTCTCAAAACGTAAGCTCTCTTAACAAATCAGATAATCCTTATGCTTACAATTGATATGAGCAACTACAGAAGACCTTAACCTTTATATATAGCTTCCATGTCAGGCTTCCCTATCACAGGCTCGATATGAGTTCGGTCCACACTGATTAAAATTTATTTTTTACCCGGACTTTGGCCCATTGATTTAGATCATTTATTAGGCCACTTTATTATTTTTATCCGAATCAAATAACATAACTTAACTGATAAATTATTTAGAAGTTGTAAAATGCAATTAAATATTGTCCAACTTTATGGGAAATTACACAAATGTCTAGCAATCCTCTTTTAAAAACAAAACATTTGATCCAAAGATAACGAAAGTGCATCATTATATCCTGCAAGGCTTTCGATACTAAAAAGTATCAAATGTATGTGTCATGTGCGACACATATCCAATACAATCACATATACCTAATACCTCACTAACATGAATGGGAAAATGAAGTGTGGCAAATTAGAATAATACCTTTATGATATAAATTATATCATCTTTGTTTGTAAGTCACGATTTCTCTAACTTTATGCTAAACCACATATACTAAACTGTATTAGAAGAATCTTTTTTTCTCTTACTGAATCCTAAATAACATTAGAGAAAGCTTGTTTCCTCTCACCAACCTAATATCCCACTAACATGAATGAGAAAATCGAGTGTGGCAAACTAGGATAATACCTTTATGATATAAATTATATCATCTTTGTTTGTAGGTATGGATTTCTTTAACTTTATGCTAAACCACATATTCTAAACTATATTAGAAGAATCTTGTTTTCTCTCACCAAATGCTAAACAACATTAGAGAAAGCTTGTTTTCTCTCACCAAATGCTAAATTACATTAGAGAAAACCTTTATATTCTCCATCTGAATAATAAACTGCATTAGAGAACCTTTATGGGATTAAAATCTTATATCCCCTATATCATGTCGAACTTCATGGATATCCATATAAAACTGTATACGTCTACATAACATAGGCTCAAGGTCAATTTATAAATATGCCCAATGACCTTTAAATACTTAAGATTGACACAAATCTTAAGACTTTTATATGTATTATGACAATATACGATAACACGTATTACCGAAGATCATTTTTATTGATGAATTATCATATCGTCATAATACATCAAATGTATAAATGTATATGGAGCAAACATAACGATCCCCTAACTAATAGTGTCTAAAGACATCAAAACACCCATACTATATACTTGTGTCGCAAACACAAGTGGACAAAGTCCTTTAGTTAAAGGATCGACTACCATTTTTGCAGTCCTTAAATGCTCCAAACCTTAATGTCACCTTTTTGTTTCAACACTTTTATGGATAAAAAATTGACCTTTAAATGCTAAGACCCTATGATATTCTTTGTTGTTAATAAACAACACCGTAAAAAGATTATCATAGTACAACCAAATGGGTCTAGCCACTAAATCAACCACAAACAACTCATAAATCAAGTTTTGAGCTAAACTATCTGTGAAGCAGCCCCATAGCATGCATGATCGAGGAAGTCACTCGTGTTTACTTGACACTCTTCCACGACATTGTACTATCTACAAACTTAAAACATGTAACTTGAAGTGAACTTTCGATCATCCGGACACATAGCTAAATTTGAATCTGAATTTCCTATGAGGTTTAATTTGTTGACTGTGTTATATGTTAACATATAATCCTTAGTTTCTTTAAGTATCTCAACATTCGCCAGACTGCATTCCGATGATCTACACCTGGATTAACCAGATATTGACCAAATAGTTAAACAGTAAATGCAATGTCCTGCCTAGTATATAGCCAAGCATACACTAGGCTATCAACCGTACTAGTATACAGAGCATTCCTCATAACCTCTCTCTTTACTTTATTCTTTGGATACTGTGCCAAAGATTTTCTCTCACTATAAGAGATAGGTGCTACGATAGGTTTGTTGTTAACTGTATTAAACCTTTGTAACATATACTCAATGTATGCACTCTATGAGAGGCCTAATGAGTGTTGAGATCTATCCCAGTGAATCTGAATACTTAGGACAAAAGATGTTATGTCAAGGTCCTTCATGTCAAAGTTCTTGACCAAAGTTTTTTAACCTTATACAACATGGTCAAGTAATTAGACGTGAGCAATATATCATCTATATGTAGTAATATGAAGATAATTTTGCTCCCTTTGACCTTATAGTACAAGCATCTTTTAACCCTTTTTTCATGAAGTCGAAAGAGGCCATAACCTCATCGACTATAAGGTATCACTTTCGGAAGGTTTGAAGTAAACCATATATTGATCTATATAACACGCAAATCATGTTAGTTCCATTTGGATCCTAAAATTCTTGAGGTTGTACCATATAAACCTATTCATAAAGGTCTTTACTCAGGAAAACAATTTTGACAACCATCTGATGTAATTCTATATCATCATGAGCTACAATTGCCTTAATCACTCAAAATGTATTCTATGAGGATACAAGAGAAAAGGTAACATAAAGCTAACCTTTCTCCCTGAGTGAACCATTAGACAACTGAGTGAACCCATAAACCACTAAACTTTATCTTAAAATCCTTTAGGTCTAATATTCATTTACAACTAACGAGTTTGCAGTTTCATTGTAAATCAATTGGCTCCCAAACCTTATTGTGCTTTATGGATTGTATTTTTTCATTCATTGCACCCCACCACACATCTGCATTGGGTCTAGAAACAACTTCTGTAAAACTAAGTAAACATATCTAATATCATAGTCCTATACACATGATATACTATGTAATCAGATGAGATAACAGGTCGTCTCACTCTAGTGGATTTACCTAACTATATTAGATCTTGTATGCTCAGGAACCATTGTGTGTACAAATATGGATTCTTGTTCCTATACAGGCACGGTACAGAGACGTTGATTGAGCCCAAGTTTATATTATCAATTGGCCTCACTTTCACAACTGTTTATGCACTTGTTGACTCCTAATTGATGCTTTTTGTGCTTAAATTGGTTCCTTACATCGAGCTTTCACAAT
>JANVCL010000008.1:11277629-11290561 GCA_026546855.1 Erythroxylum incrassatum | reverse complement strand
CTTTCATACTTTTATTTCTTTAATTTTTAATCAATCAAACAAAACCCCTTTTAAATTGCTTTAATTGCATAATTCAACTTAGGCTAGTCTTAGGATTAATTTCCAAGTGATTCCATCGAAAGAGACGACCCGAGGTTCAGCTTGCTGCAATCTTGAAAATATTTTATTTTGACCGGTTTCCAAGGTCGATTTCTAAATCGAACGACAGAGCCGCGATCAGAAGTAGATCCACCGGATCTAACTGTATGAGTAGTGGGTATATGATAATTGTAGTATTTGCCCTGCTATCATCCGAAGGGTCAAAGAGTCCACCATCATCATAGACATTGTATTCTAGAAACTTAATTGTTTGTGATTCCACTATTCTGGTCCCACCTTCTATACAGTAAAAGTTGTAGCCTTAAAATGGTTGAGATATCTTACTAAATAGCAATGAGCAGAACGAGCATGCAATCTTTCTTTATAAGGATTATACTACCCTAGTAGGGCAACCTTATACACAAAAGTGTGCAAGGATGAGTTTCCAAACTTCTAGATAATCAAGTAGAATAGCCCTATTCTGCATCGACTTCTTCAAGTTCTTTAGGGTGCAGTTATGCCACAACACACCATTTTGCTCAGAACTACTCAGCATAGTAAATTAAGACGCTATTCCAACTGATTCCAAATATTTGGTAAATAGACCTTTTCAAGTCCTGAAATACCATGTTTGTCATGATATTCTCCTCCACAGTCAAATTTGACTATCTTGATGAATGTTCCTAACTGGTTCTCAGCCTTCAATCTTTAAGCAAGAACACATAACTGTAATGGGAATAATCATCAACAAATGTCATAATACAGTTAGAATTGCACAGTGCAACTGTATAAGGTCTATCGATATCTTTATGTATCAGACTCAACAAATCAAAAGCATGAGTTGACTTCATTATCCTTATTAGTCAACTCCCCTACAACAGTCAACTTATGTTCCCAGATCATCATAATTTAGAATTGAGAAATGCTTTCCTTAATCAATCTCTCAATCCTAGCTTTGGAAATGTGGCTTAAACTTTTATGTGACACCATGTATGACTTTTCATTCATCAGGGTCTTTCGTAACTTGTTTAGCATGATATGAAGAAGCATATATCTATTTGGGGCAAGAGACATCCTATACAAACTATATGATAAGAAAGTCGTCCATTATGTTTTGCATTAAACAACAATTAGATAACAGAAACATTAAATACAAAATATTAACCCTCTTTCTCCAAAATTGATCAAAAGATCACATATAAAATGTGTTGTGTAAATCCCAATTGAACTTTACAACAAGGTTCAGTTCAGACATTCCCTATAGATGAAAGAAGAAACTGATGAACCCCTGCATCGTGGAAGCACCTTGATCAGATGCTTCACTATATAGCCACCAAATACTTAATGCGACAATCGCAAATTAGATTCATAAATTAATAAGCCAAGGAGTTACCTGATGGCCACAGTCTTTCCTTCTAGGCCTTATATTACTGGCTTCTTTATGCCATGTCGTCCTTTACCAACACTGGTTTGACCAACATCAACATATGGAGAAGATTTGAACTTTCTACCTTTGAACTTAGCAAACTTCATTTTTACGTTCCCTTTAGTTGCTTCAAGGGTTGTAGGAGTAGCAAACTTGAATTTCTCCTCCTTAGCAACACAAAGGACTATTAAAGCATTGAAGTCCCATTCCTCATCTAGTGA
This sequence comes from Erythroxylum incrassatum, assembly GCA_026546855.1. Lineage (NCBI taxonomy): Eukaryota > Viridiplantae > Streptophyta > Magnoliopsida > Malpighiales > Erythroxylaceae > Erythroxylum > Erythroxylum incrassatum. Next base: position 11,288,836 of record JANVCL010000008.1, on the reverse strand, counting down.
GTAATATCTCATCACCATATTACTAAAATCTAGAGGGAGTGAGTTTAGAGTATGGTGACCAATGAAGACATCAGGAAGAGGAAAATTTAGCATCTTTAGTCTACTGTAAAGATGAGTCATTCTCGATATATACTCCATTACTCACGCTTTTCCTATATATCTCATGGAAAAAATTCCTTCATCAAGGCACTTGTCTCAATATTAAGTGAGATTGTGTACCTCTAAGAGACATTATCAAGAAACTCCTTCGCTATGTCAATGTCCGGAAGTCCACTTAGCAGATAGTCGGGTATGAATCTCTTAATGGTCATCAGACATAATTTGTTAGATGGATCCCAGGCTTTATAGGTTGTTTTATGAACTCTCGAGCTTATAGATGTAGGTGGAGTTGGCCTATCCGTCCTTATGGCCATATCAATCTCAGCTATCTCTATAGCATTTAATACATCCTCCTTCCACTTCTTTGTATTGAAACTAGTCAGGATTTCAATGGTGACACTGATTTTGTTGACTGAAAAGGTGTCTACAAAATAATAATGTTTCAATCAGCACAAATGTAGGATACCAACGATACTCAAAGCCATTAAATAGTATCTTTACTGAAATTCCAATCACACATATCATGAAACACCTTTGGGATGAATACATAATATATGCAATTAGACTTCCACATAAAAACGATTAGAGTACAAACTATCAACCCTTATGACACTACCACTTTTAGGCGAATAGATCACTTGAGCAATAGCTTTCCCCCATCTAATGCCTTTATGCACCTTTCAAAATTTTATGTAAGGCCAACACCATTCGCAGAATAACCAAACATAAAATTAGAGACATCCCCCAACATGTAAGCAGAACAATTCAAAATACTGACTTCAAATGCCACTTTGGTGACTACATCTTAATCAGCACTTAAAAAGTCCACAAACACAAGGGACACATCTTTATGTTATCCTCACATTCTTTATGGGCATATAGTATGTGACAATGTAACATCAATAAATGCAAAAATTTGAATGCACAGTCTTATTGTAACATACTCATGCTGAAGACATTCTTTGAAAAGTTCATTTAAGACTTTCACAAAAGAAAATCTCAGTAAAGCGACTATCATGCATCACTAGACACTGAACCGATCTGAGACATGAGAACCTTATGTATCTCCCTTATGGCAAGTTCGTTGCATGAAAATTCACTAAAAAATGGCTTCAAAATGTCTCAATTCCTTTTTCGAGTAACTATTATGCTATCCTGAACACTGAACTTAAGACCTGAGACATAAAAACTTGAAGTATCTCCTTCATGTGATGTCTAAAGCATGAAAATTCACTCGAAATTGGATTCAAAATGCCTTAATTCTTTTTCTTAGAGTAATGGAAAATTTACTTTATAAATTTTCTGAACCCGAAAACTGACCCAAAACATCTCGAGACTCTCTTATGGGAAATCTGTAATTTTTGTGTTTTTTTAATTACTGTAGCTACTGAGTTCAGCAATGTATTAGCACACTATATTGCTGACACTTTTCGTTGACGTCAATATTGACGTCAGCTGCGAGTGGAGAGGTGACACGCGCTGCCTAGTAACGTGCCTCAACAGTGTTCAGCGCGTGTGTTACATGCGTTAGATGCGCACCCATACACTCTTATCGGTTATCGTGTGCATTGCACGCACGATACGTGACCCGACATTGTTCACCCACATGTCGACTACCTACAACGCACGTACTAAATGTATCGCCCCGTAGGCGGTACTATTCACCCATAAGGCGCATGTAGCATATGCACTCGGCGTCTCACCTGAGATTGAAAATGGAAATGTTTTGTGAGTTTAGGGCCAGTTTTTTGTGCTCCCGGACTTGTTTTCACCCCACTTCTCGAGGCTAAGCACATGTATACTACTTTCATGCAATAAAAAACAAGAAAAAATTGAGAAACAGAAGTTATTCTCCGAAAACTTTATAGAGTGAGAAACCCAAAAAATCTGTATTTTTAACCACCCGATCACGTCACTGCTCTGATACCATGTGTAACACGTAACGATGCCTTACTTATGTATCCTGGATAGAACATGAAAGGGCAAGAAATGAAGAAATATAGAAAATACCTGATTTTGGTTCCACAACTTCAAATGAGCTTTCCGAAGTCGAAACGAGTGTGAATCCACTGTTGTCTTCACAGGAACTCCTCATTGGAATGCAGTCAATGTATTTTTACAGTTTTCTCATAAGCTCTCTTAATGGGTCAAAGAATCCTTATGCTTATGACTGATATGTGCAACTGCAGGAGACCTTAACCTTTATATATAGCTTCCATATCGAGCTTCCCCATCACAAGCCCAATATAAGTTCAGTCCACACTGATTAGGAACCATTTTCTAACCGAACTTCAACCTATTGATATAAATCATTTATTGGGCCATTTTATTATCTTTATTCGGATCAAATTATGTAACTTAACTGATAAATTATTTAAAAACCAAAAAATGCGATTAAATATTGTCTAAATTTATGGGAAATTACAAAAATTTTAGAATTTTCGTCATGTTGCTACAGCATGTCTAATTTATGGCTTGGTTTATGGTTATTTATAAAGGAATTCACTACTTTTGCACTTTGTCTTTATTGTCCTGATGCAAGTAAAATCTTAAGCTAAATTTACTTGGGTGCATTGTGATCAGTACTACACTCACTTAGATAACCATGACTACGTTTGAACTACCTAGAGCTTGAGTGGTATGACTCATGTAGGGGTTTATATCTATGAACACTAGAGGATGCTTAGGATAAGCTAATTCTGGCTTAGAATAGGTTTTATTTAGTAAGCATACATAATAACGAGGTTCTCACCATTTTCTTTTCCAAAATTTTTAAAATAACGTTTAAGAATTCCTCTTATATCCTGGAAGTGATTTGCATGTAAAACAAAGTTAATGGATTTTTTCATGTTGCAAGTAGTATCACATGTCGACAAAATTCCAAAGCCATAAATTACCTGTCTATAATTGAAGAGAGAGATGAGACATGAAAAAAGTATTTCACTGTAATACATGGGGATATTGTGTTGGGAATGCTTGGAAGATGTGAAAAAGATGGAGTATGGAATGATACTATAGAGATGTATTTAATCTCCTTAATGGTTGAAGAAATGAAGAAGGGAAATTGAATGACTACTATTATTTCCAAATCTGGCTAGAAGCATATTAAGGCAAGGCTTCAAACAAAATTCAATAAGGAGTATATTGATATTCAATTGAAGAATAAGTATAATGGATTAAGAGATTGAAGAATTTCAAGAACTTACTCAAATAAACAGGAATCGACTACAACTACTTTACTGGTGAAAATAATGCTACAGATGAATGTTGGGAAAATCTATTTAAGGAAAACTATGCCTTTATTTTATTAATATATCGTATTATATAATATTTATTCTCACATTCCTTTTTCATTATTATAGGTGTATAAAATGACTCACATATTCAAGAAAAAAGGAAATAAGGAATTTTAATATTTATGTCATATTTTGGTGATACTATTACAACTCGTGTGCATGCATATTCATTAACTAAATCTCCATCGAATAGTGTAGAAGAGGAATATAGAAATGATGTTGACGAAGATTACTTGTATAATGGAAAAGAAGATTAAGATATAAGTTCTCCATCTAAGAGAAAGAGATCTCCTACGAATAAGAAGGCAAAGAAGACACATTCTAACATTGTAGAAGAGGTGTTGCTTATACTTGGTGAACAATAAAAAAGGAAAAAAATGATTTACTTGAAATAAAAAACTGAGTGAAAGATCATCCATTGTAGAGAATAGATATCAAGAGTCTAACATAACAATGGAATGTCTGAATTCCTTAAATGAATTGGGTGTTGACGGTGTGCAATACGGAAAAGTTATAAAGGCTTTACATGATTCTCCACTTTATAAGGATATTTTGTTGAAGATGACAGATACAAAGAAGTTGGATTGGATTATGTAACTTTAGTTATATTTTCATGATATTGCATATTGAATTCTTATTAATTTAACACTTTCATATTAAGCATTATTCCATAGTTTAAACATTTTAATTTTGTGCTTTGTATGAATATTTTATTTAATGTTAAGTTTATGTTTGTATGAATATTTTGTCTACATTTAGTTAAGCCTTTTAATTGAATGCTTTATTAATTATTTGATGTTTGACATTTTAGATATATAGATTTCTTATCAGATTCTGATAATAAACGAAAGAAGGTAATCATTATTTCTTTAGCTGGGGGAGAGAACAAATATTTTCATTTACAAAAGCAACTATATAAAACTTCTGCTCTACCAGTTCATGATAGGATATTAGAACTTTTGAATGGAAATCCTACAAGGATTTATGAAACCTTAACAATGAGAAAGATAATCTTCTTAAGCTTATGTAATGAATGCTTACGAAGACAACTAGAGTCAATGTAGAATGCTTTTAACATTCGACCTAGACAATTTCAAAGTACTTTCGTAAAGTGTTATATGCAATTAATCATCTTGCAAAAAGAGTCATTACTTCGCCATCTTTTACTAATACACCTCTTGAGATTCAACATAATTCAAAATTCTTTTCATATTTTCAGGTGCATTCATATATTTAATTACTATTTTAATTATGTCCTTATGATTAATAATTATTTTAATATATATTTTAACTTTTATGATTATATAGGAGCAGTAGATGGTATACATATTGATGCTTATGTTCTAACCGATGAAAAAATATTATACAGGGGCAAAAAAATTAATCCAACATAAAATATCATATGTTGTTGCTTATTTGACATGCGTTTTACATATGTAATGACTAGATGGGAAGAAATTACAAATGACTCTCGAGCTTTTTTAGAAACAACGACAAATCCAGCGAATCAATTTCCTATGCCTCAATAAGGTATTATATTATTTTAAATAAACATAGTAATTATGATTCATTTTTAATATCCTTTTGTTGATATTATGTTCTTTATATGTTAGGTAAGTACTATTTAGTTGATTCGGCTACACTAATATGTCTATATTTCTTTTACCATACCGATGTGAAAGATATCATTTACAAAATTATAGAGGCAGAGGAAGACTTAAAGGTCTCAAGAATTGTTTAATTACATGCTTTTTTCATTAAGAAATGTTATTGAAAGATATTTTAACATTCTAAAAGCAAGATTCTCTATACTTAAAAAAATGCTATGAAGAAACAAAAGTATGATGTGTTATATACAATTATATTAGAATGTATCGACAAAGCAATGAATTATTTGATAGTTGTGCTAAAAATGAAGAATAAATTAAGGAAAGTGAAAATAAAAATGCAAGTTCTTAAGTAGAGTATAATATCACTCCAACGCAATTTAGAGGCATGTCTTGGAAGTAAGATGAAATTGCAAGACAAATGTGGAGTGATATATTATTTATAATTGATTTATGTTCCTTTTTTGTAAATGATAGTACTATTATATTTTAAAGAATTATAATATAATAAACATCTTTAATTGATTAGAATGACTTAATTTAATTTTCTAATTTATAGAATTTTATTCTATACGATAATGTATAATTTTTATTATATTTAATTTGCATATATTTTAATTTTAGCTATAATCATAATTAATTAATTTAAAAATATAATGTATTATATTAAAATTATTAACATAAGAATATAATTACAAAAATGGAAACATGTTTATGTTTTTAGTTTTTTATTATAAATCTTAACCAAACATATTTTTATTTTTAATTTTTATATAACAAATTCTAACCAAATAGGATTTTATTTTTTTAAGAAAAAAAAGAAACCAAAAGCACGAAACAAAAACCAAAAATTACAATAAAAAATAAAAATAGAACTAAATGAGCCCTTAATCTCATAAAAATATCCTCTTATTCACAAGGGTAAAATCACGATGAGTTTGCCTGTATCAATAATAGTCATTAATTTTGTAGAAAACATATATATACATTAATTAAATATATATTAGTTTTCAAAAATTATAATAATCATAAAATTACTAAATTAATAATTTCTTATCTTTTTATATCTGATAATTTATAACGAATAAATTTTTATGATGATCATAAAATTACTAAATTAAACTATTTAATTATTAATTTAATGATCTTTATAATCATCGTAATTAACAGACCATATATTATTATTTACATATATTAATAAATCACTTTTATAATATTTGTAGATATTTAAATTTATATGAACAATCATAAAAAGACTACTAAATTAAAGGTTCCTTTATCTTTTTTACGATAATATGATGCCACCTGTTTTAAACTCTAGTAAGTAGTAACTTCTATACCAAAATAATTTCTAAAACTGAAACTGACCACAAAATTAACAAAGAAGAGAGGGAGGGAATTCAAAATTTAAAATGTGGGGGCACGCGTACCGCCTTCTCCAACCAACCGAGAAATAACGGTTCTTTACCCATCTGGTTATTAAGACCCGAAGGCAGGGGCAATACTGTGAATTGAGCAAATAAGCACTTTCAGTTCAGAAACAGATTCGCAGAGACACTCTATAAGCTTACACACTAATATTACTACTACCCCTTCTACCGCTGCATCACCTCACGGAGAGACAGAAGGTGGTGAAAACTGAAAATCAACATTCTCTAATGGCCGAATCGGAGGTAATTATATGATTGAACCAACGCCGTTTCACGGCGGCTGTGGAACATTTTCTGATGTATTCTTTCTATTTTAATTATATATTTGAAAATTTTGAATATTGATTCAGTTTTGAAATTTTGATTATACAGAAAATGACGGCCTTGAAGAAGGCTTACGCAGAGATGATACTAAACACGGCAAGGGAGGCGGGGGTGCGAGTTTTGGCGTCGGAGAAGAGAATGCTCCGGTTTCAACACGATCTGCGTCGCGCCAACGAAGAAGCGCTTCGATTGCTTCTTCGCTTGAAGCAAATCACCGATGCTAAGGTATACTTCAAATATCCAGCCAAATTCGATTTGGTTTGATTTGGAATGTTATGACCTGTGCTCCTTTTTTGGAATTTGAATTTGAACTTTTAGTTCCTAATCAATGTAGCATAGAGACTTTGTATGTTTTTTGAGGTTATCAGCGCAGTATTGATAGTGGTGATCAGATGTGATCAGTAGGATGATGAAAGTAGACATCCTTGAGAAGTTTCTTGTGCGGCATATGAACTCTTTCATTTTGTGACTGTAAGTGAACGTGATTTAATAGTGATCTAAGTTGTTAATAACGAAGCTACTAAACAGAAATTATCATCATCATCATCATAGAAGTTTGTGTTATGCTGCAAATTTCTGTAAGGGTTACTAATACAATCAGTTTGAGATATGTCGTCAGTTCCACGCATCTTCTTGTTTCTGTTGGTGTAAGCCAGTAGTGTATGATTACCTGTTGTTTTCTTTTCTGGAGATAATTGAAGCGCAGATAAGATCCTCAAGCCAGCAAAGTAGGATTGATGTGCTTGAAGCTCAGCTCCAGGAGGCAGAGGGTGTCATAGTCGATCTTAGAGAAGAACTGAAATGGGTACGTGATAAGTTGCAGAAGGTGAGGAATGAACAAACCAAGCCTTTGAATGGAAAAATCACCGAGAGTGAATTGCCTAACCAAATTGCATCATCAGTGCCCATCACAAATTCTCTTTCTAATTCAGGAGTTCAAACTGTGGCAACTTTTGAAGTGAAAAGAAGTGCATTGGGTCAAGGTGCTTCGGACAAAAAGTGCTGCGATACAAAAGAGAACACTGAGCAGTTGCCTGGGTCTCTTTTTGAGAATGATTCTTCTGTTAACAGTAATTTAGCTCCCATAATCATGGAGGCAGAATCTTATTGCAGCAGATATCCGCATAGAGTTCCTCCATTGAAAAGAAACTTGATGCCTGCTGACTCGCCTGCTAGAGAAGTAGTTGAGTTATTCAAAAAACCAAGTGATAAGGATGGAAGGAAGTGCAGTAAGCCCTCTCCTAAAATCAAGAAGAAGAAAAGGACTTCCGCTGGAGAAGAAATACGAAGACGTGGTAAACTCCAGGCACTACAAAAGAGAAAGGCCCAGTTTAGAAGATGCAAAGCTAAATGCAGGACATATCCTACTCAGCTTATGAAATCTAACCAACCCCCTTCTACACTTAATTCGTGCAGAAGACTTTCTGTAAATGAGAATGTTAAATTAGCTGAATGTTTACCTGTCCTTCCCTGCATCAAAGCTGCCAATAGTTTGACGAAGAAGAGTTCCAGTGAACCGGAAGAAGAGATTCAACGAGACCGCTGCTTTGTAGATGACAAGATGATTGCTCACGAAGAGATAAGAGAAAGAAAGGAACAAAATGGCAGTGGAATTCCTAACTCACCAAACCCTGATCCTGATCAGCAGGCAATGTCTTGTCAACTGTCTTCACTTGTGTATTTTTCCAAGGCCTACCCATTTTCACTCCATGGTAACGTGAAATCTAGTGAAGATCAGTCAAATGGTTCTGCAAATGAGATTAAGTTGAAGTTGTTTCCACGTTTGGATCCAGGTTTAACATTGATTAAAGGTGGTGCAAACCCTATATCTGGCTCTAAAGGATTTCCCCTGAGTGTTAAAGCGCTTAACAGATCTACCCCTATCCAAAATGCTACAGAAGACTTTGGGTTAGCTGATGAGTTGTTGAAACAGGAAGATGCTGCTACCTCAAATTCGAAAGATTCATGCCACAATATAAACTCTGACTTGATAAACCTACCAGTTATATATTCTGGCTTAAAAGATGCCAGAGACTGGAGAAAAAATATCGAGAATGTATCAGTTGCTGATTTTGAAGACGTCAAAAATTCCGAGGGATCTAATGTGTCTCGTAATCAAGAGGACAGCGATTTGCTTCTTAGGTGCAACTTCCAAAGGAAACGCAGGAGCGAAGCTTTGAGCAGCCCAGATCAAACAGGTCCGCTTGAGATGGATAATGCGAAAAGAAGAGCTGGGGAAAAGCAAATTGTTTCACCAAAGCAACATATATCTAGTTTGGTTAATGAATCTTCAAAGGACAGCTGGCTAATGTCTCAGATTGCACGTCAGGTTGGTTTGCTTTCATCTCTCTGTTACCTAATCTATTTATTTTAAGAGAAGATATAGCATGCCATGATTTTGTATGTTTTGAACTTTAGAAGTATTGTGGTTTTTGAATTTTCTATATCTGACACGAATATGATTTTTCCTAGTTTAACTTATTAGGCTGGACGTAATTTAACTGAATTTTAATATGAAGGGTCTTTCTTCTCAAGTATTAGATAAATTACTAGTTCCTTAACACAACTATCCTAACTTAAATGGCAGCTACTACATTTGCCAATCATCTTATGCAAATTTTGGTAATCCTAGTTGTTTCCACGTGATTGTTGAGTGTATGTGTATCAAAATGATAATCTCTGCCTTGTTATGGTTATGCAGCTTATTTCTTTATCGGGGAGAAAATGGTGGCAGTGAAGGTAACTATTACTCGGGCGGTCGGGCCCAAACTAAAGTTACATCTGCTGCTCGGCTTTATCGACGCCAATATTCACCTTGGAGGATTCTAACACGAATAACAGCCGGCATAGGAGGAGATGAGTTATATTGATCTTTGAGTGGCAGTTTACATTCTAAAACTATATGTCATCACCATCACTTCTCTTCTAAAAAGCAGAGGAAAATCGAGCTGACACCTTGTTGGATAAGCTCAAGATTTGTATGTCTTCCATTAGTCAATCCATTGATGACTGGTTCGAAGTTTCCAATGCTCTTTGTTTCTCTATTACTTTTGTCCTCATTTCTCTGGTCTTCATTGTATCTTCATTCTGGTTGCCTATACCAGTTAGATTTTGTCACCCTATCTAGTTATATTGACCTTTTCTAGTTATAGTTCGTCTCATAGAAAAATTGTTGAGATTTTTTTTTATTTTCTGGATCCCTACTAGATTAAGTGTTAACCCCCCTCAATGGTCGGGACTATCAAAACAAAAAAAATATTCTATTCAATTTGCAGACAGATTGGTGAGTATATAATTTGGATCAGTTACTAATGCTAGTGTGGAATTACATATTTGGTAGTGATGACAGTTGAAGATATTTTATTAGTGAGCTGTTCTACCACTTCTACGGGGAATAGGATAACAGGGGCTTTGGAACATGTAGTTTTTAGTCTAACCACAACATTGTCATCCTCGAGAGAGCATTTTCAACTTAGGTTTAAGTTTGGGGTTCTAATGCCCGCAAATTGTAGATCTGTGATTAACGCAATATGATAGAAGATGGAATATCCCGATAGAATAAACATACCAATATAAAAAGTGAGATAAAAAAGGATACATAAAATTTAAAGTAAAAGATTTTTTAACGAATATGGGAAAAAATCACGGACAAAAATATAAAACTTTCCATCACAGAAAACAAAGAGTATAAGAGGAAGTAGGTTATGAGAAACAGATTTTGAGATTTTTAAAACCTCAAGCATATGTCTCTTTATATAGCTTCAAATGAAGCTTATACTGCTCTCACCCACTTTTAATGTGAGATAGAAAACCAACAATCTCTCATTTGGAGATTTGATTGAGAACCAATCAATCTCCACACTATTCTTTCTATCTTGATATTTCTCTACTGTCTATGTCTCCGTTAAGCCATATAAAGATCTACATCATATGAACTTATCAGTGTTGATTGGCTTTGCTAGTGCATCTGCTAGGTTTTCTTTTATGTGAATTTTTTGCATATTCACACTTCATGAACAAAATGATATTGCACTCTTATCAGGGTGTTTGGTTTACCTGCTAGAGTAGATAAGGAATGGAATATTTATTATTAGAAATAGAATATACGAAGAATAGAATAGAATGAATATTACTTAGTTTGGCTTATTCCTAAGAATTTTTAATAATGACGTATGACAATGTTTGATTTGAAAGCATAAATTTGGAATAACAAAAAAATAACTAATAAAAAAACCAAAATATATATTATAGCCCCTACCAACTACATTCTTCTTCTTCTTCTTCTTATGTATTTATTGTTATTGTTGTTGTTGTTCTTCTTCTTCTTCTTCTTTTTCTTCTTCTTCCTCTTCCTTCTTCTTCTTCTTCCTCTTCCTTCTTCTTCTTCTTCTTCTTCTTCTTCTTCTTCTTCTTCTTCTTCTTCTTCTTCTTCTTATTATTATTATTATTAT
>JANVCL010000008.1:11249322-11272932 GCA_026546855.1 Erythroxylum incrassatum | reverse complement strand
AAGACCCCGAGAATAAAACCACTCTTAACGCGTAAGAACATCAAAGAAAAGCTCATTTTTTGATGTGGAAGATTAGACTATACTGCAACTACAGAGCATGCTTGAGCTACCCTTGGACTCTGATACCACTAATAGGAGATGGACTCCACCCGGATAGAACAAATACACCAATATAAGAAATTGAGGTAAAAAGGAACATACAAGATTTAACGTGAAAAATCCCTTCACAAATATGGGGAAAAACTACTGGTAAGAATATAAAACTTTCCACTATAGAAAACAAAGATTACAAAAGGAAGATCTCACAATCCACACCAAAAATTAATATATAAGATTATGGGACAGAGATTTTGAGATTTTTAAAACCTTAAGCATATGTCTCTTCATATAGCTTCAAATGAAACTTATACTCTCACCCACTTTCGATGAGGGATAGAAAACTAACACAATAAAGATTCCCTGACTTAATAAAAGATGCCTAATATTGATTAATGTTTCATCTATTGTCATTAGATTAGACATGTTTGGATTATTTGTTGTTTTGGTTTCTAAATTTATTAGAAGAATTAAATTATTTATTTCTATTTATATTTTGATTTCTTTTAATTTTCTTAAAATTTGAATTTTGATTTTACAATATGATTTAATATTAATCAAATATATATTATTTAATTATGAATTATAATTTATTGAATTAATTTAATTTTAAATATATTATTTAATCTTTAAAATAATATATTTTTTAATTTAAATAGAATAAAATAATGTTCTATTAATAAACATTATATCAGATATTCAAACATAATTAAGCAATTCATTAGTTTTATTTAATTATTATTATTCATATATTAATAAACAAAATTACGACAGTGTGACTCAAAAAGGTAGAAAAAGGAATGGATGAAGGGTCTTGCGTTGAATCATTATGTCTCATTTGAATATCTTGTGTAAGATACCAATCATAGCAGGCATGCATGCCAATTGCCCACCGCCATCGCCATGCTTGGTGTTATTCCGGCAAAACCTGCACTCGTGCTGTTAAAATGGCCTTTTTCCTCTGCACCATTTAATCATTTTAACATCATGCCAGTTTTCTTTCCTTCTAAACTTTTAGTGGGCACTTTTGGTGTTGGGTTTGTGCTCTAAACTTTTTGTTCATTTTCAATGACTGAGCTTCATTAAGCGCCTAAATTTCGTTAAACTAATAATATTTAATCAATAAAATAAAATAAAACAGGTGCAGAATGTAATTTAGTTTATTAGATCTTTTGACAACATTTTCAATCTAATTATCAACACAGAAGCTGAAGGGAAAACCAAAATAAGTTTAAAATATTTTTATGGAATTAAATATAACTCCTAACATTTCAGAATATTCATAATCTTCGTTTCAAAAAACCATTCATTTGATTAAAAACTAAAAGGCTTTAATCTTATTGAGATTAATACTTTAATTGAACATTTGAAATGCCAAGTAAAATGTTACACTAGAATATTTAAACTCGGTATTTTATACCTTTTTAAATTTTCTTTCAATGTTACTTTTAAATTAATGTAATTAATTATCTAATATGCAATCAATATTTTCACTAATACAATTTTAAGTCATTTTACTTAATATATTGTTTTTTATTACATTGTAATAATTTACTATCAATTATTATAAATAATTTATATCGAATTAATAAGTACAATATTCTATAGACATAAAATTTTAATATTGCAATATTAAATAACTTTTGACAATTTTATAACTTTATAATGAATACTAAAATAGATTAATTTTATATTAAATAATTATAAAGAAATAGTTAAAACAGGAATTAGTTGCATTTATTTTTTGATTTGCCCTATGAATCGTATGCTTGTAACAATAGGGACAAAATTTTCTTAACTGCAATTGACTAGGTTTATTGTGTTGATTTTTTTGATGACTACATTTCAAATACTTGTTGATTTCTTATTAACACTCATTCAAATACAATTACTACATTTCAAATATTTGTTGATTTCTTATTAACACTCGTTTGACTACAATTAATACATTCCTAAATTATCATTACTCGGTTCTTTTTATTTTATTCATGAACCTTTATAAAGCTCGAATCTTATTCAGAGATATTTTTGTAAATATCAATCTAAATTTAGATGCTCAAGCATAATTTCATCCAAAATTAAATTCTTACTGACAACAAAAATTTATATCATCAAATGATACCAGAGAGCTTTACTGTGGTTGTGAAAATTCTATTTTCCATCCAATTAATAACTTCTTTTAAAAAAATTTATACATTGCGAATTATTTATTATTATAAACTTAAAAAATAGTTATTTGTATATTCATGTTTAAAATAAAATTTAATGCAAATTAAACTAAAAAATTTAAATTAAAAGCTCTTATTATTTCACATAAATGATTGATTAGTTGTAGCTGTCTTATTTTAAAATTTCATCATATTCTTTCATAATACCCCCTCCTCAAAAATCATAAAATAATATCAATTCCTTTTTAACAATATGTAATTATGACAAAGTGTAAAATAATTTTTATAATAAGTAATAATATATTATAAAAATTCTAATAAACTATTAAGAAAATTTAGTTATTTGCATATTCATGGTTATAGTAACCTTCTTCACCTATTAAGATTTAGTATATTAATTGTACATAGAAATAAATACAACTAAGACTATTAATAATCAAAGTTTATTAATAAGTAAATATTTTATATTTGTAAATTAATTTCAATTTTAAAAATGAACATTCCCCATAATTTGTGACATGTCAAATTTTGATGAAGTTATACGGATTTCACCTAATTCACCTCTCCAATCAAACGCTGTGGTAATGTTACCATATGAGTTAAGAAGAATCCGCCAAGCACTCAAATAGTGACAAGAGATAGGATTAGCTCTAATCCCAAAGACTAAATATGCCAACGTCGTTTGTTTTGTTCCAGTCCAGTCCAAAGCACACAGAATATTTGGCACTTTCAATGCGATGACATGTCATCACTTTTGTAGTACGCCACAGCCCACTGGCGTGCACGCATAACTCTAAATACTCGCATTCTTTCAAAACAGAATATACGATGACTGCACTATTGCAGGCAAAGCATGTCTGCCTGTCTCCTCCAACGCCTGCACTCTCAACAGTCATTGGTCACGTCCTCTGCTCTTTAACATCCCTAATTCCTTGTGCCTATTCCAAACCCTATCATTGACATGTTTCAAACAGGTAAATCTCCTCGTATAAATAGACTTTTTTGACTTAGTCCATGTGACATCTCCGCCTCCACGTACTTCAAACAGGGAACAGCCTTCAGCACAGGCGATGGAATGCAAGAAGAAAGGGAGTGAAACAGCAGCAAATGGGATGGATCACGAGTGCCTAAATTGCATGCACAGTATTGCATTAGCAGCAGGAGCAACACTAGCAATGGCATGCTTTAAAGGCATCACGGCAACGTTTGTAATGGAGAAATGGCGCTCAACGGTCTTTCTTGTGCTTAATATTATAGTCTTAGCCATTTACTTCTCTACTATCCATGACACTCCAACTAAAGATGAAGAAGGTAGTAGCAGTGTGGAGTTGAAGATGGAGAAAATGGAGAAAAGGGCACCAAGTGAGAAGTCGTCTAAGGTGGAATTAGCATCCAAAGAATTCCACGAGTCATGCGAGAGGGCAATTGGTGAGCCGGAGCAAGAGCAGGATACATTAAGGATAAATAGCAGTGAGCACATCAAGTTGTCTAAGGAGGAGCTGAATGAGAGAGTGGAAGCCTTCATTACAATGTTCAGACAGCATTTGGCGTCAGATGCAAGAATAGGTAGAAAGCAGATTCTTCCAAGGCCTAATAAACAAAGTGAAATGGTCTATTGTCTGAAAAAATCTAACTTGAACCTCAGAAGTCAAGGAATCAGAGTTTTGTCGATTTGATGAGAAGTCAAGGAATCAGAGTTTTGTCCATTTGATGATTTGATCAAAGTACTAGTTCATCCTAATTTCAGCCTCCCTTAATTGCTCTGTTATTTTCTTCTCCGAATGAAAGGAATTTATTTTGGACTCTGGATTGGGCTTTTTCTGTTGGTCTTTCAATTCATGTTCCCAGCTCAATATCAAATCGGCTCAAGAAGCAATAAGGAAACATCTATTTTTTTTCCCCAAGAAAATTGGTCCACTGAATCCCGTGCAAAAAGTGTTGGTGTTGGTGCTGGTGTGTTTGTGTATATATATATATATGTTATATATCCCTCGTATAATATGTTATATAATGTACTATTGGAATATGCCGCATACAGAAACATAAAAAGGTCGGGAGTGATTTACATTTAATATCAATTTTTCTTTATTATTAGTATTATTATAACGCGGTGGTACGGTGAGGTGAGGTGAGGTGAGGTCAATTCATGTTGAGATAGACTGTATTTGCTCCACCATGCCTTGTCTATGTCAAAATAATTTTCTTTGTTACGTTATCCTTAGCATCACAAAAAGGGGAACTGGTAAGAATTTATCACATAATTACAAGGAAAATGATAACCCTTAATTATGTAAATAAAATAAACACTTCATGTCAAATTTAGATATGGTTTGGTTAAATTAGAGCAAGGTTGAGAGTTGGCTTCCGCGACTAAGCATGAGAAGAACAAGTTCAGTGTGAAGGACCGAGGAAGGTAAGGGATAATGTTATGTCATAATGGCTGAAGGTGATGGATATCCATAAAGGCAACTGTCTCATCTAACTCTCGTTGGAATGTCGCAACCTACGAAAGCTATGGTCATAATTATCGGTGTCCCAATCCCATTTAGTAAAGTCCATTTATCAGCTTATTAATTCTTTGAACTTTCAATTACACTTGGGCAACATCTGCTGCCATTTGGGAATGGGGCAACTTTTAGCTGTAAACTACCAAAATCTGGCGTTAATATTTACCAAACAAAATAATTGTCCTTTGTTTTCAAAATAATAATGACTTTGATTTCTTTATTTTTTTAAAATAGTTGTATCATTTTAAGATATTAAAAATACTTTATAATATTATAAATTAAAATTATTAAACATCTCATATTTAAATATAAGTTTCAGAACTATAAATTATATGAGTATTTTAATTTATCATAAATATATCTCACCGTTGGCTTTGTTATTAAATTTAGTAATAGGAAAAACTATATAAACAAAGGTCTAAAGTGTATTTTAAACATTTTTTTATCAAAAGACAAGTTAAACTTTAATCTTTCATAATGTTCAATTGGAAATTTAACGTTCTTAAAACATTACAAATAAATTTTAAGTGAACACAAAATTTAATGAATTAAATTTTGGTCAGATAAGTGTTATGTTATTATTGATATAACACAAATTTTTCTTTTTCAACCACTAAGTAGATTTCAGTGTCACGAGGTGTTAACCCCAAATGTCTTATTTTATTAGTTTTTAATATGAACTTTTAAATAGGCAATGAGTTACAAAGATAGTTAAAAAAATTGAAAGGTCCTCGGTGAAGAACACAAGTAGGAAATAATGAAGGCTTCTGTCAATTTACCATTTTTAGAGCACCCTCTCTTTCTTTCTCATCCACTTTATTTTGTTATTGAGTCACAATTATTATAATTTAAGATCTCCTTACCTTCACCTTCTACCTACCTTCGTAACATGCCTTGCGTGTTAGTTTATGCCCTTAGATGCAGATTAATATATGACATTATTTTGAATTAATGAAAAGACTTTATTTATATTTATGTATTAATTTAATTAATATTTTATGCTTTAATACTAAAGATATAATCCTTAGAATAATTATTGTGTAACTGAAATTATAATAAGATCATAATTATGAGATTTAATTTACACTTATGTGTTATTCCTAAATGTTCCTAGTTGTAGTTTCATCAAGAATAGACATTAATTGTTGAAACGGTAAAACTAGTACACATTATATTTCTTTCTTATGAAGAAAGTAATTGATATCATATATTAAAGTATAGAGATGCTTAAACAAATGTGTAGGTGATTATTAGAGAATAAGTCACTGAACTTACCCGATTATAAGAATTTTGGATGGAATATTACTTATGTGTCTATGGATTATCTCATAATGATGGTTGTATAATTGATCTTTAGACTTGAGATTACCAAGGTATCTAGTGTGAGAATTACTGCATTTTGATGTTACTTTTGAATTATCCTAGGATAATTCAGTTGGTAATAATTGGATACATTATGAACCATATGTAGATAGTTGAGTAAGTCAACATAGGATTCGTCACTCTAAAATAATTAGAAAGAATATTCTACTGTTCTTAATTAGTAATGATTTATGGAATTCTTTGGCCATAGTGAATTGACATTTGAAAAGATGTTTTCAAATTTCAATTATAAATCAATTACTAATTAGCAAGAACGAACATGATTGGATAATAAGAGTAGAACATGATTGGATGATAAAAGGAGACACTGTATCCATACTCTGTCCAATTAGAATATTAAATGATGAAAGGATTAAATTATACTTCATAGTCATGCATGGATAGGTTAAGTCAATCACTTTGACACTCCTAATATTTGGGTAAATGGAATAGGCAACCCCTAACACATTTTTTAGAACTAGTAAATTAATATCAATATCCAATAATTCATGTAAAGCTACTAAAAAAAGTAGCTCAACTCACTAATTTATTAAAAAAGGAGAAAACATGATTTTGAAAAAACCATTCTATGGATTCTTTTGAAAAGCCGAAGTAGTTTATAAAGTTAGAGTCGATATTAAAGTTATCAAAATTTTAACTATGATTTAAAGTTCATACCTACATATCAAAGAAGATCATTGGTGATATACTACCTATAAGAAAGAAATGGTGGTAGTATTATATTGCCTAGAGTTTGACATATATATTTGTTAGGTACAAAGTTTTTGCTTTGACCAAACAATATTAAGTTGTTGTCAACTAAGCAAGCTATATGGCAGCAATTCCCATTTGACTATGATATAACTTGGGAGCACCGGAGCACAAAACTAAAAAGTGAAACCAAGTTATGAACATTTTAAGTTAAAGAGAAGTGTTCCCCCAATATTACAACTTATCTAGAATAAAATTAAGCATGATATACATAATTTGTTAATGTGTTAAGCTTAATGCTAATTACTTTTATTTGGTACAATAAGTAAAATATGGCATCTCAAAACCATGTTGGATTGAAGATAAGCTCCTTATCAACAAAAAGGGCAAGCTAGACATTCTTGGAGTCGAAGGAATTAATTAAAAAACTAATGAAAGAATATCATGATCTATAGTGAGCTACATATTTGGGACCAAAGCTCATAAACATATGTGTGGTCGCATGTCGAGAAAATACTATCAAACTCACCTTATATGCCAACAAAATTG
The DNA here is from genome assembly GCA_026546855.1 of Erythroxylum incrassatum. Classification (NCBI taxonomy): domain Eukaryota; kingdom Viridiplantae; phylum Streptophyta; class Magnoliopsida; order Malpighiales; family Erythroxylaceae; genus Erythroxylum; species Erythroxylum incrassatum. Next base: position 11,265,539 of record JANVCL010000008.1, on the reverse strand, counting down.
AGTGGGAAAAAAAAGGATTGGCTATTTTAGTATTTGCATATTCTGAAGAGACTTAGATGTTGGTGTCTTTGGGTTTTATCAATGGATTTTCTAAGATAGATGGGAAAACTTTGATGTTTGTTTTGGTGGATTGATTCCTAAAGGATCTTGCATTTATTATTTCTCCTTCGGCATGTTAACATAATCCTTTGTTGAACTATTTTTATTGGAATGTAGTGAAAAACTTTGGCATTCCAATGGACATTATGAGTGATAAGGATGCACATTGAACTTGTTCAATATGATGGGGGCTTACTTGAAATTCTCTATAATAAATTTGCTACAAATGAATAGACAAATAAAGAGAATAAATGCCTTGTTAGAGAATTACCTAAGGCATTATATGAGTGCAAGCCAACAAAATTGGTTAAAAAATGCATAATTTTTGTTCAATCTTTAACGGAAAAGAGTCTCTTATTTCATTAGAAGTGGCAAAGAAACAAATGAGATAAAAATATGTAAATGTATACAATTTTGATATAGACAAGTAGAAAATGCTAGAGGAGGCAAAAGTTAACCTATAAAAAGTATTTTATCAAATGACAAAGTATATTAATCAACATTAATGAATGCTCAAACTTAATATAGGAGGTAATTTTTTTTATAAATCTGGACAAAAATCAATGAGAAAATAGGTCATAGGCGTTTAACCCTAAATATGATGGTCCCTTATAAATTATTAAAAAAGTTAGTCATTTGACATATCATTTAAAGATACCAAAAAGGTTAAAAATTTACACCTTCCACATTAAAATTTTTGTTCAAATTCCATGAAGATATCATAAAACCAGAAAGCAGTAACTCCAAAAATGCTTGTCTGATGGTGCAAAAATAGTTTAACAAACAAATAGAAAAGATATTTAATCATCATTTATCGGGACAATAGAAAAAGAATATACAAACAAAATTTCTCGTGCAGTATAAAGGGAAGGGTGTCAAAGAAGCAACATAGGAGAAAGATACTTTACTATGGTAATTCAAAGACAAAATTAAAATGTATCTTTAAAAATTGTTGATGTGAATATTGGCTACTTTTAATGGGGAGGTTTATAAGCTCATAAGTGTTTCAAATAAAGTTTTGAACCTTTTTACTTATTGGCTAAAAATGTTAAGGCATGATAGTGGCATGCCCAATAAGAGAAATTAATTACTATTGCTATTTTGATACAATATCATTAGTAGCTTAACAGAAATATCACTTAACAAATCCAATAAACATTTTGGCTTTGAAAAATTCTACAAAGCTTCAACAACATATTAACGATGTAAATTAGTAATTTTAGACTACCTAGAATTCCTTTAGCTCCGTGGAGGACTAAGGCAATCTTGGTTATATAATAGTTAGAAGCAATTATTTATGTTAATATATTTATTTATCCTTCCAATAATTAAATTCTTTTGGATAAATACAATTTGTTGCATTGTTTGTGTATTATTTCATACATATCCTATGACGATTGGAATATAATTATTTAAGATAGGACAACCTAACTAACTTTTAACCGTCTATTTATACTTAATAAATAACATATGATGATAGGTGTAAGATAGATTATATAGACCCTCATCAAATGTTGTATTCTCTTTTGAATATTAATACAGAAAACCTCTTTATTGTTACATCTATCATGCTCATATATATTATATTCTAAAACAAAAAAAATGTTGCGCTAAAAAAAATAAGTTAATGAACTAACTTGAGAAGATAGTTAAATTACGTGTCTTAATTAGAATTATATGGAAACTAATGTAAAAATGAGTATATCACTATTATAAGGACAAGAGATTTTAGGTGATGCGTTTTTCAATTTGTGAATGAAAAAGATATAATCATAATATTTTCAAAAACGAGTAAATGGGCCTCTAAAGATGGCGATAAGTTGGATCAGATAAGGTTTACTATCAGTCTAGCTCAAATTTCAGTTGAATTTAGGCCATCCAAAATGACATTATTTTCATGTAAGTTTCTTAAATCTAAACACTAAAATGATTTCATTTTGGACAATTAACATAACATCATTTTAAGGAAAGGAATTCGGATTGTTGAGTCTTTTAGATCGGCCTTCAGACTCGCAACTAAACTAGATCTCAGTCAACTAGAACTTGACTCATTGATTTCAGATAAGATCAATCCATTTCTACTAACCTTATTAGCAACTCAATCTTTAGTGTTCTTACTTAACAGGTTGGAAATTTAAAAAAAAAACAAAAGAAAAATGACAAGATTTAGAATTAAGAGGGGAAGTCTAAAATAACCTGATCAACCTTTAACAAAAGAAAACAAAACTTCATAAATATACAAGTATAAAGAATATGAATGTAACATTGATAAAATAAAATAGAAAACATCCTTGTCCTCAAAAGTGACGAGCAACATTTTAGACTGCGATTTATAGTGGAAAACTCTACCTTTGTTGTTACAGATGCCATAACTGAGGGGCCATCCAATTAGTTCTTGCTTTTCGAGTGATGGGGAGAGATTATGATCAGGGACATTTGCTACCATAGATGCTAATATAATATGCCAGTACTGGAAGACCTACCCAATATGGTAAACTCATAGGTACTTGCTGCCTTATCTAATGAATTTAATAGTTCATTCTCAATTCATTCAGCTTGCCCACCAAAGACACCAATATCAACGGTTGCTATGTGCAAGGCAAAATAAACCAGGCTAATAAGGTAAGGATGATCCAAATTTTCTTATCAAACTTTCCTAGTTCCCTTTCGAAGATTCTATTTTGATGGCATTCAACTTATTGGAATACTTAAATAGTGTTAGCTCAAGTTTCATATTTAACGATTTTGATGATAACTTTTTTTTGGAAGAGCTAAACGGAGTCTATAAATTTTGATTTTGATGATAATTTTATAGTATTTTAAAGTTCAAATTAGATTTATTTCCTTATTTATAAACAACGGCATAATTCTTAAAAGAAAATAAATAAATCATAAAATAATTACTTTCCTTTTTGTAGGAACCTTTTTTATGAACTTACCTTATTAAAAAAAAGTTTATCTGAAAGAATCCTACTTATTATGATGGTCATATATTAGTCACATGATTACTGGAAGATTTTTTAGCAAAGAAGACATCGAAGTTATTCAGAATTAAATCTATCTAGTTGATTAAGGATGCAAGTGAAGCAACGACTAGTTAATAGAAAAGCCTACTTAAAGAAGAACAACTGTTTTTGTGAACATAGATTAGAATTGCAAACGCAGATAAGACTTTCGAAATATAGTAACTCTTTTAAAAGTGATATTATTGAAAATTCTCTTGTTCTTTAGAAAGTGAAAATATTTTTGAGAGAGATCTGTATAACTCGTATTAAACAAACTTCAATTTTTATTGAAAGCTTGTAGAGATTTGCTAAATACTAGTAATTTGCAATATTGGAAAACCGTGAAAGATATGTACTTGTGAGCTTGAAGAGACTCGTCAAATTATTACTTGAATTTTTATAGCGAAACACTTAAGTTGAATACTTAGAGACTGAGTATAGACTTGTGTTGTAAGTTAAACCAGTATAAATCGACTTCGTTTTTTCCCTCTTCTCTCTTAACTTATATATTTTTGCATTATATTGTATATGTGTGTGTTCATTTTAGCAAGAGACTCCTTCAATTCTAAAATAAGTTCCTTTAGTTTATAACTTGCTAAAGGTTTCTTTTCTTCTAATAAGTGCCTTCTATTTTAAAATTATTTTTAACTGATCTTATTTTTTATCATGCTCTTATTATTTAACAGGTTTCTATTCTCTGACAAGTTTTTATTGTCTTTAATTTTTAATAGACACCTGTCTTTATCTAAATTGAAAGCAGTTTGTAAAATTTTTAAGTCAGGTACAATTCAACCCCCTCTTATTTATGTTTGCTTTATCGAACAGGATCGAAAAATGAAGCTAAGCTGTTTCATCTTAGGTGTACGCATGTTTCGTATTAGGTACTTTGACTTTGCGATGTAATTATAGACCTTCTCTATCCAAAAACCCACAAGACCTACGTGACTAGCACGACCATCCCCACCTACCAGCTCAAATGATCAAACAAATGATAGAAGCTTGTGAGGCCTATATCTTTTTAGGTCCCTTCGTGATTCAGTGATTAAATAACTCCATAAAAGATGGGTGAGAAGCTTCTTGTTCTCTAACTAGCATCGACTCTACTTCTGGCAATTCCTATTGTTTATGTCCCTTGGAATTATCGCAAGTTGCAATATTCTTGTCTATGTTTCCGGCGTTTGTCTGTTAGTTTTGATCCCCATAATCCCGTATAAGGTGATTTTAACAATGTTCATCTAGAATTAAATGTTCCCCTTTTTTCTAAAACATTGATCGTGGCCATAGTAAAGATGCCGGATAGGTAACAGCGTTGCCAGAAGAAATGCGAGAGAAGTTCCATAAAGCATATCGTTTTTATGAATTGATATGCTTTAAACTGTTTATGTTAAGAGCATGCTATTGTGGTTCAAGCAAGGATTGGACCTTCGTCATGAGCCATGAATAACAAAAACCAGAAGGAGAAAACAAGGAGACTTCGGAAGTGGTTTAAGAGAAATAATAAGAGAACCAAGGCATTCTATCTGGAAGACGTTTCAGGTCAGCTCCACCAATTGCTTTCTCATCAATTGTAGTCCTCGTCTATTTGTTCTTGAGCTATACATAATTTGGGTACTATGCTTTCAGGAGAGGAGACCGAAGATGAAGGTGATCAAAAGCTAGACGGTATTCTCCGAATAAGTAGATCATGGGAGATTGATCGTTGTACTTTGACAAATGAACTAAGGTGATTTCTTTCATCTTCGCTTCACGAATTATAGATCTGAAAAGCAATTTTCATTTCGGCATTTGATCCCACCTCCTTACTTCAGAATCTTCGTTGGTACCTGGAATGTTGCTGGACGGTCTCCTACAGGAAGCCTAGCTGTAGATTTGGATGAGTGGCTAAATCTCAAGGATGAAGCTGACATATATGTTCTTGGGTATGTACTATGTAGTCCTTGAGTGAGTAAAGAGCGCGGGCACACACATGCATACCCACACACACACACACACACACATATGTATAATACAACACGCCTAAAAGACGCACAGGTGCTATTTCGCCATTAAGTTCTTCCTGAATGCAGCTTTCAGGAGGTTGTGCCTCTAAAAACCCGGAACGTAATAGGAGTAGAAGATCCAAGAAAAGCGGCAAACTGGAACCTACTCATAGGAAAAACTCTAAACAACAAACTTGGTTGCCCCTGGACGACTCCTTTGTCTACTCCTATCTCAAGTGATAACTACAATTATGCGAGGTCTTCAGAATTGGTGCGGGAGAATAGTTTGAGATATGTTGGGACTCCAGTGATGCAGAAATCAATGAGACAGCAGGATGAAACATTTGGAGGGAGTATTTACAAGCTAGTCGCTAGCAAAAAGATGGTCGGAGTCTTCGTGAGTGTGTGGATGAAGAAGGAATTGCTGCAAAAATACTGCATTTCAAATGTGAAAGTGTGTTCAGTAGCATGTGGGATCATGGGTTATTTAGGAAACAAAGGAGCGGTTTCTGTTAGCATGTCAATTGAAGGAGTAAGTTTTTGTTTCATAGCTGCCCATCTGGCTTCTGGGGAGAAGAAAGGTGATGAAGGAAAAAGAAATCATCAAGTATTAGAGATATTTAAGCGAACTTCTTTCAATCCATCCCCACAAGAAAATTATAATCCTCTTCCTCTCAACATTCTAGCACACGAGTAAGTGGCCTTCTCACCATATAATTAACTTCAGTATAAGATCAAGTGCTTGATATCAGTAAACTTTCTTTTATAAGGCTGATTTAAACATTCATCTTGGAAATACTATCCTTACTGAAACGAAAATTCTTCCCTCAAGATAGCAAATAATTTCTTGTAGTTTATTTATACCATGTATTAATCATTTCTTCAAGGCTACCAAGCTATTTGCTGGATTATATTTCATGCTATGAAATTTTTGTATATTGTCACTCCTCATATGCAACCCCAAACTTAAAATGATTATTCCAATCCAGATTCAAGTGCAAAACAGATGTGTAAGATAACCCCCCTATGTTTACTTTTCTCTTTCTTTCCCTGCTAAAGTACGTGCAGAACAAAAGAAAATGTTTTAAAGGAATTTGAATGCAATGCCAACTTCGTAAAGAGATGAGCAAGAATGATTGAAAACTATTTCCTCAAAGAAAGTGAAACTGACAACAAAAAAATTAATGTTTTGAGCAGTCGGATTTTCTTGTTCGGGGACCTCAATTATAGATTGTACCTGGATGACAATTTAGCTAGGCATTTGATAGACAAGCAAGATTGGAAAGCATTGCAACAGTTTGATCAGCTTCGAAGGGAACTAGAAGATGGAGGGGTATTCCAAGGGTGGAGAGAAGGTAACATAGAATTCGCACCAACATACAAGTATTCTTCATTGAATTCCAATCGTTATTCAGGTGATCTTCAAAGCAAGTCAGGGGAAAAGCAGAGGACTCCAGCATGGTACGCCTAGTGTACTGTATCTAGATTGTCTTTTCATGCTAGTCAGATGCCACAAAACCGACACGAGTTCTTACACACAGTATATTATGAATTCCCATCTTTAACTAAATGCTAGTTTTCAATATGAATAATGCATGAGCTTGGTGCCAGGTGTGACAGAATTCTATGGTACGGTAAGGGAGTGAAGCAACTTTCCTACTTACGCAGCGAGAGTAAATTCTCAGATCATCGGCCTGTTTCTGCTCTATTTTCTATACCAGTTGAAGTTGTCAGGGCTGCCAATCCAGCAACTATACCAACTCACGACATCCTTCGCACTGGAACACCTCCGTGGAGAGGAGCAAGAGTATAATCTCATCCATGTCTTATTAAGAGCTTATATCTTGTTCAATCAATCACTGGGAACTCACTGCCGTGATTTTAACGTATCATAATTGATTATTTCAGGAACCGAGCAACAGCACTGAAGAGGCTAGATCTACCTTGTTATCACTGCTTGTACAAGACATAGCAGAACACCAAGAAATATGCATCTAATATAGTGAAAACAGAGGGTCACAAACGAAGCATTACTTTCCGTGTACTAAGTCGTCCAGGCTAACTTTTGAAATATTTTTAACTTTTTCCAGTCCTTTAAACCTCACACTGTTCAAATTGTGCAATCTTAATTCATATGTTATAGAAGCAAAGTAAACTCGGTCAAACACTGATCGTGCATTTGTTAACAACCAAAATTATTTATCTTCAATCAAGTTTATAAAGAAATATGCAGCGATTTGTTGCCAATTTAATAATGGTCTGGATTTGGCATTGTTCTTCAATTATATGATTTCATATGCAGAAGTTAGACGAGGACACTTACAAATTTCAAAAGTCTTTTCTGGTTATCATACGGTGCTTGTTAACAGATGACTGAAACTCAACTCCCTAGAATAATTGCTGTCGTTCACAAAAGATGGGTGCCATAAACGCCATGAATAGCAGTAATATTAGGTTCTATATACAGCAAAAATGCAGCAACATTGACTCGCCAACTATCAATTTGTCTCATTTGCCTGAAGAATTCCACCCAGTGCCTCCACTTTATCAGCATAACACCTTGGACAAATACATCTCTTCTGCAATTCCTGGACGATAGAAGCACAAATCTGTTCCAGTTCGCAAGTTTGCTTGTTTCTAGTCAAGGAGAAATTCATCCGTGTATACCCAAAGATCATTTATAAATTTATAATATCGAAGAAAAGCAACAATGGCAGGTGTTACAAAGGTTTTTTTTTTCAAGCACTAACTTATCCGCAAGTTTCACCTACCCTTTTGTACAACAATCTCATTTAGGTTCGTTTAACCAAGATTCAGCTTTTCTCGTGAGCATCGATCAACCTACTTATTCTCGAACACCTCACAACCCTCGCAGCAAACGCCAACCTTTATTATGTCCCTCAAAATATACAAAAGAATGCTCTCTCACATCTCAGTGCTTTCCACACTTATTATCTCTAAGAAGAGCAAGGCTTAAATGAGCTATTTATAGGCACCTCTAGATGACCAAGTTAGAATCCTAATAGAACTCAATTAGCTAAGATCACATCTTATACTACGTTATCCTTCTCAAATTACGTCATACTAACTAATAAAATCACATCTCTATCTAGTTAGGACTGTGTCCAATAGGAGTAAGTTATATCACAATAATAAGTTAAAAGATTATATCTACTAGGAATAATCTAATCTATATCTACGAAGATCTCTTTTATCTTCAGATGAACCTTCTACATGATCATTATCTCTTAAAGCTGATGTTTATCCTCTGTGATCTTATCGCCACATCATCTAAGATCTCCCCATCTCTATCCGTTGATGACGAGTCATTTAAGCCAATAGTATATTGGTTCATCCAATATTTTCTCATGTCAACTTCATTAGTCATGATCCGTCCATTTGAGCACACATTAAGCCCTTAGTCCATCAATAACCCAGTTTTAGCCAAGTCAATTCGTATAAGATCTAAAACTCTACTGAAACTCGCACCAAGCTTGATCGAACTTACTAAGTCACCTTGAAACTCTTGCATGCCACTGTCGTGCGTGTGGTCAAGCTAACCTTCCACCTGATGTTCATCTTAAGCCTTCTTTTAGTCTCACATCCAAATCTTGCATATCATCGAAGATTTACACCAATATGCACTAATGCATGCCAATACTTCACATTGCCTCTTTTCTCTTGCCTCCTCGCAAGTCTTTTGATAAGGTTTAAATTGTTTTAGAAAAGAGAAAAAGAAGGCAATGAGAATAACAGGGGAAGAGTTGAAAAAAAATCTGCACACCTTATTTCATTCCAGTAAGCCTTTTTAATAGACAAATAAAGTAATAGAAAATGAAGAACAAAAAGCACTAAAGAAAGGGATATTTCCCCAACAAAGTGGACACATTTCAGCTCCACTAACTAAACAAATGTTCCACTAACTAACCAACATCTTATTTGACTCAATCTTCCTACTAGTATTACCCTATATTTGTGAGACATGCAAACTAACATGACAGCATCTTGATGCGGCCCAAGAGATGGCATGCACATATCTAGATAGATTTGACAAAACTCGATTGTGATTTTGTCAACTTCAAAAATGGTTAGATTTTCCCGTTTTCAGAGTTTTTAGTGCTACTTGTTGCATTTTTCATATTTTTTGTCTATTCTCAGAATAGGGGTATTTTAGTATTTTATCAGTTTTGTAATTTTGGGGTACTATTTAAATCGCCCAAACTAAGTATTTCACATTCTTTTTATGAATAATAGACCCTAACTGTTGTGTGCCCTTTCGTATTGAATCAATAGGTAAATAGCAATGTTAACGATATTCATGATTCAAATCAACAGTATCGAGTTGTATCCCTATTTTGCTCTATTCAACTACATCATTTGGTATCATAGCCAAATTCGATGAGGTGTATGATCGTGACAAGATTGAACAGTTGGTTGCCTAGATCGTAGATTGACGTATAGAGACTGCGGTAGAACATATAGCAATGAGATTTAACTAGGTATTAGGGAATTTCAATATTATTGGTTATCCCAAGAATCCAGTACTTGCAGATATTGATGATGATTCTAACGACGGATAGGATGATAAGTATTTTATTGAACTTGTGCACAGGCATCCTAGAGCGCGTGTTGAGAGAGATCAACGAAGATGGGAAACTAGAATAAGGACGGTAATTTTTGAGTTCTATGGTAGCCTATAGCCTGAAGAGTTCCTAGATTGGCTAGCTAATGTAAAGGAAATTTGGATTTCAAAGTTGTACCTAAAAATAAACGGGTGCAATTGGTGGCTACTAGATTTCGAAATAGGGCCACAAGTTGGTTTTAGAAATTAAAATTAACCTGACAAAGATTAGGTAAGTATAAAATCATCACGTGGGAGAAGAAGAAGAAACATATGCGTGCCAATTTTTTCCCCTACAATTTCCAACAATTTATGCACCAAAGGTTGCAAAATTTGAAGCAAAGCATGAGATCAATAGATGAATATACTACTGAGTTCTATCAACTCCTAGTCAGAAATGAGATTCACGAGACTGATGAGCAGTTGGTGGTGAGATAAATTGGTGGGCTGAGAATGTAGATCCTAGATATTGTTAACATGTTAGATCCTGTTTCTATTTCGAAATTGCATTAAAAAGAGCTGGTGGTGGAGAAACAGCAGCGGTGCACAAATTCTGATACATTAGTAAGTGTTATCGGTAGTGATGGTAGTAAAAGTAGCATTGGTGGCAATGGTAGTAATCGTCCAGACACTAGTGGTTCTATTAATGATCCTACTAGGTTTAGCAAACTTGGAATTAGTGGAATTAAATGTTTTGGTTCTGGTGAAATGATGTACAAAATAGAAGATTGCAAGAAGGCAAGAAAAATGGCTCTCTTTGTAGATAAGGATGAGGGTGACAATGAGGAAGACGTGCTTGTAAGAGAGGTGATACTGATGTAGTTAATGAGGAGATTGTGACTAGAGATATGGGTACTGCATTGGTTGTTCAAAGATCTTGTATGACCCTAAAAGTAACTGTTGATGATGAATGGTTGCAGAATAATATCTTCTAGTCCACCTGTACTGTCCTAAGGAAGGTCTACAAATTTATAATTGGTTCCAATAGTTGTGAAAATATTATGCCAGTTGAAGCAATGAAAAAATTGGGCATTGAGACAGAGCAACACCTAAAACCGTACAAACTAGCTTAGCTAAAAAAAGGTGGTAAGGTAACAATTTCTAAATGAGCTCTAGTTACTTCTTCCATTGGTTCTAAGTTTAAGGATTTTGTATGGTGTGATGTTTTTATAGATGTGTGTCGTTTGTTGTTGGGACGTTTGTGGCAATTTGATAAAAGAGTTAGTGATGGTAGAGTCAATACTTATAGTTTCATGTTTAAAGGAATGACATTTGTGTTAGTTCCCTCTAAGGACTTTGTAAAAAACAAGTCCATGAAAGACAATGTTGCTTTACTATCTTTGGCCAAGTTTGAAGAAGAATTGCAGGATGCTGAGGTGGTGTATGCCTAAGTAAGGAAGGAGGTAGTTGAAGGTGTTACAATATCAAATTTAGTGGCATCATTGATCATTGAATTCCAGGATGAGTGATTAGTGATATTGTTTTGCTTGTCAAACATGCCTAGTAACTTTATAAGGGTGATGAATCAGATTTTGAGGCCATTCATTGGCAAGTGTGTTGTAGTGTACTTTAATGATATATGGATCTATAGTGATAACCTAGAAGAGCATTTTCAACACTTGTAGAGTGTTCTTAGCTTTTTCTGCAAGGAGAAGTTTTATGCAGCCACAAAGAAGTGCTCTTTCATGGCATCCAAAGTCCTCTTCCTTAGTTATGTTATTTTTGAAGATGGCCTTCAAGTTGACGAGTCTAAGGCTGAAGCAGTTCGAAATTGTCCTGGACCTAATACCATTACAGAAGTCTGTAGCTTTCATGGGTTGGCATCTTTCTATAAGCATTTTACTCCACATTTTAGTACCATTATAGTGCCTATCACTAACTGCATAAAGGGGACAAAATTTTCCTAGATTGATTAAATAGAGGAGGCATTCAAACTGGTCAAATAGTGCTAGTGCCTTACTACAACTCTAATTTTAGTGCTTCCTAATTTCCACCAACCTTTCGAGTTACATTCTAATGCATCTAAAGTGTGCATTGGAGCAGTCTTAAGTCAGAATAACAGACCTATTGCATATTTCAGTAAGAAGTTGTCTGATATGAAGTTAGGATACAGTACCTATAATGTGGAATTCTATGATATGGTTCAAGTTGTTGAGCATTGGAGACATTACCTGTTCCACAATGAATTTATTTTGTAGATTATTTACGAGGAATTAAAGCATTTGCACAGCTAAGACAAAGTGTCTGTCAGACATGCCTTGTGTGTTACATACCTGGAACATTTCACTTTTGTTGTGAAGCACAAGTCTGGCTTGACAAATCGAGTTGTTGACGTGTTAAGTAGAAAGAAAAGCCTCTTGAACAGAATGAATGTGGAGGTACTTGGCTTTAACTCTTTCTCTGATTTACTTGATATTGACCTATTCTTTTCGGGAAATATAGCAAAAATTAGAGTTGGTGAGAAAATAGCGTACCTTCTACAAGACGCCTTTTTATTTAAAAGGAACTAGTTATGCATTCCTAATTATAGCTTGCGAATGCAGATTATGACATAATTGCATGGGGAAGATCATGTGAGGCGTGACAGAACCTTTTAGTTGGTGCAAGCTTCCTATTTTTGTCCAACCATCTAAAAGGAAGTTGAAAGGTACGTGCAACATTGCCGAATTTGCCAAGTTTCGAAGGGAAGAACAACTAATGCAGGCTTGTATCAGTTTTTACCAGCTCCTATGTAGCCTTGGGTTGATATAGGTATGAATTTTATATTAGGGTTGCCAAAAACACAATGAGGTAATGATTCAATTTACGTTGTTGTTTATCGTTTCCCTAAGATGATTCATTTTATTCCTTGCAAGAAAACTACCGATGTCATTCATGTGGCACAATTATTCTTTAACGAAGTGTACATATTGTATGACCTGCCATCTTCAATTGTTTCTGATTGAGATATAAGGTTCCTTAGCCATTTTTGGCACAACCTATGGAAATGGTAAATACATAGTTGAGTTTCAGTAGTGCTTATCTCCCTTAGATTGATGGGAAAACTGAAGTTGTGAATCATTCCTTAGGCAATTTGTTGTGGAGTTTGGTTAGTGAAAATGTCAATAGTTGGGACATGAAGCTCAATTAGGCTGAATTCGCATACAATTATATAGTTAATTGTAGTACCGGGTACAATCCTTTTTAGATTAAGTATTCTGTTCTTCCTCAAGATCCTTTTGATTTGTTGTCTTTACCTAGCAAGGTGAGAATGTATGGTAAAGCAAAAGATTTTGTTACCAAATTGTAGGATGTTCATAGGGTTGTTCATGACAATCTGCTAAAGGCTACCGATAAATATAAAGACATTGCAGATAAGAAGAGATGACATGTTGAGTTTGAAGTAGGTGACTTCATATGGGCAGTTTTGATCAAAGATCAATTTTCTGTTGACGATTACAATACACTGCCTGCTTAGAAGATTGGCCCTATGGAGATCATCGAGAAAATCAATCCTAATGCTTATCGTCTGAAGTTGTTGAGTCATATTCGTATAGCTGGCATGTTTAATGTAAAGCATTTGATTCCCTTTTCTAGTGATTTTTCAAATAATGACAATTCAAGGGAAATTCTGTCCACCCTAGGGAGAATGAAGTGGTCTAAAAATTGACATGCATATATCTAGATAGATTTGAAAAAACTCGATCATAATTCTGTTAACTTAAAAAATAGTTGATTTTTTGCATTTTCGGAAATTTCAGTGCCACTTGTTACATTTTTCATGTTTTTCTATCTATTTTCAAAATAGGGATATTTTGGTATTTTGTCATTTTTGGTAATTTTTAGGGTTTAACTATTTAAGTCGCCTAAACTATGTATTTCGTAAATTTTTAATGAATAATATACACTGATGGTTGTGTTCGTTTCTTTGCCATATTTCTTGACATTTATGTTGAATCAACTAGTAAATAGTGTACAGATTGCATGACCTGCCATCTTCAATTGTTTCTGACAGAGATATGAGGTTCCTTAGCCATTTTTGGCGCAGTCAATGGAAATGGTAAATATATAGCTGAGTTTCAGTAGTGCTTATCACCCCTAGATTGACAAGAAAACTAAAGTTGTGAATCGTTCCTTGGGCAATTTGTTGTTGAGTTTGGTTAGTGAAAATGTCAATAGTTGGGACATGAAGCTCAATCAAGCTGAATTTGCACACAACCATACAGTTAATTGTAGTATCAGATACAATCCTTTTTAAATTATGTATTCTGTTCTTCCTCAAGATCCTTTTGATTTGTTGCCTTTGCCTAGCAAGATGAGAATGTATGGAAAAGTAGAAGATTTTGTTACCAAATTGTAGGATGTCTATAGGACTGTTCATGGCAATCTGCTAAAGGCTGTTGATAAGTACAAAGAGGTTGCAGATAAGAAGAGAAGACATGTTGAGTTCGAAGTAGGTGACTTCTTGTGGGCAGTTCTGATCAAAGATCTATTCTGTTAGTGATTACAATAAAGTGCCTATTTAGAAGATTGGTACTGTGAAGATCATCGAGAAAGTGAATCCTAATGCTTACCGTCTAAAGCTGTCGAGTCATATTCGTACAACTGACATGTTTAATGTGAAGCATTTGATTCCCTTTTCTAGTGATTTGTCATATAATGACCAATTCGAGGGCAAATTATGTCCACCTTAGGGATACTGATGTAGTCCAAAAAATGGCGTGCACATATCTAGACAGATTTGACAAAACTCGGTCGTAATTATGTCAACTTAAAAATTGGTTGAATTTTTGCATTTTCAAAGTTTTCAGTGCCACTTGTTACGTTTTTCATGTTTTTCTGTCTATTTTCAAAATAGAGATATTTTGGTATTTTGCCATTTTTGGTAATTTTTAGGGTTCGACTATTTAAGGTACCCAAACTATGTATTTCGCAATTTTTAATGAATAATAGACATTGACAACTTTGTGCCTTTCTTTGCCCTATTTCCTAACATTTATGTTGAATTAACTAGTAAATAATGTTGTTACTGGTATTTGTGATTTGAATCATTGGTATCGAGTTGTACCCCTATTTTGCTCTATTTTATTGCTTCACATCCCTATCAGTCCTCCCTCGTTGAATTCTCCTTGTCCTTAAGGAGGAAATCAGGGTACATCTTGGAAAATCACCATAGGTTCTCCCAAGTTGCATGTTCATGTGGCATGCCGACCCATCATACGAAGATTTCCATTTTGGGTCTATACTTCCCCATTTGAACTACTCTTTGATCCAAATAGCAACTGGTTGCAAAATGACAGTGTGATTGTCATCAATAAGTGGAAGAACCTGAGATACTTGAGGGGTGAAACCTAAATATTTTTTAACACTCACATGAAATACATTATGAATTTGAGAACTATTTAGAAGCTCTAACCTATAAGCTACAGGACCAACTCTAGCAGTGATTCTATAAGGCCAATAACAAGGTGACAATTTGAGGGATTTTCAAAAAAGAAACAGAATGTTGTCGATATGGCTAGAGTTTGAGGTAAACATAATCATCCATATTATAAAACCACTTCACTCCTATGCTAGTTTGCTTGTTGCTTCATTTGGTTACAGGCAATACTCAAATTATGGTGTAACTTATGTAATATAGCTTTCCGAGTTTGTAAAAAATCATCCACAACTTGTAAATTTATGGTACCTTTGATATAAGAGAGAAAATTGGGTGGTGGAGTCCCATAGAGAGCTTCAAATGGTGAAATTATTGTAGCTGAATAAGTTATCGTGTTGTAGCTATACTCTACCCACAAAACCCTATCAATCCATAGCTTGGGCTCACCACCTACAAAACAGCGAAAGTACTGCCCCAATGTCCAATTCAATACCTTTGTTTGGCCATCAGTTTGTGGATGATAGCTAAAGCTTATGTGAAGCTCACTCCCTTGTAACTTAAACAATGCTTGCCAAAATGAACTTGTAAACATCCTATCATGGTCAGTGATAATGGAGGCAAGAATGCCATGTAAACAAACAACCTCACAATTGAAAGTTCTAGCCACTGAAAGAGCTATGTACAGATGTTTCATGAGAATGAAATGGGCATATATTGTTAGGTGATTGATGACCACCATAATGACTGTATGCCCCTAGGATGGTGGTAAACCATCAATAAAATCCATAGATATCTCTAACCAAACCTTGGTTTGCAATGATAATGGCTGTAATAGTCCGACGGGCCGCATATATTATTTTTTACAATGTTGGCATACTTGCAATTTTGAATGAAAATTTTTACAATTTTTTGCATGCCTTTCCATCTGAAGTTCTATTTAAGTCGACTCAATGTCTTATAGTAGCCAAAACGGACCCAGATGGGGAGGAGTGTTTGTTAGCTAGAAGAGCTAGTATTAAAGTTAAATATGTAACATCCCACCCCCGACAGGAAGGGTAAAATAGTAAATTGGCATAAGATGAGATTGATAGGGATTTATTAGTATTGTCCATGCATACTGGTACTAGTGAACAGTGAAATCTGTGCACATGAAA
>JANVCL010000008.1:11197556-11210308 GCA_026546855.1 Erythroxylum incrassatum | reverse complement strand
ATTATTAATATTATTAATTTTATTATACCAAATTAATTATCTTATTATTATTATTAATGATTAATAATTAATAATTATTATAAATTTTGTACTTTATTATTATTATTATTATTCGAGATAAATAATAGGGATATGTTGTTTTTCTGTTGAAGAAAACATGTTATCAAAATTAAGATAAACGATTTTTTCTGGTTTCTATAAAACTGTTGTCGTTTTTTTATTTTTATAAACAAAAAATCACAACAGAGTAAAACAAACACATTTTACTTACTTTTTTTTTTACAAAAACAAACACATTTTACTTACTGTTTTTTTTTTTACAAAAACGGCTTCTAAATCAAGTTCGAATTACAAGAAAAGATTGTAAAACAAAAAATTATACTTATAATTTAAGCCAAATCCCTATGGCAACTGCTGCCAACCAATTGCGGACGGTTTGCTTTCTGATAACACAATTAAAACAAGCTCTTTTCAAATAGCATCTATCTTCCTGCAGAATTCCAATTTACTCAACTGTTTCTATACCGACACAAACTTTAGCTTGGAAACGAATTGTGACAGCACCAAAACTCAATGAATGCTGAATTCTGTTGTGTGACATTAAATTCACAATTCTCATTTCACTTTGAAAAACATTAGTAAGAGACAACCCAAATCTTTATCTCGAGAGAATTTGCCTTATCACTAATTATTTTGAAATTTTAGTTATTTATTAAATATATTATAATGTAAATAAGAGAATATTAATTTACATCAAATTCTAGATTATAAGAATTTTTATAATGAAAAATATTAGATATCCACATAGAAAAAAAATATTAGAAAGTATTTCGATATTTGTTAAAATTTTAAATACATTTTTTTATTTGAGTTTGACATTGACTTTTTTTTTTTATTCATTACAAGTGACTTTCGTTGTGTTCTTTTACGAGCTTACAAAGATGATCAAACGATAAGATTCAAATCAGATTGTTGGATTAAACGAAGTTCTAACTCAAATGATAACAAAATATATATTATTACTAAGTATTTGGTGATATTAGTAAAACAGATTGTCAGAGATTTAATCAAAAGGTCAAAGATCAACTTCAATAAATGGACAAAAAGTGATCAAAGAGCAAAAACAAGTAAAGTAGAATACCAAATATAGCTCAAAAGGGTTTCAGTAAAATTTAAGTAGAGAGTTAGGAATAAGAAAGACTGCAGGCACTCCATATGTAACAACCATTGTATCTTTCTTGTAACCATGTCTTGCTTATTAAACGGATTGAATGATGATTTAGACGTAAAACATAATACATAAATCCTTTTACAGTAAAGAGAAAATTTCTTTTAAATTATAAATAAAATCTCTTGTTCTTTTAAATATTAAATAAAAGTATTCATAATTCTTTTTAATAATTAATATATTAAATAATTAAATAATATATATTTAGTTGATAGTAAATTAGATAATGAAAAATTAATTTAAAAAATCACTTTTTATGGTTTTCACAAAATTTGAAAACTGAAAGAAACCAAAAACAGAAACTAAAAACTCAAACAAACAAGACATTTTACTAAATTTGAAAGCAAAAAACATAAACAAATAGACCCGGCCCTTAGAGTTTGACTAACTTAAAGGTTTGGCTCACATGGCCAAACCTAAGAGAAAAGCTACAAAATAAGTTCAGTTTGTTAGGCTGGGGATAGGCTAGTCGAACCTTAGCTAAACTGATACAGATCGAAGGTATGTGGTTAGCTAATTGGATTCTCCTAGAAATTAGCTATTGTAATGACTAATTTACGTGGCTAATGATTGTTTAAGTTAGTTTTTAACAATTTTTGAAATTATCTTTGGCACTAGAGGTAGTCTTGAGAAACTTTTAAGAGAGTTTCATTACATTTATATATGTGTGAACATGATATGAAGCCTTGATGTTTTTAATGATTAATAAACGAGTTCTCTAGATCAATATTACCCCTTCTGAACAATTTCTACATCTGGAATCGCTTCTATAAGTCTGCTCTCCTATTTTGCCTCCACTCACGTCTTTTTATAGTAATTTTTAGGATTTTTGGGATGTATACGATCTGATACACAATTGTGTAATGTACCATGTATACCCCAAAATCTCTAGAATTTGCGATTTTGCACGCACTGAGAGACGTACACGATTGTATATCCCTTAATTACTTCAAAACTTTATTTTATGCTGCATTTTCATTTGAATTCTTCTCCTTTTAGTTTTTGAAGGCAATAATAACCTATAAATGCACTTACAGCAAATTAAGTACCAAATATACAATACGAGTATAAAATATCAAGCAAAAATACATAAAATATGAGGTATAAATATAGTCAAATATGCATCTATCAAACATTTCGGCACTTAAGCTTTTGCTTGTCCTGAAGCAAATTATAATCAAAATTATCAATCTTACAACATTTATCCATTATTAATCTTAACCTTTTCATTCATACTATAAATCATCATGTCATATTGAATCAAATTAACATGCAATTAGATCAAATTATCTTAAAATTAACTTCCTAAGTCCATATTAATAGTAATCACATCAATAATCGCATTGAAATCAAAACATAAACCTTTACACCTTCACCAAGATTTCACTCAAAGCACTCAAGTGCTTAGGGTGAAAAGTATCAAACTCTCAATCAATATACAGTAGAACTCTTACCATATGCCTACAATATTATCACATCTCCACCACTTATGTATAAACTAGAAACAGAAATCAAAAGATATTTACATAGATTGTAATGAACTTAGGTACAGTATGGTTAGATAATAAAAAGGGTTTATTGAAAGAAATTTACTAAAGAGAAATTACATTAAAAACTTGTTTACATTATATACACTTTATTACAACTCCATTGGTACCATATACTTTTTTTCTATGCTTTTTTTTCAATCAAAACAAAATTTTCAAGCATTCAGTACCATAATTAAAGGAATAATGGACTATTAAGATTTTTAAGTTTTAAACAAGCAAATAGTGCAAATAACCTTCAAGGTTCAAAATAATAAAAAGGGTTCAAAGAAAAATAAAATAAAGGTTAATATGTGGGTAATATTAATGAAAAAGGCTAAGGTTCAACTTGGTTATTCCTAAAGATAAATTATGGGTAAGGTAATTATCAAAGAAATTGGCTGACAAAAATTTTCGAATCTAAGTGCCTTTATCACTTCATTGCTTCTAATTTAACAAACATGATCTTAATATGTATGATAAAAGCAAGTTCTAGAATTGTTCAACTATGCATGATGACACATGAAAGAAATAAATGAGTTTAAAAATTTTGAAATTGTCACTTTTAGACTCAAAAGCTTACAAAAAAGATATGCATATATGTGTAAATAGTATGTAATTTATATTCAGTTTGATTACTTCAATGATTAATAAAAATATAACTTATATAAGCAATTTTATTTTAACTCTCATACTTTTGCATACTAATTCGAATCAATATTTAATAATGAAATACAATATTGATGGATAGATTTTAATTAAGTCAGAATATCAGTCTATAAAATTTATAACCAAGATTAAAATAAGCTTGAGAAAATCATAAAAATCGTTAATCCCTTCCCCACACTTAAAGTTGTATAATGTCCTTAATGTATATAGTATAAGTATATATTATAAGTGAGAAGGTTTAGTGGTACTTTCTTGAATATGACAAATTTTTTGAATTCTGATCTATCAAATGTAAGATTACATCCTTGCAAAATATAAAGAAAAGGGGATAAAAGAACAAAAATAAATAAAAATATCACATATGAATAACACATAAGAACATAATTAACTATAATGTTAGAGAGAACAAAATAATTAATGAAAAGAAAATAAGAAATACACACAAAGGATAAAGAAAAAGAAAGAATATACAAGACTAAGCAGCTCCCTCATTATGTGATCCTGGTTGGTCCGACGAAGGAGGGTTTTTGTGGTGATGATCTTGACCAGGTGGATTAGCTATTGGGGAAGTGCCCTCGCCGGATGGTGGAGGTTGGAAATCAACACCTAGATGGTTTACTATTAAGAGCATCAGCTCTCCCATCCATCCAATTGTAGATTGCAGCTTGTATAATTGCACAATTGACATCTCCAACTATCCTACCTTTGTAAAGCATCAACTTAGCCTGTTGAAGTTGGAGTTTCTTCTAAGTTCCTAAAAGTTGGTCCACCCATTTGTCCAATAAGGCTATCTTTAGCTACGTTGGTTTGTGTAACCTAGCTCTGAGATCTCTCAGAATATCCAATTCTAGAATGACATCTTTCCTCTATAGTGGCGGCGGCTGTGGTTATTGCAGCTATTCCTGTAATACCGAACTTTTTGAGCCCTTTTGTATTGGTCGGTACTTGGAGATGCTACTATATATTGATATATACATGGTTGTGTATGAGTTCAAATATGTATTTAAGTTCTTTGGATATATATGTAATGATTTATAACATTATAAGCCCTCACATGAACTTAGAGTTCATCGGTATGCAAAATCTTGGAGATTTCTGACATGTAAGCTTTTAAATGTGTAAAATTGAGTCCATTGTATGGATATGATCATGGTGGTTGAATTAAATGTGTTCTAATGCCTTAGGGGTGATTAGATATGATTTATAGACTTATTGGACACTTAGAAAGTTTAATTGGAAAAGTTGAAATACACAAGCGCTTATTTGCAAATTGTTAAAAGTTAAAGGACTTGATAGTAAATTTTCAATTCTTGGAGGACCAGTATGTAATTTTATGAAGTTAAGGGGCTTAATTATTATTTCCAAGAGTCCAAGGACCAAAATAAAAATAAAAGTTGTGGAGATTTCTAAATTTTGGACTTAATTGCAAATTTAGGAAAGTTTGGAGGGTATAATGATAATTTCACATACCTAAGGGAAAAATGGTAAATTTACCATGCTTGGTCAAAGAAGAGTCAAATTCTAGACTCTTCTTTATGTACGTGGCCGTGCAACCGCTTCATTTGGCATTAAAACACGTTTTTTAATTTAAAAGAGAGGAGAAAGGAGAAAAGAGGAAAGGGAGGAAGTTTAGGCCATCACCAAAATTCACCATTCCTTTTTATTTTTCAACCCAAACCAAGGTGTTCTAGGCTAATTTGGGGTCAACGAACTCAAATCTATCATTAGATTTGACAAATTCTCAAAGGATTGGTAGATATCACCAAATGAAGGTTTAGGTAAATTTTGTCTCATCTCTCTCTACATTAGGATTTGGAGTTTGTTGTTAAGATATGTTGTTCTCCATGCTTAATTATGCATGAAATATGGTTTAGATGAATGAAATATGTCATGGAGAGGGTTATTTAAGTCAAAACTAAAATTGTCCCCTTTAGGTGAAAGTTTGTGAATTTTTAAATAACTTTTGGAATTGATGGTCTAAATAAATTCTATGGTGTTAAAGGTTTAGACCTTATTATAAATAAACTTAGGTTGTAAAATTCTAATTCAATACTAATTGAATTAAAATAAGATTTAATATATCATATTTAACCTTTAAAATTTCTCAAACTTTACAATTAAATTTAACTTGATTAAATATTTTTTCTTATCAATCATTCTTTATATGTGACTTATTAGATTTTTCAATATATTAGCAATGGATATAAACCTAAACTACATTTAAAATTAGATAAATTAAATTATCTTTATTTTCTAATTAAATAAATTATATCCACATATTAAGATTGATAACTAGCAACACATCGTGATCATTAAAATATTGAAAACATCAAAGTAGTTTTAACTAACCTTTCTGTGCATGATTTTTTGTATAATTCAATCATTTCATCATATAATATTGCTATTAGAAATAAATCATAGCATTAATTTCTATCATATTTAAATCCAATCATGTTAGTTCTTAACAATTAATAATTGATTCAATTAATGATATTTGAAAGTAATTTTCAAAGTATCATTCTACCTTAACTAAGAATTCCTCAAATTAATACTAATTGAGAATAATGAAATATGCTCTATAATTACTTTAGGTGATTAATCATATATTGATCACTCATTTACCTCCATATGGTTCATGTTACATTAAATAATTATTAATTGAGTTACTTTTGATAAAAATAGGTCATCAGTAGCATTAAAATATAATAACTCATATATGAGATACTTTGAAGATCTTAGATCAAATAATTACTTATGTAATCCCTACAATGAAAAATTATATGAACATAGGTAATGTTTCAAACAATGATTAAAAAATAGAATTTGTTTGATCAGTTTAATTTTAAAATCTTAAACCGACTAATTTTTTGGTTTAATTTAATTTGATAATTAAAAAAAACTGATTAGATTATTAATTGATTGGTCATTTTTTGGTAAACTAATTGATTCTTACAAACCAAAATAAATAAATTAATTTCCATTTAACAATTTTTTAGTTAAACTTTTAATTTTTAATAAATAAAGACAATCTTTTTCAATGATATTTTAAATTCTTCAATTTGATTAAATTTTTAGCTAGTTTTATGATAATTTAATATTAGTTGGACCTTTTAAACTTTAAATCTTTTATGTTCATAGTTTAACTTTTGATCTGGTTTTTAAAACATTAGTTTCAAATGAAATTCTCATATGAGATCAGTTAAGTGAACTTGTTTTTCTAATAAATACTTATACTTTTATTTAAGCACCTTCATGCTTTACTTTATACAATCTACTGCTTTTTTCATAAGGAAGAAAAAATATTTTTACGATCTATTAATATTCAGTCTTAACAAAACAATGATTACAAACAATTTATAGATAGTACATAAATGTAATCTGAATCTCTTAATTATAATTTTAACATAATTTTATATGTAATATACATTTATTCTATTAATCTTTCCTATATATATCAATTAATTAATTACAAAAATATAATAAAAATATTTTAAATAATTATGTATTAAAAATATAACCAATTATGTAATATAAAACTATTTTTAAATAACTATATTATGAAAAATACAACCAACCAATTAGTTGTATGATATAAACTAACATGTCCAAGGTAAAAAATTACACTTACAATTAAGACAAAATTTTAGGGCCTCGATTGTAACAGTTAAAACTAAAAACATATTGAGTTCTCCAAAAGACTAAACTACCACTAGTAATTTGGCATTCTATAAAGTTGTTTCTTTAATGTAACCACAAGAAGCATGTCTTTTACATGCTTTGTTTGCAAGTAACATTGGTTTAAAAGATCATGAGCATATTTTTCACTTGCAAGGTCCACTTCCCATTAATTGAACATTTTTCCATTGTGCTATGATGTAAATTATATGATTTAATGGTTAATAACATCAAGATAATTTGTACCTAAGCAGCAAAAATCTATTATATTAAAAGTGTTGGTTTATACTTTAGATCCAATCAGTTGGTTATAGATTAGTGACAAAATATTTTAAAGACATTATTTATCTTTTACATATATATATATATGATAAAGTCTATGGATTAATTATACATTGCAAATAAAATTATGACGAAATTATAATTATGAGATTATTTCTAATCATTGTTTTATAAAGACTGGACATCAATAAAACATAAAAAGACTAAAACACATTATGGTTTTTCATTATGAAGTAAGTAATAAATCTCATAAGCTAAATTATGGAGATACTTAAACAAATGTATTGGTACTTATTAGAGAACAAGTTTACAAAATTGACCCCATATAAAAAATCAATTTAGAACATTACTTGTATATCTATATAAATTCTCATTGTGATGATTATATAAGTGATTATTTAACTTAAGGTTTCCAAAGCTATTTTGTATAAGGATTGTTATGTTTTGATACTACTTATATCCTAATATAATTATAGGTAGTCATTGGATTTAGTATGAACTATATGGAGATAGTTAAGGGATTAAGATATGATTCATTACCTTCAAGTAATTAGGGCGAATGATTTATTGCTCTTAATTAATATTGATTTGAGATATCCTTAATCAAGGTGGAATGATACTTTACAAGTAGTTTACAATTGTCATTAATTAAATCAATAACTAATGGTAGATAACTAATATGATCGAACTCAGAATAGAATAGACATTAATTCTATGTTATATGTCTAATCGTAACATTGTATGATGAAATGATTGAATTATACGAAAAATTATGAACGAAAAGGTTAGTCAAAACTAATTTGACATTCCTAAATATTTAGGTAGTCATGATATATTAGTAGACGTCAATCTTGATCTATGGATACAATTGTTTAATTAGAAAATTAAAGATAAATTAAAGGACTTTAATTTATCTAATCCTAAATATGATTTAGGATTACAATTTGTATCCATTGTCAACATATTTGATAACCTACTGGATGACTTGTAAAAAACGGGTTGAAGAGAGCAAAATTATTTTAATCAAGTTGGATTTGATTGTAAAGTTTGAGAAACTTCATGATTAAATAAGAGATATTTAATAAATAAGAATCAATATAATATATTAGATCTTATTTGGACATAATTAATATTTATAATTAGAATTATAAATAATTCTAATTAAAGTTAATTTAAATTAGAATTTACTTTCAATTAAATTACTAAAATATCCGAAATCTATTACAAATAGGCTTAAGTTCTAACAGAGCTAGCACTCTTTGCCTAATTGTCTCTGCAGCAATTGCAGAGCTCTCTCAACTTGTTATGTGGATATAATTAAAGACTAAACATAAGTGCGACTATGGTGATTGAGATGAATTATTTTTGGAAAGGGTTTGAGAAATACAACAAGAATAATATCAAGCTTCAGAAAAAGGTACAAATTAAGATTTAGGCTTTGTTACGATTTAATTGCTAATCATTTTAAAGAATTAAAATGATTAAAAATTAAATCATAACAAAATATAAATCTTAATTTATACCTTATTCCGAAGCTTGATATTATTCTTATTATATAATCTTATTTTTTGAAAAATCAAAATATAAAAAAGTTTCGTAATTGTTTCAATGTCTTTGGGACCGAATCTTGACCTGATTTTTCAACAAAAAAACCTAAATCTAAAGATTTGTACAGGATATACAAAATCATGAAAAAAAGTAATCTTAGGCAATAAACCCACTCTAGTACTAGTCAGATAGGGTCAAACGTGTATCGTTACTTAGTAGGTACGTTAGCTTACTCAAAACGGATGACCTTAATTGGGAAATGGAGAGTTATAGTAAGGTCACGAGTGATACTTGATATGTAAGATTTTTTTTCTTCTCATTTCTAAGGTCGAGCTTAGTACTTATATTTGAATAAATAATTTGTTATATATATTAGTTCTTATATTTGGATTATATATATATATATATATAATCATATGCTATATATATACATATATAGTCATCATTTTTTAAAGACTATAAATTATTTTTATTACCAATGCTTTAACAGTTCCTTAAAAAAAGAAAGTCAAAAGCGAAGTCTCTCTTCATCTCTTCCATTACTACACAGAATCGAGCTTCCATTGACTTCATTTGGCAACACTTGCATCTTTCTAAGCTCTTCCGAATCACAATCTCTCCCTCCCACGTACATAAGCTGCAAACAGCGAGTTACACAGAAACAATGAAGAGCCGAGGTGATGGTTGTACTCCAAAAGTCTCCTTAAAGTGAATTCCATTTCTACGCGCATCCTGCTTCGCTCTTGGAATTCTCTTCTCCATCAGTTTCATTTCACTGAATCCACGCTTTCTTATGTTTCTGGTTTCCTACTAAGTGTTGAGTTTTTGCTTTCCTATTAATTATTTGGATTGGGATGGATGAAATGCAAGCTGGGGTGATCTAATTTTTTTTTCTGGATTGGATATGTTACGAAGCAATTAAAAAGCACATACCCCCATTCAAATCAAACCAACACAGCCATAGAAACTACATTGTCAATACGTCTACAGAAACACACCCAACGGAATTTTTCACTCCAGAATACACTAACCTCAGCAATTTCAACACTATGTCAGACAACAATCTCCCTACATTAACCTTCAATCAAGTTACCAATTTTTTGGCTACTCCACTAAACCCTACAAACTACCTGGTATGGAGAAATCAAATTTGCAAAATTATGAGCTTTAAAGGTTGAATCTAAGTATTATTTCTGGGAAGATCCTTATTTACGAAAATTATGCTCTAACCAGGTTTTTCGCAAGAGTGTTCTAGAGGTGGAATATCATTCCATTCTGAATTTTTGTCATTAGTTGGAAGTTGGAATGTGGTGGTCATTTCGGACCTAAAAAGATAGCTCACAAGGTTTTAACATGCGGCATTTACTAGCCTACATTACACAAAGATGCTTATATTTTTTGCAGGATACATAAACAATGCTAAAAGACTAGGAATTTGTCTTTGAAGCAAGAAATGTTGCAGATTAATATTATGTTTTGTAAGGTATTTGATGTATGGAGCATTAATTTGATGGGCCCTTTACCTTCATCTTTTGCTAATGTTTACATATTGCTTGCTATAGAACATGTTTCTAAATGGATAGAGGCCATAGTCATTAAGCTAGATAATGCCAAAACTATGATCAAGTTCTTTAAAAGTCATATTTTTATTCGGTTTGGTATTCCCAAAGCTATAATTAGTGATCGTGACACACACTTTCGTAACAAGACATTAGGAGCTTTATTGGAAAAATACCATGTGACTCATCGTATTGCTACGACATATCATCCCCAGACTAGTGAACAAGTTGTAGTGTCCAATAGGGAAATAAAATCTATCTTGGAGATAATGGTGAAGCCTGCTAGAAAGGACTGGAGCAATAGTTTAGAAGAAGCTCTGTCGGTCTACAGGAATGCATATAAGACTCCAATAGGTATGTCTCCCTATAGGTTGGTCTTTGGGAAAACTTGTCACTTACCGGTTGAGATTAAGCATAAGTCATGTTAGGCAGTGAAACAATGCAATTTAGACTATGAGTTAGTTGGAAAATAGAGGAAGTTATAGCTACAAGAACTAGAGGAACTATGGTTGGAACCATATGAAAATGCTAGGATTTACAAAGAAAAAGCCAAAACCTTTCATGACATGAGGCTAGGTAGGAAATCACTCTCTGTTGGGTAGAAAGTGCTCTTGTTTAATTCAAAATTGAAAGTGTTTCTTGGTAAGCTCCAATCTGGATGGTTAGGTCCTTTTGTTGTCACTAAAGTGTTTCTGCATGGTGCAGTAGAAGTGTGTAGCTTAAAAATTGACAAAATTTTTAAAGTGAAGGGGCACAAGCTCAAATTGTTTTATGATCAAATTCAAGTTATGTTAGTGGAGAAGATTTTGTTTGAAGAATTGTGAAGTATGCAACATGTCAAGCTAATGACTTAAGCCAACATTGCTACTTGGGAGGTAACCAAAAATGAAATGATAAATCAAATTTGCATTTCCTTACCCTTTTCTTTTTAATTTTAGTTTTTCCTGCCACTTTGTAGTTATTTCAATTTTCGTTTCTCTCTATTAGATCATGAGATTTATTGCTCTTTATTAGCATGGATTTGATGTTAGACTTTTGAAAAAGCTTTTTTTCATGCTTAATTCTGCATTGTTAGACATTTTGATCCAGGTTATATATATCATTTATATGTTGAAGTGGTCTAGTTTGGTTTGGTATAATAATATGATGTTGTGAGTTGCCGTTAACTTGACTTTGCATCATTGTAGATCTACTGGTTAATGAATATTTTTGCATTTCTCTCATCATCTAGATCTTACATTGAGGACAATGTAAGAACTAAGTATGGGGGTGAGGCTAGAAGCATGAATTTTGTGTGTGGCTAGCAAAAATTTTTACGATTTAAACTACAACTTCATTAAATTTTGATGATTAACAATGTTGAAAATATGCTAATACAAAACAGATTCACATTGCTTAGGTTGTGGACATAAAATGTACTGGTTGTCTTAGTGTTCGACATATATTAAGCTTGCTAGTTATTGAAGTGTTTCATGCATAAATCACTCATGACTTTCAGTTGTCCTCATATAGGATAGTTTGCATGTTTTCACATTTTGTGTGTTTATTTCCAGTCATTTAGGTACATCACCTCAAGTCTTTGGCAAGAGAACTAACTAAATGTGACTAGGTAGAAATTCTAATCTAACACATTTTCAAACTAAAATGTTCATGAAATAAATTGTGTTTTTTAGAATAAGCGTCGTTTCAAGTGCTAACTAAACTTGAATATCCCTAGGTAAGAAAGAACTTGCATTTTAAATGGATAAACTAAAAAGTCGGTGAGATAGCTTATATAAACTGACACATCTGCATCAGTCTCTTGAGTGTATATATTGTGCTCTTCTATATGATGTCTCTTTTGACATTGCCTTGGTACTCTTCAAGACTACACCCATAACTCACACAATAACATGAAAATGATAAGAAATTCATTTGTTTTAAACTACATTGCCAAAGGCCACTAAATACTTTATTTTAACCTTTTGTTACCCCTCTTGAGCTTAATAGCCTATTTCTTCTAATTTTAGCCATATTACAAGTTTAATTCTAACTTTTATTGTAACAACCCAGATGACCCTCCCACAGATATTGTCCGCTTTGAGCCCCAAGCCCCTCACGGTTTTGCTCTTCCTACCCTTGGGAAAACATGTCTTATGGGGGAGAGGTATCCATATCCTTACAAGACATACTTCGTTCTCCTCTGCAGCTGATGTGGGATCTCACACTCTCCACCCCCTTAGGGCCTAGCCTAACTGGCACAAAGATTTGGGTACCGGCTCTGAT
>JANVCL010000008.1:11187083-11197456 GCA_026546855.1 Erythroxylum incrassatum | reverse complement strand
TGTGATTAATTATTTGCATTGTTAATTTGATTGATTTACATTAAGTGACATGCACACCATGCATACATGTAGGAATTGCATTAAGGTTGTTAATTGGTAGTGTTTCTACTGTAGGAGTAAGATGCCGCCTCGTAGAAGAACACGAGGAGTATTGCAAGGATCAGTTGCATCTGACTCTCCAATAAGAGAGGACAGTACTGATGAGTCTGTAGCCCCAAGGAATGCTGAGGCTTCTATAGGGCCTAGTAGTGAGCCCATTCGGTCGCAATCACGGGAGTCTTCTCTTCCACATAAGCAAGTGCCTGCTCCATCAGATCCGAGGATGTTTCAGGCATTTGCTCAGGCTATGGGCTAGATGCCACAATCTTTTATTTCGGCTCCAATTAAGAAGGGGAAACAATTTGACGAGCTCAGGAAGTATGCGGCAGTGGATTTCTATGGGACCACGGATCTAGAAGAAGCCAAGACTTGGTTGAGAAAGACCGAGAGAATACTGGATCAGATGGACGCTGAGGATGATGAGAAGGTTGTGTATGCTGTAAGCCTGCTGCAGGGAGATGATCTGCATTGGTGGGAGAGTGTGTCAGGGAGCTAGATGAGATCATCAGTATTGGCATGGAAGGATTTCTTGACTGTGTTTAGAAGTACCTGTCTGAGGTGTATATTCAACAAAAGCAGAGGGAGTTTCTGAGTCTCACCCAGAGGGAGATGATAGTGAGTGAGTATGAGCACCGATTTACACAATTGGCCCGATATGCAGCTGAGCTAATGATGAGTGAGGCAGTTAAGTGTCGTAGATTCGAATTGGGTTTGCACCTAGCCATAAGAGAGAAAGTGGTGATGCAAAATTTTTGTGACTTCCAACAGTTAATTGAAGTGACTTTAAGGGTGGAGAACATTGAGAATATCAAGAGTGTCGTGCACAAAAATAGAAAAGGGAGTGAATAGTTTAAGAGGGGAGGCGGTACTTCTATTCTTGAGAGAAGTGCTAGGACTTTCCTTATACAGTCTGAGGAGAGGAGCAATGGGGCAAGCAGGCCTAAACCAATGGGAGCTCCTACTGTTTCTCACCATGCCTTAGCGGTGGGAGGCAGTAGAAAGGGTGAAGGGGACAGGTCATCTGTCCCTAAGTGCGACCATTACGGCAAGTTCATAGAGGGGAATGCTACAAGCTAATTGGAACCTGTTTCAAATATGGAGAGAAGGGGCACACGGCTAGAGAGTGTCCACGGTATGCAAGAAGAGAGGGAGTCCAAATGCAAGCCTCAAAGAGAATTGAAGATGTG
Organism: Erythroxylum incrassatum; assembly: GCA_026546855.1. Lineage (NCBI taxonomy): Eukaryota > Viridiplantae > Streptophyta > Magnoliopsida > Malpighiales > Erythroxylaceae > Erythroxylum > Erythroxylum incrassatum. The sequence continues at coordinate 11,196,170 of JANVCL010000008.1, read as the reverse complement.
GGGTGCCAAACTACAACTGAAGTGGGCAGTTCATATGCGATAAGGAGGGTAAATCCTCCAGGAAGACTAAGGGGACAAGCACCAACTAGGGTGTTTGCAATGACACGGAAGGATGCAAAGGCAGCTCTAGAAGTCGTAACTGGTATGGTTAAATTGTTTGATGACGAGATTGTTGTTTTGATTGATCCGAGTTCTATTCATTCGTTTGTGTCATTGAGTAGAACTGTGAATGGTAGAGAATTAAGCCCATTGGATACTCCTTTAATGGTGAGTACTCCAATCGGCCAATGTATTATTATTAGTCAAATTTTTAGAGACTGTGAGATATTTATTGGAGAGGAACAATTAGTAGTGGATCTAATGCCATTGAGGATGGGAGGATTAGATGTGATTTTGAGGATGGACACCTTAGAGAAATATAATGCCAATTCGGATTGCAAACAGAAGATCGTGGAGTTCAAAATCAGTAATGGTAGAAAGGTGGTGTTTATGGGGGATAGAAAAGCAAGTCCGACTAAAATGGTTTCAGCATTGATAGTAGAAAAATTGATGAGGGAAGGAGGTGAAGCATATTTGGCCTATGTGGTAGACACAAGGCAGATAGATAGAGGGAAGTTAAAGGAAATGCTTATGGTCATGGAATTCCTAGATATCTTTCTCGATATATTACCAGGACTACCACCATCTAGGGAAATTGAATTTCCTATTGAGCTTATTTCGAACACAATGCCAATCTCGATTTCGCCTTATAGAATGGCTCCGGTGGAATTGAAGAAACTTAAAGAGCAGTTAGAAGATTTACTGAAGAAAGGGTACATAAGGTTGAGCTCTTCACCTTAGAGAGCTCCGGTCCTTTTTTGTTAAGAAGAAAGATGGATCGTTAAGGATGTATGTGGATTACAGGAAGCTCAACCATGTCACCATTAAGAACAAATATCCTCTTCCCCGCATCGATGATTTATTTGATCAGTTGCAAGGGGAAAGAGTCTTTTCTAAGATAGATTTGAGATTGGAATATCACCAATTGAAGATAAAGGAGTCCGATGTGTTAAAGACTGCTTTTAGAACACGGCATGGCCATTTTGAGTTCTTGGTCATGCCTTTCGCGTTAACGAATGTGCCTGCAGCCTTTATGGACTTGATGAATCGAGTCTTCAACCCTTTCTTAGACCAATTTGTCATAGTCTTCATTGATGATATGTTAGTTTATTCCAAGAGTGACAAGGACTATGAAGAACAATTAAGGCTTGCTTTGAAGACATTGAGGGAGGAGGAGTTATATGCCAAATTTGATAAATGTGAATTTTGGCTAAGGAAGTGGTGTTCCTTGGACATGTAATTTCAGAAAAAGGGGTGCATGTGGATCCGAGGAAGATAGAAGCGATTAAGAAATGTGAAACACCTAAGAATGTAGCTGAAGTGAGAAGTTTCTTGGGATTAACCGGGTATTACAGAAGGTTTGTGGAGGGCTTTTCTATGATAGCCGCTCCGCTTTCCAAATTGACAAGGAAGAATCAGAAATTTATGTGGATTGAGGAGTGTCAAAGTAGTTTAGAGGAATTGAAGAATAAGCTCACAACTACACCAATTTTGACATTGCCTTCCAGTGATGATGGATACATAGTGTACAGTGATGCCTCAAAGAAGGGATTAGGGTGTGTGTTGATGCAAGGAGATAAAGTGATTCCCTATGCTTCTAGGCAAATAAAGCCTTATGAGATGAACTATCCCACACATGACATGGAATTGGCTGCCATAATTTTTGCATTGAAGATTTGGAGACATTACTTATTTGGAGTCACTACTAGGGTGTTTACAGACCACAAGAGTCTTAAGTATTTGATGAGTCATAAAGAGTTAAATTTGAGACAAAGAAGATGGTTAGAGTTACTGAAAGATTTTGACTTGATGATAGACTACCACCCAGGAAAAGCTAATGTAGTAGCGAATGCACTGAGTAGGAAGTCCACTATGGCATATATGGAAACAGTGTGTGTTCCTATATTGAAGGAATTAGCCAGGCTTAAGGTAACATTGAGACAAGTCGAGCCTGATTGTGTATTGGCTAATTTTATAGTAAGGCTAGTATTGAATGAGAAGATTAAGGAATTGCAAGAACAAGATGAATATTTGAGCAGGCTTTGAGAAGAGATTAAAAGTGGTAAACCTTCTAAGTTAGGGATAAGAGAAGATGGATTGATGGTGATGGGTAATAGATTGTGAATTCCGAACATGTTAGAGCTGTAGGATGAGATTCTTGATGAGGCGCACAATGCTCCTTATGCAATGCACCTGGGGAGTATGAGGATGTATCGAGATTTGAAAGAGCATTTATGGTGGAAAGGAATGAAGAAAAAGGTCGCAGAATATGCTAAAAGATGATTAGTGTGCCAACAAGTCAAGGTTGAGCACCAAGCATCTTCAGGTAAGCTTAAACCTTTGTCAATTCCGGAATGGAAATGGGAGAAAATTACAATGGATTTCTTGATGGGATTGCCAAGAAACAGTAGGAAGCATGATGCAATATAGGTGATTCTGGATAGGTTAACCAAGCCTGCTCATTTCTTGCCAATTAAACAGACAGATTCGTTGAATGTGTTGGCCAATAAATACATAGATGAGATAATCAGACTTCATGGATTACAAGTTCGATAGTCTCGGATAAAGATCCCAAGTTCACCTCCAGGTTATAGGAAAGCTTATAAGAAGCTTTAGGAACTAAGTTACATTTTAGCACGGCTTTCCATTCGCAGACTAATGGACAATCAGAGAAAACGATACGGGCTTTGAAAATAATGTTGAGAGCTTGTGTTATGAATTTTAAAGGCTCATGGGACGATCATTTGCCTTTAATCGAACTTGCTTATAATAATTCCTATCACTAGGGAATTCGAATGGCACCATATGAAGCTCTTTATGGTAGGAGGTACAAAACTCCTATTTGTTGGGATGAGGAAGGTGAAAGAAGGCTTTTAGGGCCAAAATTGGTGTAAGTTACGAGTCAATAAGATTAAATTGGTAAAACAGAGACTTAAAGCTGGTCAAGACGGAATGAAGAGCTACACAGATGCTCATAGAAAAGAAATAGAATTTGAAGTTGGAGACAAAGTGTTTTTAGAGCTTCTCCATGGAAGGGAGTTTTGAGATTTGGTAAAAAGGGCAAGCTTAGTCCAAGATACATAGGCCCCTATGAGATCATTGAGAAGAATGAACCTTTAGCCTACACGTTAGCTTTGCTAGCGGAATTGTCTAAGATTCACAATGTCTTCCATGTATCGATGTTGAGGAAGTATCGATCAGACCCTTCACACATAGTTCAATCTTTAGAGATCCAATTAAGGGAGGATTTGACATATGAGGAGCATTTAGTGGAGATTTTGGATTCGAAGGAAAAGGTTTTGAAAAGCAAGGTTGTGAAACTAGTTAAAGTCTTATGGAGGAACCATTGGACAAAGGAGATGACATGGGAACCCTTGGAAGTAATGAAGGAGAAGTATCCACACTACTTCAATGACTCAGGTAAGAATTTCGAGGAAGAAATTCTTTTAGGGGAGGAGAGTTGTTGGATCTTGAATTTTTCTAAATTTCTTGTAAATTGCTTAAATAGTTATTTATGTTTTTTTATTAGTTTAAATTTTTTTAAGAATTGGGCCATTAGTTAGAACGTTGAGGGAAGGATTAGAAAGTCAAAGTATAAGGAAGTGTTAGAGATTAAGTTACTTTGAGTAGTTAGTAGAGCCATAAAAAACAAAAGAAGGGTAAAATGGGAAAGTACAAGTAAGTAAGGGGCATAATTGGAAGGATAGGCTAATTGGTTTCTTCAGATTTGAAGGAGAAGAAAGGGAGAATCGTGAAAGTCTTTGGGGGGAGAGAAAACCGCAAAATAGAGAGAAGAAGAAGAGAAAAGAAGAAAAAGAAGGGAAATCATCTTGCCAAGGTAAGTCTATCATCTTCTTCTTGCCTTGTTAGAGAAAGAACTAGAGAAGGAAAGTATTTTGGGTAAAGAATGGGTGTTAGATGGAAAGGAGATGATTTAAAGAACCCATTTGATTTTTAGGGTTTCTAAGTTAGGTTTTGGGTTTTCTAACCTAAGTGGGTCATGGGTAGGTTAGATTTGAGTTTCACTCACATTTATTGTGATTATATGATTTCTTGAAGTTTATAAGTTGTACTGAAATGTTGCTTTAATTGGAACCTTGGTTGTGTTAGGAAACTAAGGGGACTCTACCCAAGAGCAAAAGGAAAGGCAAGCTTGACTTGGATTTTTGCAAACTTAAAAAGTAGGTAATATATTTATAGTTATTTTGTAATTGGGAAATATTCTTGCCTATGTGTGTGTTTGTGATTATGACTTTTATGTTAAACGAAAAGAAGATAAAGCATAAGGTATGAGCATATGAGAAAATGATTATGTGCTTTTGTTTGGGCGAGAGTTGAACCATTTTGTTTGTCACATTCACGTTGACAAGAGCCTTCTCCCAGCTACCAGCTTGTGGAATATGAGCTCCGAAATTGGACTCATTCTGTTCATAAGGTAAGCTTCAGTTTGCTCATTCTGTTTCATGGAACCCTCGAGCCAGTTGTTGTGCATTGCATAATTGAACTGTCAAGTATGAAGCATATTGAGTGTTATCTGTTATTAGTTGTTTGTTAATTGAGATAAATGTGATGCATGTGCTGGATATATATATACATACACATGCTTGAATTTGTGCTAATTACAGATGGCTATATATATATTAGCCGCTGAGTTGTGTAGCTCACCGCCTATTATTCCCTCCTCAAGTGCGGATCAAGAAGATAAGTAACCCTTGCAAGGCATTTGGATACTCCAAGCTAGCTAGACGTCTTTTGGATTAAGTTAGTAAGACTAGGTTAGCTTTATAAACACATCAAACATGGAGCATTCATCTGTATTTGTATTGTTTGTACCAAGCTACTAATGTTGATTGTTATTAATGTTAAGCTCAAATTGTGTTTGGTTTTGTTAATGAAATATGATTACTTTTGTTTATGATTTTTCAAGTTTTATATTGCGTTTCATACTTCAGGTCTGTTTAGGGGTGAAATCAGTGTTAAAACTTCGAGGGAAAAATTCTGAATGATATTGGTAGGATTGGTAGAAATTGCCTATTTGAAAGTTGTAGAGGATCTTTCTAGCTTTCCAACGGTATAAAGTTTGTAAGTTTTGGATACCATAGTGGAAAGTTATGATCATTTGAAGTTTGTGTTGCTGTATAAGGTAAACATTCGGGACAACTGCATGGTTTGGAAAATTTTAACTCTTATAGAGGAAAAAATTGTTTTTGAGGTCTTCATGGGACTTGTAAGTCTAGAAGTCTTCCTTAAAATGGTCCAAGAATGGCCTTAATCCAATAAATGTTGTGAGAGTTATGCCCTTTTGATTGTTTTAGTCTTACTATGAGGTCATCTTCGTCTTAGTATGACGTCAACTTCATCTTAGTTTTTCGTCTCAGTATGATGTCATCTTCGTCTTAATATGACGTCAACTTCATCTTAGTTTTTTGTCTTAGTATGACGTCATCTTGGTCTTAGTATCACATCAGCTTCATCTTAGTATAATGTCAGCTTTGTCTTAGTATGACGTCATTTTCGTCATAGTATGACGTCAGCTTCGTCTTAGTTTTTCGTCTTAGTATGACGTCATCTTCGACTTAGTGTGACGTCATCTTTGTCTTAGTTTGACTTTTTCTTCGTCTTAGTTTGACCTTTCTGCTTCCTTCTTCTGCTCTATTTTTTCCCCTTTTAGAGGCTGAATCTTGCTCTGATTTCTTCACGAAAGTTGTAGATCTCAAAGTCCTCCTTCTAACCGTCTAAAAATAAAATTAATCCAACTTCTGTAGCAAAAGTTATGGTAGTTACGCCAAGGCATATACAATATGAGTAAGGTCATAAACATGTTGGATTCTTTTGACCATAACTTTTTCGTCCGACCTCCAAATTTAGTGATTCTTCAAGCATTGGATTCCTAGTATGTTTTTCTTCCTTTCCACAAAAATTGATAGCTTTTAGCGTTGGATTTGAAAAGATTATTGGAAAGGAAGTGAGGGTTCACAGAAATAACCCTATAGGGAAGCCCGCTCTCGCTTTATGACTCCGGATAGTTGGGCTCCGAAAACGATGTCCAACATCTTGTGGTATCAGAGCTTAGGTTTTTCCTAGGCTTATATTGCATAGTAGGATGAATTATTATGCTACATGATTAATTGTTTGCATTGTTAATTTGATTGAATTGCATTAGGTGATATGCACACCATGCATACATGTAGGAATTTATACTAAATTGAAATTTAGTTAATCGGTAGTGTTACTGTAGGAGTAAGATGCCGCCTCGCAGAAAGACACGAGGAGTATTGCAAGGATCAATTGCACTTGACTCTCTAAGAAGAGAGTAGAGTACTAATGAGTCTGTAGCCCCAGGAAATGCTGAGGCTTCTGTAGGGCCTAGTTGTGAGCTCATTCAGTCACAATCGCGGGAGTCTTCTCTTCCGCAAGAGCAAGTGCCTGCTCCATTAAATCTGAGGATGTTTCAGGCAATTGCTCAAGCCATGGGCCAGATGCCACAATCTTCTATTCCGGCCCCAAGTAAGAAGGGAAAACAGTTTGACAAGCTTAGGAAGTATGAAGCAGTGGATTTCTATGGGACCACGGATCCAGAAGAAGCCTGAACTTGGTTGAGAAAGACCGAGAGAATACTAGATTAGATGGATGGTGAGGATGATGAGAAGGTTGTGTATGCTGCAAGCCTGTTACAAAGATATGCTTTGCATTAGTGGGAGAGTGTGCCTGAGAGCCAAATGAGACCATTAGTACTAGCATGGAAGGATTTCTTGAGAGTGTGTTTAAGAAGAAGTACCTGTCTGAGGTTTATATTCAGCAGAAGTAGAGAGAGTTTCTGAGTCTCACGCAGAGGGAGATGACAGTGAGTGGGTATGAGTGTCGATTTACACATTTGGCCCGATATGTAGTTGAGCTGATGATGAGTGAGGCAGTTAAGTGATGTAGATTTGAATCAAGTTTGCACCTAGCCATAAGAGAGAAAGTGGTGGTGCAGAATTTTAGTGACTTCTAGCAGTTAGTTGAAGCGACTTCAAGGGTGGAGAACATTGAGAATATCAAGAATGCCGTGCACAAAAAGAGAAAGGGGACAAAACAGTTTAAGAGGGGAGGTGATACTTTTATTCTTGAGAGAAGTGCCAGGACTTTCCTTGTACAGTCTGAGGAGAGGAGCAGTGGGGCAAGCAAGCCTAAACCGATGAGAGCTCCTACTGTTTCTCATCATGCCTCAGCTGTGGGAGGCAGTAGAAGGGGTAAAGGGGACAAGCACCAGCTAAGGTGTTTGCATTGACACGGGAAGATGCAGAGGCAGCTCCAGAAGTCATAATTGGTATGGTTAAACTATTTGACGATGATATTGTTGTTTTGACTGATCCGGGTTCTACTCATTCATTTGTGTCATTGATTAGAACTGTGAATGGTGGAGAATTTAGCCCATTGAATACTCCTTTGATGATGAGTACTCCAATAGGCCAATGTATTATTATTAGTCAAATATTTAGAGATTACGAGATATTTGTTGGAAAGGAACAACTAGTAGTGGATCTAATGCCATTGAGGATGGGAGGATTATATGTGATTTTGAGGATGTATACCTTAGACAAATATAACGCCAATTTGGATTGCAAACAGAAGATCGTAGAGTTTGAAATTGGTAATGGCAGAAAGGCGATGTTTATGGGGGACAGAAAAGCGAGTCCGACTAAAATGGTTTCGACATTAACAGTAGAAAAATTGACGAGGAAAGGATGTGAAGCATATTTGGGCTATGTAGTAGACACAAAGGCAGATAGAGGGAAGTTAAAGGAAATACCTGTGGCCATGGAATTCCTGGATGTCTTTCCCAAGGAATTACCAGGACTACCACCACCTAGGGAAATTGAATTTCCCATTGAGCTTCTTTCGGGCACAATGCCAATCTTGATTCTGCCTTATAGAATGGCTCCAATAGAATTGAAGGAGCTTAAGGAGCAGTTAGAAGATTTACTGGAGAAAGGGAGCATAAGGCTGAGCTCTTCACCTTGGGAAGCTCTAGTCCTTTTTGTAAAGAAAAAAGATGGATCGTTGAGGATGTGTGTGGATTATAGGAAGCTCAACCATGTCACTATCAAGAAAAGATATCCACTCCCCCTTATCGATGATTTATTTGATCAATTGCAAGGGGCAAGAGTTTTTTCTAAGATAGATTTGAGATCGGGATATCACCAATTGAGGATAAAGGAGTTCGATGTGTTAAAGATTGCTTTTAGAACACGGTATGGCCACTTTGAGTTCTTGGTCATGCCTTTTGGGTTAATGAATGCACCTGCGGCTCATGGACATGATGAATCAAGTCTTCAAGCCTTTCTTAGACCAATTTGTCATAGTCTTCATTGATGATATATTGGTTTATTCCAAGAGTGACAAGGAGCATGAAGAATAATTGAGGCTTGCTTTGAAGACATTAAGGGAGGAGGAGTTGTATGCCAAATTGGATAAATGTGAATTTTGGCTAAGAAAAATGTTCCTTGGAAATGTAATTTCAGAAAAAGGGGTGCATGTGGATCCGAGAAAGATAGAAGCGGTTGTGAAATGGGAAGCACCTAAGAATGTAGCTGAAGTGAGAAGTTTCTTGGGATTAGTCGGGTATTATAGAAGATTTGTGGAGGGCTTTTTTATGATAGTTGCTCCGCTTTCCAAATTGACAAGGAAGAATAAGAAATTTGTGCGGACTGAGGAGTGTCAGAGCAGTTTTGAGGAGTTGAAGAATAGGCTCACAACTGTACCAATTTTGACATTGCCTTCCAATGATGATGGATACATAGTGTACAGTGATGCCTCAAGGAAGGGATTAGGGTATGTGTTGATGTAAGGAGATAAAGTGATTGCCTATGCTTCTAGGCAATTAAAGCCTTATGAGATGAACTATCCTACACATAACTTAGAATTGGCTGCTATAATTTTTGCATTAAAGATTTGGAGACATTACTTGTATGGAGTCACTACTGGGGTATTTACAGACCACAAGAG
>JANVCL010000008.1:11135811-11149579 GCA_026546855.1 Erythroxylum incrassatum | reverse complement strand
CAATAGTACAGTGCCATTGGGTAGCAATTTTCGCTACCAAAAATTGACTGGTTCGCCAATTGGCAATTTTTTCGGTCCGGGAATTTTCTCCAGAAAAATCCAGAAAAATTCCTAAAAATCTCTTAAAATAGAAAACATTCAATGGCACACTCAGAATAATTTTTCAAACCCGTTAACCTCGTTAATCACAATAGAATTGTATTAGGCACGAAAACCGGGAATGTCATGTATGCATGTACAGTAAGTTCATGTGCACAATTGCTACTGTGTAACAATCCTATTATGCATGAGCAGTCCTATGTAATCTCAACCTATCTCATCCTATGCCAAAATTACCATTCTACCCTTTCAGTTGAGGGTGGGATGTTACATAGGAATTTTGGAAACTACTGAGCGATGACATTGCGGTCTAACTATGTAGCTTCATCAAGATCTTTGCCTTTCCATTTAATCAGAACTTGGGGAATAATAGTACCTTTGACATTAAACACTCAACTATCAATGACCAATTTTGGGACTGTGGTGGTATCATCAGAAGTCACAAGGTCTGGGAGGGGAGAGACTAGAAAAGTAACATCACCACGAGCAAGCTTCAATTGAGACATGAAATACTAGATGGATCTTTGCAGTAGTAGGAAGAGTACGTTTGTATGCGTCAGTGCCAACTCGTTGAATGATCTCGAAGGGTCTATAATAGCGGATAGAAAGCTTGAGAGAACGTCGAGTTGCCACTTTCAATTGCTTATAAGGTTGTAATTTTAAATAGACCATGTCACCTACTAAGAACTCTCTTTCAATGCATCGTTTGTCTGCTTGTTGCTTCATTCTATTTTGTGCCTTAAGCAGTTGGTCCCTCAAAATAAGCAATTTATTATGGCACTCTTGCAAATATGTCTCAACAGAGGCTATGGTAGAAGGTGTATGGGGGTTGGTTCTGAGGCTAAAGGGACTTGGGTAGGTTTGTAGTCGTAGAGGACCTCAAAAGGGGTTAGTTTAAAGGTTAAATGAAAATTGGTGTTGTAGCACCATTCAGTGAGAGATAGCCATAAAGCCTATGACATTAGGTTGTCATGAACCATACATGTTAGATAATTTAGATGATTTTCTAAGCAGCGATTCAACCTATTTGTCTAACCATCGAATTGTGAGTGGTAGGTTGAACTCATGTGAAGGTTAGCCCTAAGAGCAGTGAATAATTCTTTCCAAAATGAGCTAGTGAAGAGAGTATCTCGATCTGCAATAATTGTATAAGGAAGTCCATGGAGTTTATAAATGTTGTCAAGGAAGAGCTAGGCAACGTGTTTTGCTATGTATGGATGAGACAATGTCGAAAAATGACCATATTTAATAAATTTGTCAATAAGTACCATAATAGAGTCCTTCTCCCAGATTTTGGTAACTCATTGATGAAGTCCACGCTGATTTGGTCCCATGCCTATGTCGATACTGTTATTGGATGGAGTAATCCAAGGTATGTAACTTGCTTTGGCTTACACTATTGGAACACCTTACATTTACTTACCCATTCAACCATTTGTTTCTTCATTCCAGGCTAATAGAAAACCACCTTCATGCGTTGATAAGTCCCCTGTGAGCTAGCATGACCACTTAAAGCAAACCCATGCTTGAATTATGTCAACCTTAGTCTAAAATCTTCAGCGTTACCTATATAAATTCTCCCTTTAAATATGATTAGTCCCTACCTTAGAGAGTAGTCTTCTTGATTAGAAGACCCTAATATTGCCATTTATGCCAGAAAGTCTTGAGCCCAGATATCATCACAATAGCTTCTGTTCAATCTTCTATCCAGTCTGGAACAAGATAGGAAATGGCATAACAATCGGAATGCACAGCTTTTCTTGATAAGGCATTAGCTACTTTGTTCTCCACACCCTAGCGGTACACTATAGAATAACCCAGCCCCAATAGTTTAGAGAGACCTTTCTTTTGTAAATGAGTGTGGAGCTTTTGCTATAGTAGAAAACGCAGGTTATCATGATCAGTTTTTATAATAAAAGAACTTCCCTCCAAATAATGTCTCCAATGCTCAATAGCGAGTAGGACCGCAAGGAGTTCCTTGTCTTAAATTGACAACCACTGACTCCTGCTGCTAAGGCTTTGCTTAGATAGGCAATTAGAAGATGCCCTTGCATGAGCACATCACCAATGGTAGTATCACTTGCATCAGTTTCAAGGATAAATGGCTTTGAGAAGTTTGGTAGGGCGAGAACAAAAGTTGAGCACATGACAAGCTTAAGCACCTCAAAAGCAGCTTGTGCAAAGGAAGACCATAGGAAGGAATCTTTTCTTGATAAGTTTATGAGAGGCCTGTTGATAGCACCATCATCTTTCACGAAACGCCTATAATAGCCTATGAGATCAAGAAACCCCTTCAACTCCTTCACTGTGTTAGTTGTCAATCAATTGCTCATTGCTTCGATCTTTAATAAGTCTGTGTAGACTCTTCCATGTGAAATAATATGGTTAAGATACTCGATTTGAGTCTTTGCAAAGGAACATTTAGAGAGCTTGAGGAATAATGGGTGATCTTTTAGTAATTGAAAGACCGTCCTCAAATGCACCAAGTGTTAGCTAAAAGATCTGCTATAAACAAGTATGTCAAAAAAAACTAAAACAAATTTCCTCAAATGCGGTTCAAATACATTTATTCATCAGTGATTGAAAAGTTATTGGGGCGTTAGTGAGGCTGAAGGGCCTCAAGTAGAACTCATAATGGCCTAAGTGAGTTTTGAATGTTGTCTTTGGTATGTCATCCTTATGCGTTTATATTTGGTGATAACCAGCGCGTAGGTCCAACTTGGAAAAATAATGAGCATCATGCAATTCATCAAATAGGTCCTCTATATGAGGAATGGGGAATTTGACCTTGATGGTTATTAAATTGAGTTGGTGATAATCAACACAAAAATGCCACGAACCATCCTTCTTCTTGACTAATAGCACTAGTGAAGCAAAAGAGTTGTGGCTAGGTTGAATAACACCATAGTGAAGCATTTCTCTAACCAATTTCTCAATTTCTTCCTTTTGAAAATGTGGATAATGGTATGGTCTTAAGTTCACTAGTTAGGAAATAGGTTTGAGAGGGATTTTATGATCACAAGAACGTTGAGGAGGTAATCCCGTAGGTGAAGCAAATAATTCCTAGAATTCAGTTAGTAAAAATTAAAGCTCATAAAAGTGGTTACCAGGTTATTACTGAGGGAGTACATCAGCAGTTGGCCATATTGCAAATAGTTGAATTGCACTATCGTTCTTAACCAAAAAAACAAAGTTCCTTGCAAGTGATAGAGCCCAAACGAGCTTGTTACTCTTCTTTTACCCCTTTAACACTAACTTACGCCCATTATGATCTAAAGACAATGATAGATTTGTAAAATCGAAAAGGATAGGGCTAAAGCTCTTCATCCAATCGACCCCTAACACCATGTCACACCCTCCTAAGTGTAGTACTCCTAGGTCTACCTTGAATGTTAGTCCCTGTATACTCCACTCAAACCCTACACAACAAAAGTGACTATGAATTTTGTTGTCATTGGCTACCATCACTATAAGAGGATTCGTAGCTTGCATTGGTAAATGTAATCTTTTGGCTAGTTAAGAGTCTAAAAAACTATAGGTACTTCCACTATCAATCAAAATTAATAATGCCCTTCCTTGAGTCAATCCCAGAATTCTAATGGTATTGAATGCTACTATGCCTTTAAGTGCATGCAACGAGATGGCTATGGGTTCCTCTTGAGCTCCCAATTTTGGTTCAGAGTTGTTTCCTTAACTAATTGCCTATGGTGATTGAGGATCATCCTCGTGGTTTACCCCTTGAAGCTCTACTACATCCTCCTGAGCAACAATACAGTGGAATTGTCTCTTTCGACTTACATGTCCTAGAAATTACCTTTCCCGGGAAAGAAAACAAGCTCCAGGCTCTCTTTCTTGGTCCTAACTTGTTGTATAATTGGGTTTTAAGTTAGTAATAGCTCCCTTTGGTGCTCCTATGGACCTATTATTTGATGATAAGCTCGAAAATGATGGTTGTCCCTTCTATCTACATAGCAGAGCTTCTATTGATACTCCTTGCAGTCTGGCTTGCTCAAACGCCTTAGCTAATGATTAAGGTCTGAACATTTTGACCATAAGTCTCAATGTGTCAGAGAGGCCACTGAGAAAACTTGAAATAAAATAGGATTCCGTCAAAGTTGGGTTGGATTGTGGCATAGCTGAACGAAGGTCTTCAAATTACTCTTGATATGCTTCAATCGAACCCCATTGCTTAAGTTTATTAAATTCTTCTACGATATCAACCAGCTATCTATAGTGAAACTTACGATTTACTGCCCCCGTAAACGCTTCCAATTACCCTTTTTGTTCAATCCAACCCTGAACCATACATCGAGTTTCCCTTCTAGGTGTATGGAGGCCACCTCCACCTTAAATTCTTCAATGACCCCAAAAATTCGAAAATATCTTTCACACCTCCTAATCCAGCTTCTCGAATTTCTACCATAGAAATAAGGGAAGTCTAGCCTTGGAATGAGGTTTTGGTTAAAGCTTTTGTTTCCTCCTGTTAACTTGTTGAGACCCATCTGACTGGTATTACCCTCTTCCAAGGCATCTAATGCAACACCTTTGCCCTTACCATTCTCTAAGTCCTTATCTCCTGAAGGTGGTAATATACCAACACCTCCCAAACATCCCACTCTACTACCTCTTGGGTCATATTGCATCTCAGGAACTTTGTTTTCAGCTTGAGTTTTAAAGAGACAGAAGAGTTCCTCCATCTGGGTTGTTATATCTTATAACCCAGTGTCCATGGTATCCACCTTTGAGAATCGTCACTCCATATTTTCCTGCAGCTCACCAAAGGTTCTTCTAATTTGTTCTTCCATAGAGTTTACTTTTTCTTCTAGGTTCGAGCTCCCAGCCATGGTTATATTCTTCTTTCGCGCTAGTACTAGGGTAGAATTGTTCTAATCTGATATTTGTAACAGATCAGGGATTAGGTGAGAAGAGAAAAGAATAACTGATAAGAAAAAGAGTAGAGAAGATTTGAAAAGAATATTTATTAATGGTATTTTTGTCCGTCTTCCGTATATAGAGGAACTGCGTATGTATGGATTCCTTTCCTAGCTTGTCGTAAAAGAATAACAACTTTGTAACAAACACAAACAATTAGTAAAATAGTACCTAACAATTAGAAAAATAACAAAACGGCCCCCTCAAATTCTTGATTGTTATAGTGAGTTTTTGAAACACTGAAAAAAAAACAATTAAAAGGTGAAGAAAAGCATTTGGGATGAAAGAAAGAACAACTTTTAGGAGAAAAAGCAAGAAATCAATCAAGATTCATCAATGAATTAAAGATTCAAGGATTCAAGGAATATGATGACGTTATCTTTTATCTATTGTTCTTTCTTGTTTATTGTTAATATTTTTTAATTGTGAATTAATTGGGATATAAATTTATGTGCGATAAACCATAGGGCTTGATGTTTTAATTTAAATTTTCTTAGTTGTCATGAGAATTGTTCATTATTATATTGTGTTGAACAAAATATTCTACACATTTTTATTCAACTTCAAAATTCATAGATTAGAATGAATAGATTATATATATGGATAGATCATAACATGAATAGTGAGTTACATAGAACCATAAAAAAAGGACCACATAAAATTCTATATAAGGGTCAAACCTATAATAGGATTCACAAAGCAGAGTAATACATTCTTAAGAATTCTGATTAGAAAGAAATTTTAGTCGATCAACATAAGGATAAGAGATATATTACTCGAGAAAGAATATAGCTATGATATTGGAAATCTAATAGATCCAAGAAATAGGATTAATCATTGAGTCAAAATAAATTCAATATATAAAAAATGGTTCTGTAAAAATTTCTACATAAATCTTACTTATTTATTAGTTGTTTTAATTTTATTCACTGCTTTAGTTTTGTTATTTAAATTAATTTTATTTATTTTTAATCAACTACTTGATTTATTATATTAAATAATAGAAAAACAGTCGGTACTAATAATTATAATTATCGCGGGATGGAGAATCAACTCACCTAAAATACACTATAAGAAATAATTAATATACTTACCTAAGTGATTTATATAATATTATTTTATATTTTGTTGATTTTTATCAGGTTACCATGCATCATTCGAATAATTATGATTAGTCGTTCCATTTCTCTGATGCTGAGACTCATTGCTTTAAATTATTTTTCTATCATTGGATGTGTATCAGATCTTAGTGTGATGTGCCTTGGTTAGAATAATCCTTCAATTTCATGCTAAGTACTTTAAATGCGACGCAAATGCCTAGTACATGTCGACAATTTTTTTGAGCTATATTATCCTTCCAATCAACAAGTGATTCTCTTAACATACGACTTGTCCTTTGTTATTAAAACATAACCCTAATATAGACTCGGTATTAAAAAAAATTTATATAATTGCTATGAACATCTTTTTGCACAAATTACTTCCTGTAAAAAAAAATTGATATTTCAGTACACAGAAAGGGTTATATACATTTGCAACTTTGGTAGTGATCAAATAATTATAACGAATTTGTATAACAAGATCTCCTCTAAGCGTGATTACTTATCCAACTATTATATTTAGTTATAATATGAAGCAGTTTGCAAAACCAAGAGAATTCCAAAATAGCCCCTATTTGTGTATGCAATATGCATCTATTCATACGCACCGCATCGAGTGTAAAACCGTACAATGCGTAAACTCTTATCTTCCTCTTACCTTTCCTATCCCTACCGATCCACTTGTCTCAACTTTTGACCTGATTACTCATAATAAGTAGACAAATTAATTAAAACATTGAAAACTTTTGTAGCTTTAAATATCTCAGTCGACAAAAGTTCATGCACTGGATTTGACATACCTGGTTGCCTTAGTGTTGAATACGTGTTGTATGAGAGAAAGTGCAAGCTGGGCGGATCCCTCTTCATAAACAATAACACGAGAAGGCTAAAATACTTTTCTTCTAAATAATTTTCTAGTTGTTCACCCTTGTCCCAAACACAAGGTATGTCATGTGTAATTTGTCAAGCTCCACTAAACACACAGCTCCAGCGAATATTGATTCATATTTATTTATTATAATTTGTGGTAGATTGATTTTGGGAAAATATCTTCAAATACTCTTCAGCATTATTTAAGTCTCTCTTATTCCTCATTGTTATCATTATTGTCCTTGTAATGTCTTCAAGTATAAAATAATTGGAAGTTGGCGTGAATTTATCCTTTGTTACTATCAATAATGTCACAACATGCGTTTGGGGAAATAAGCACCGTGGCCTGGCCCATCGTTAACAAAATCAGCGCCGCGTTCTTGTTTGACCTGAGCTCCATCCACTAAACATGGTT
Source organism: Erythroxylum incrassatum (assembly GCA_026546855.1). Classification (NCBI taxonomy): domain Eukaryota; kingdom Viridiplantae; phylum Streptophyta; class Magnoliopsida; order Malpighiales; family Erythroxylaceae; genus Erythroxylum; species Erythroxylum incrassatum. The sequence continues at coordinate 11,142,163 of JANVCL010000008.1, read as the reverse complement.
CCATTGGTTGCTTTAGCAATTTCCTTTTTCCCATAAATTCTTTATTCTCCATTGTCGTTCACTCTAATTACTGGTATAGCTTTTGCAGAATTTTATAACTCCTGTCTTCAGTAATAGAACAACTAGTCTATGTTGATTTGCAATTTTTAATCCGTAACAGAAGGAAACCATGACATATATTAACCAAAACAAATAAGCAAAAGAGTAAAAATAAAATATGGTATAAAGCGATAATTAAGCAACTCCTCGTATTTGATATTCTCTAGCAAATTATGTACGGATCGGATGCAACTTACCATATTTTTTCCCCTCAGTGACCCTAAAAACTAAAAAGGGGAATTACTATTCTTGATAAAACAACCATGCAAGTCAATAATACGTCTATATATACACGTCCTTCCGTAAACCATCAAGTTAACGTTCCTCCAAACTATGATTAGCTATATATATTACCTACTCCCTCAATTTTTCTTTTCAAATTATGCATAATAGCCCTTAATTTTCTCATATATCCTTAAATTCTCCCTTATACTTTATTAAAGTTAGACTGTGTCTAGTGGAACTGACTCTGATCTTAATTTTACAATGACTTGGAAATCGTCCAATTGAAATTTTGACAACACAAATGTGATCCGTTTAGGAGTTCCTCAATTGCCAATTGTGTTCAAATTGTCACTTATGCACAATATACACTTACACATTATATCTATGTCTTCTTTCTTATATCACAACTTTTTTCTTGTACACAGTAGCATTAATTAATCTTTTCCCGCGCAAACTTCTTTTTCCGGAACTCTAAAGTGTAGAACACATGATGCAACATTCCAACCTCATTTACCATTTTGTGGATGGCATTTGAAGTAACAAACTTTGCATCAATTTTAAAATAATCAACTTTAACCTTCCCATACATAAGCACAAGTAGAGATAATCATGTCACAAGGGTATATTTCTGAATACATTCTGTTAATAAATAATTCCATATGAAAAGCTGTCAGACCAATATATTATTTCATCTTATAGTTGTAACACAAAAAATAATAAGCAATTATATGCGCGTGTCATCTTCGTAAACAAAAGGTCAATATAAACTTCTGACGTTGGTTAATTTAATAAAGACTATAATTCAAGTGGTGCTATATGCTCCAAGTATTTCTTTTCTGCGCTATGTTTGTTCGCTAACATAACATTGACTTATCCTGTATATATTCCTTGTAGCCTAATGGCGAAAGCAATCAGAATCAGATGTCTGAACACGTAGTTATATATTCATCGTTTAGTTATGTGAAACCACAGGTCAAAAGCTAAAGTAGTTTTGGGATAACGCATAAATAAAGAAATGCAACAGATGCTGATTTATTGCAGGAAGGGATATATATCTTTTTACAGGTCATCTTAGTTTAGCTTTGCAGGAAGGTTTCAAGATCTACTATTATATTAAGGGCTACTTTTGTTGCGTTGTGGACTTAAGTTGAGGAATATTAGCTCAGAGATGCTTTTCCATCCTCTAAAAAATCAGAGGGGCTTATTCTTAGAGTTTTATGGAGGGTGACACTGACAGAGTCAAGTCATTTTCGTCACGCGCAAGTAGGGGTAGTCTAAAGCATTGGGAACAGTTGCGTATCAATAACAAGGGACAAGATAGATAACCATGTTCGCGGTAGTGGACTCCTGACATCCAACAATCCCCTCACGATCAATTTGTTAATCATGGAAAAAGTATTCTTAATTAATGAGACGCAAGCACAAATCCTAAAATCAAGATTACTAGGCCATTCTGCTGTATTAATTCCTAAAGGAGAGGTAATCAGATGACGCATAATGATGCAACTGAATTGAAGGATGCATCTATCCATCTTTCTTATTCTCTCAGTCTCTATTTGTATATGTATATATATTGAAAGAATCTTCTATTTTTGAATAAAATTCTGAGAGGGTCTTTACTTTTTACTATTGATAACTACGGAAGTTGTTGGCCAACATGTATGGTTAGTCGACCTCTTTCAGAAACCAAGTGAACTTACTCGTCATTTTTAACTCTCTTTGAGACGAGTGAATTCGATATAATTCAGTTAAAGTGGCTATTGGGTTCCCCATCTTCATTCTTCAACTGGGACCTGGAACTGCTACCAAGTTCACCAAAAGACATAGACAAGACAAGAATGAGCCATGGAGGACCATATCTTAAATATCTACCGTAGATTTTTGTCACATTTCTAACCCAGAAGAATAGCATCTTTCAGCCTTTTAAGTAGAATCCTTCCAAGTTTTAGAAGCTAGGGTTTATTCTTTTCCCTTATATGCCAAAAAAAGGTAGTAGGGATCATTCCACAACAACCAGATCCCCACCACCTTCACCAACAACAGTTTCAAAACAACAAAATCCGGAGTCTAAGTGTTGCAAACAGTCCCTTTACACATGCTTCCATGATTATGATAGAATTTGATCTCATCAAGTTTCACTGAAGGAAAATGCCACACCAAACTTGTAATGGGTCTCTTACTAGTCTAAATTCAATAATGGCACGACTGAAAAAGATAGAAGCATGGCAACAGAGACCCCACTGCCAAGAGAGTAAGGTGGAAACAAAGGAATTTACACTTGGCATATATACCTTCTTCACAGCTGGTCTTCTGGAAATTCAAGTAGCTAGACACCAAATGGATCGAACCTGGGACCACTACATGCCATGTTAAAATGATAACTTGACTATCCTGTTGTATTCTTTGCAAAGGATATTCTCTTTTGAAACAAAATAGGATGACCAGTTTATTTAGCTGGCCAGTCCACTGAAAATGTCATGAGCTATAATTTTCCTGATGGGTTGCGCAAGTAGCTACTATGGTTTCTGAAAACTAACAAACCAGTAGTTATTTCTTTCCATGATTGACCATCAATAGATAGTCAAATAAGAGATGCCAATCAATGCACCATAATTAACAATCATATCACGCATATATATAGATTATGACATATAAAGATGAAAAGTTCCACTCTTTATCGATATCCTGTTCGAGTAATTGAAATTGTAGTTCTTTCTTGAAACTCAAAATAACCTTATAAGAAATTGAGAAAAGTTTACCATTTGCATCATGAAATTGAAAATAATTGAAGACCTTAATTTTTAGCGTAACATCTGCATAAATTCTGATCACTTCAGTTACCTTCAATCATGCAGCTCCTTTTTCAGAAACTCATGTTGATGAACTGAACCAACGAGCAAGAGGAAATATAAGCATATAGTTCTTTCCAAGGATGCGGTTTGTACGGTCATACTAAATCTGGTGAGAAGCATAAAGAAGCCACTCCTCAAGGTCGTTAATGTTGTGCCTCAATTACACATCTCTAGATGCCAGGCTGCATTATTCGTTTTGATAGCCACCAAATAATTAATAATATATACTTTTAAGTCAGCTTTTGCGTATATTTAGATAGAATTGATACCATATTTCCCCAAGAATCGATTTTTTTTGAATTATTGTTTTAGATATATAACTCGCGAGAAATTCCTTTGACACAATTTCCGCTAAAAGTTAAACTTGAGCTAATAAAGTGGGAAATAATCCTATCTACCATATGGGTCAATCCCTTGCACTAAGACCTCAAGTTTAATCCCGAGTCATACTGATTGCTGAGCAACTGGGCAATTCATCAGAAACAATAGATAGGTAACTATAAAGGTCCAAACTACTTGCAGAAAACGTAGTGTGCTAGTCAGCTATGTGATGCTTGCAAGATGAGTCATTATTTTGATGAAAGTGGAGACAACAAATCTTCATTATATCTTTTATAACTTGTTTAAGAATCACTTGTTCATGAGGCTACAGGATATCGCAAGAGATATTATTATTAGTCACTCACAATCTAAAATTCTCAATATGAAAGCTTAAATCCAGTAATGAATTTTGTTGCATAGAAGTCCTTGTCCTTATTAATTATTCGTGTGATCCATACATAGGCCTTTAAACATCTCCTATTTGTACTGCAGCCATGCATCATCAGAATGATTAGCATTACTCAAACAATTTGTATCTTTTTATTCAATTTTTATTGAGATTAATAATAATTAAATGTTAAGTAAATTTTAATTTAGAGATCAATTACTTAAATAATTATCTTAATATCTTTTACAATATCTACTAATAAAAACTAATTATATTTTATTAAAATAAACATTTGTAAAATTTTGTTTATAAATTAATATTTATTTTAGCATATATTTTAATTATTAAAACTAATGTATTATTATACATAAGTGTTTGATATTTTAAAAAATCATAAATAAACTATTTTAAAAATTACATAATTTAAATAATAATTAATTTAATTTTTAGATTAATTTTAATAATAAATTGATTTACTGATAATTAATAATAAAATTTAAATAATATATATTTAATTAATCATATTATAACAACAAATTAAAATGAGTTTTCATTTGTTATAAAACTAAAAGATAAAAAAGAAAATTAAAAATCCAAACGAACTGATTTTTAATAGAATTTTAAAAAAAAAAGTAAAAACGGAACTAACTAAAGTAGCCTACATTTTTATTGGATCTTCAGCCTCTTGAGTCTTGTCTAAAGTAATGATCCGGATTTAGTTTACAGTGGACCCCACAAATCAAGAATTAGAAAAGTTAATGACCTTTTTAAGCTATTGCTTATCTTAAATGTCATACACAAAACGTTGAGACCTTTGAACTATTATATCATTACTATTAACATCATTTATTTGTAATAAATAAAATATACAAACTAATTATTTCCTAGTTTATCTTTATTCAGATCACTAAAATAAATAAATAAATAAATAATCACATACCCTCTCTTTTTTTTCTTGCCGTGAACTGTTTCCTGATTCTTTATAAATTTATCAATCGTATCGTATAGGCAAAAGAAAGAAATGAACTCCATTGAGCCAGCTCGATAGTTTGCACAGCAGTTGTCACCGTCCAATAATAAGCCCTCCATCTGTCTCTTTTCTATCTTGTGCAAGTGCGTCCCTCTTCTCTTCCTTGAATTTCTCTCGACCTCTCCTTTACGTTGTGGGACTGCAGAGCCACATCACAGGGAATTTGGGTTCCAAATTCTATCAGAGACTGACAAGTCTCCATTGTAAAAGATTACAGATTTTTAAAATGCCAAGTCTCTGTTTTAGTTAGCAACCTACGACATTAAGGCCATCCATCTATAAACATTAATAATCTTAAACTTGGGTTCTAGCATTCAACCCAATTGTAATTTGCACATAGTTTTTATTATTTTAAAAAAGGTATATAATAAGGCATTTAAGAAAATCATATGAAAGAGTTTAGAAGTTAAAAGAGTTCCTATGATCTATACACGAGTTGTTAAAGATATGTTTAGAAGTGTAAAGATTAGTGTAAAGATGATAGAAAGAGATAAAAAAACATTTTTATATCGATATTGAACTGCAATAAGGCTCCTTATTGAGCTACTTTTTGTTTGCTGTAATTATGGATAAAATCACCAAGAATATCCAATGACATATTTCTTAGTGCATGTTATTTGCTAATGACATTATTTTATTGGACAAGACAAAAGAGAGTGTCAATGTTAAGTTAGAACTTTGGAAAGATACGTTCGACTTAAAAGACTTTAAACTGAGCATGACTAAGACTGAATACTTAAAGTGTAACTTTTTATACCATAGGGTGAGCATTTGATGTGGAGGTAAAGATTAGATCAGAAATTATAATGCAAAAAGAGTGTTTTAAGTATTTAGTATTTATCATTCAAAACAATAAAAAGATTGATGAAGATATAATTCATTTTATTAGATCGAGGTGACTTAAATGAAGAAATGCATCAGGAGTTTTATATGACAAGAAGATATCACTCAAGTTCAAAGGTAAATTCAATCATTTAGCGATTAAGTTGACCATGCTCTATAGGAGGGAGTATTGGCCCATCAAAGAGGTGCATAGTCATAAGTTAATGATGATAGAAATGAGGATGTTTCGTTGGATATACAACCTGACTAAAAGTGATAAGGTTATGAATGTATTGGTAAGAAACAAGTTAAAGGTAGCTAATATTAATAGAAAATTAAGGAAAACAAGGTTTAAGTGGTTTGAACATATTAAGAGAAGATACCTTAACGCTCTAATGGTAAGATGCGAAAAGATTGTATTTAGAGATTATAAGAGGACAAAAATGAAGGCTTAAGAAGAACTGGGGAGAGATAAAAGGGATGGCAATTGTACCCGAACCCGATGGGTACCCGATAAAATTACCCGAACGGAGGCGAGTATGGGGAGCAAATTTTTACCCGTGGGGCGGGTATGGGGGGTTAACAAAAATACCCGTCGGGTATGGGGCGGGTATG
>JANVCL010000008.1:11114960-11135711 GCA_026546855.1 Erythroxylum incrassatum | reverse complement strand
CTGCCCCCATTCAAGGGGCGAGCCTTGGAGCAACTGATAAAGGTTACTCCTTTGTGACCAAAAGGTCATAGGTTCGAGTTATGAAAATAGCCTCTTTATAAAAAAAATGTAAAGGGAAGGTTATGTACATTCATGAACCTCTTTCGACCCTCGTGGGGAATCCTTGTGTAATGGGGTATGCTATGTTGTGTTTTTCTACCCCCTTTCCTTTCTAGCCTTCACCTTCGCTTGTCATCACTCGATGGATACAAACACCACTGGAGGAAGCAGTAGTGGCAGCGGGAGCAAGAAAGCTTTCTTCCCAGGCGGCGACAATGTAGAGGAACCATAGTACCACTAGAGGAAGGAGCAGTTATGACTTATCCATTCTCTTCCGGTGTGGTCTAGTTGAGGCAACGATGCATCATCGAAGGAAGCAATGACAGTATGGATGACGCCAATCACTGCCACTCAATCACTGGTGCTCGCCACCACTCATGTCGACAATGCATTTTGGGTTTATGTTGAGTTTTAGGCTAATGAATATTCATAGTTTTTCATAATCACAATGATTTTATAGTGCTTTTAATTTTCATTTTACTGCTTATATTCTGATTTTATCATTTGGACAAGTGTTCTGTTGGTTTTCATTATGGTGAAAATATCTTTGGGTTATAAACAGTTCGTTAGATTTTGATGTGAAGATTGAACATCAATATAGGTTTTGGTTTCCTTAATCCAATTGAATGTGATTTAGAAGAAGAGACTAACTCTTTTCAATAATGTTAGGAAAATATTCAAAAGAGATTTGACCTATTTATCTTCATATTGTCCAAAAATAGGATCTCTATTTTGCAAATAAAGACTCATATAATGTTTACATAATTTCAAGCCCAACCTGAAAACAAAATATGTCCAACATAAGAAACAAAACCACAATCAAAGAATAGTTAAGATTATATTACTATTTTACCTTATAAGACTAAGACATTAGAAAAACAACTTAATCATATTTAAGTAAAAATTTAGATTAATTATTTATATAATCAAAATAATTAATATTATTCTAATATTTTGATAATTTTCACTTCAAAATTTAAAAGTAAAATTAATCAATCCAACATAAAAATGGTTAACATCAGATTGTACAAATAAATATTGTCTCGTAATTAACGGAAGATCAAATTTTAATTTGATTAGGAATGTCTATAAATTATCAACAAGGACCAACTACAATAATATTAATCTATTGGGCAGTATATGAGATTTGATGACATATAAAATTAGAGAAAATATGGTTAGAAACAAGTAGCATGAAGTGAAACACTCAAGAAACTATTATAAATGTTCATATCCCAATTGCCCATTAAAGAAGAAAGTTGAGAAATCTCTGATGGACATATTATTGAAATAGTTTGAGGGACATTCACAACCGTCCAAAGCCACGGACCACTGGGGGATCGTCATCATCAACTTCTTCACGTTATGCAATTCAAGCTTCTACTTCTTTAATAAATGATATTTAAGCCTAGGGATTAGAAGCACCATTTTGCCATTACTTCCATCAAAACCCTAAAAAACCATTCCAAATTTGCAAATTAACTTATCCTAGTGTGCTAAAATCACCTATAATCAATTTTACTTACTTCTTCAACAATATACAAATAAAATTTTCTACCCAAAATGATGACTAACTCATGCTTTTGTCGCTAAAGGGAATGCATGCCTTATGATCTGTTTTTGTTTATCAATCATTCACAAAACCCATATTTTGTTTTTTTGCTAACAACTTAATGAAGGAAAACAAAGCAGTTTTACAAATAACAAACACAATAGCTTACCACCTAATAATATAGACAACATATGATGTAACAATGTTTGGTGGCTAATGAAATCTAGGTTTAAACAAAAAGTTTTAAAAGTATTAAATTTCATGAACTAAATGCACTTGAGATTTGAAAAAAAGGGAGTTACTCTTTTTTCCTGAATCATATGACTTTTCGATTTTTAGGTTAACAAAATTATTGGAATGGGTTTGGAAGTTCGCATATTTGGATGGTGCAAGGTGGCTTCGATGTCTATGCATTTTATGTGTTAAATATGTCAATGCTTTTGATGAACATGGTGGTAGGTACGAGTTGAGTCAATTAAGGGCATTTTTCATTTATATTCTATTTTTCTATATTTGTTTTTAAATTTATTAAGAAAACTTTGTTTGAGTTTTTAGTTTCTATTTTTGGTTTCTAAGTTGTTGTCTTAGTTAAAGAATTTGAGCATAACAACTGTCGACTACCACGTATTCAACTTTTGCCATTGATAAAGCCGCCAAATTTTGTTTCTTACTAAACTAATAAACTAATGTATTTCCTAAGAATTGTAAAGTTCCATATAAGCTTTTTCTAGCCAAAATACTACTGGCAAAATCCACATTTGAATAACCTATTAAGTCAAAATATGTATTTTTAGGGTATCAAAGTTAGTGAAATGGTATCGCATAATTATCTAAGAATATGCTTAACTACTAATAAATTTCATTCTTTATGGCTTCATTAAAATCTAACACATAGACGAACAATAAAAATGATATTAGGCCTACTTATGGTAAGATAAAGTAAGCTACCAATCATCCCGCGATAGAGTTTTATATCTTCCAGCGTACCTTCTTCATCTTTGTTTAATTTAGTTGTAATGCTTATATATGTCCCCATTGTTTTGGTTTGATCCATTCTAAATTGTTTAAGTAATTGTTCAGTGTACTTTGCTTTATTTATAAGGATACCTTCCTTGATTTCCTCAATCTGGAGTCTACGAAAGAAGTTAAGTTCTCCCATCATACTTATCTCAAACTCCATACTTATACAATTACAAAATTCTTTACACATATTCTCATTAGTAGCAACAAAAATAATATCAACATAATTATGCTTATATGTTTTAATAAAAATTGTAGTGTCAAATTTGTCTTTCAAGAATCCATTTGCTAAAAGAAATGCACTTAACCTATCATACTAAGCTCTAAGATCTTGTTTTAAAGCATATAAGGCTTTGGAAAGTTTATAGATATGGTTAGGTGCATCATGTTTTTCAAAACCTAAAGGTTGATCAACATAAACTTCTTCTTGAATGAAGTCATAAAAAAAGCACTTTTAATATCTATTTGAAATAATTTGAAACTCATATATGATGCAAATGTAAGCAAGAGTCTAATGGCTTCAAGCTTAGTGATTAGAGCAAAATTTTCCTTAAAGTCTATGCTCTCCTCTTGATTGTACCTTTCTCTATTAATCTAACTTTGTTTCTCACAATAATACCCGATTCATCTAATTTATTTTAAAAGACCTACTTGGTACCTATGATTTGGTGATCACTAGGTCTAAGTAATAGGTTTTATACCTTACTCCTTTCAAATTGGTTTAATTTCTAGTAAGAACCTAACTTTCATCATTAAGAGCCTCTTCTATTGTCTTAGGTTCATTTTAAGAGATGAAAACAAAATGAGATATATCTTTAAAGATGATATCTAGTGATTATCCTTTGTTGAACATTACCTAAAATTTGATTAAGAGGATGGTTCTTTTCTAATTTTCAATCTCTTGGGAGTTCCTCATCCTTCATACATCCTTCACTTTGTTCGAAAATGAGTTCATGAGGAATTTTTGTGACAATTTTGTTTCCTTCGAGATCTAGAGACTCTAGTGTTAAGTCAAAATGACTTTACATTCAGTAATTTTGATGAAGACCAAATAATAATAAAAGAAGAAAGTAAGATACAAAAAAATGAGACAGAAGCAGAAAGCAAAATGAGACGGAAGCAGAAAGAAAAATGAGACAGAAACAGAAAACAAAGTGAGACGGAAGTGTAAACTAGAAAGTGAGATGGAAGCAGAAAGCAAAGTGAGACAGAAGCGCAAATTAGAAAGTGAGACGAAAGCAGGAAGAAAAATGAGATGGAAGCAGAAAGCAAAGTGAGACGGGAGCGCAAACTAGAAAGTGAGACAGAAGCAGAAAGAAAAATGAGACGGAAGCAGAAAGAAAAATGAGACGGAAGCAGAAAGCAAAGTGAGACGGAAAAGCAAGCCAAAAGTGAGACGATAAAATGAGACAGAAAACCCGATACCACGTCGGATGAATAATCAGCTTGAGTTAGTTACAGAACTCAACTGAATAACTGATTCTTCAAAGATCAAGAAACAAGAAGAAGCAGTTATCAAGAAGCTGTTGAAGACGAAGATTATAAATACGAGTCAGAGTCGAAGACCATAGAAGTTAGATATTTTTGAAAGAGTTAGTGAAATTTAAAAAAGCTAGAAATTTCATTGTGCTAAATGCAGAGCTATTCTTATCTGTAAGAAAGCTCGAAATATCTTTCAGTTGAAAGAAGAAAAGCAGATAGCCTGAAGAGGCTAAGTGTGAAAAGAATATTTGCTATAAGAGACCTAAAGAGGCTCAGAGTCATAGAATACTTGTAACTTTGCGAAGTATAGTGAAATCTCATAAAGATCTCTGAGGACTGGATATAGCCCACGGTTTGGGGTGAACCAGTATAAATCTGCTGTGTCAACTCTCTCTCAACTCTCAACTACTACTCTTATTGTTTCATACAAGCACTTAGAAAATAAATTGCAATACTTCATATTACTGTTTTTCAAAAGTTTTGAGTAAAGGCAAGTTTTTAAAGAAATTCTTAAAAAGGGGATCATCAAAAAAGGAATACATAATTCAACCTCCCCCCTCTTCCTGTGCATTTTGTATATCGAGTATTAAGTCTATATTAACATGTGATTTACTTCACTTTCATTACTCCATTTACTCCATTTATAGTGTAGCCCTTTGATTCTAGGACTCCAATATAAATGAGATTGTTCGTCAAACTCGACACGTATCTAACATCTATCAAAGTCCTGGTTGTTCCATCGTGATTCCTTAAGCAAATTGAACCAATCCTATTTGTTGTGCAAGGATTGTCATTTGTTGTGTAATCAACTCCACCTTCTAGCTCTCTAAAATCAGAGAACCAATCCTAATTGGGACACGTATGATGGCTACAACCTGAATTGAGCAGCCATGGACTAAAAGGGCTTATTGAGGATGTAACAACCAATGAAAGATCTGAGTCTTCATCATCACACTCAACAATATTCAAATTTGCAACATCCTTTCCCTTATAAGGTTTGTTTTTATTCTTCAACTTTAGACAATCCTTTTTCCAGTGCCCTCTTTCCTGATAAAAGGCATATTCATCTTTGCTCAATTTGAGTCTCGACTTCGATCTCCCTTTCTTTCCTTTAATCTAGCTCTGAGAACCGCCTTTGACTACCAAAGCTTCTGCTACTCCACTTGTCCGTTCTTCCTTTTTCTTCCTTTTCAATTCATGATTGTACAGAGCAGCTATAACTTCACTAAGAGACATATCAACCTTCCCATGAAGTAAAGTAGTTTCAAGAAACTCAAACTCTTCAAGAAAGGATCCCAATAACATCAAAGCTAGATCTTCATCTTCAAATATTACATCCAAGTTCATTAAATCAGTAACTAATTGATTAAAACTGGTGATGTGATCATTTATAGTAGTACCCGGAATATAAGAGAAACGAAACAATCTCTTCTTCATATGAAGCTTATTCTAATTGCTTTTCTTTAGGAATTTCTCTTCCAACACGTTCCACAATTTAAATGCAAAAGTTTCTTTCAGGAAAGCATACTTTTGCTCTCAAGAAAGACGCGATCGAATTGTACCACATGCCAAACGATTTATAATCTTCCAATCTTTCTCCTTAACATCACCTGATTTTTTTCTTCAATGGCGATGTCAAGACCTTGCTAAAAAAGAGCGCCTTGAATTTCACTTTCACATGCCAAAATGACCCGTACCATCAAAAATTTCCACCATAAATCTTGCATTTGTTATAGCAGTCCTTGCTAGAATAGATGAGGTATAAGCTGTCGACGTGGTTAGTGCAATCGTATCTTTGATTTTTGTCATCTTTGCTACAATTTCTATTCAATAGCTGTCAATGCGGAATGCCAATAGCCCAAGGAAAAATCTTTTCTGATGTGAAAGATCAGACCACGCTGCAATCACATAGCATACTAAGAAAAAACCTTGGCTCTGGTACCAATTGTTGTAAAACTCAAGGTTAATTTCCACCGATAGTGACAAATTTACCTTAACCATTATTGCTTAGGTGAATAGAGTGTGAACGATTGTACTGAAAAATCACATCAGGCAAATTCCCAAGAAAGATTGGAGGGTCACAGACGATCCCAATTAAATACCAATCTCTTAGACAGAATTTTCCTATAATGTAATTTAATAACACAATAATTCACTACAATTATACCCGACAATAGCTATTAAATAAACAAATAAAGAATATTAGAATTTAATGAGGTTCGGCTAATTATGTCTACTTCTTCGGACACTACTAAATTTGTATTTCATTATTTTCTGGAAATAATACAAGTGAAATACTACAAAAAGAGAGAAGAGATTTATCTTATGAAAGACAATTTTTTGAATGATTTAACTAAGGAGGGGAGGCTTCTTTTACGGTTTTAGAAACCTCCATCATTCCCACGTGATAATAGAATGATTCAAAATATTTGACCAATCAATAGCTAAAGCCCTTTTTGTTTTTCAAATGTATCTTTCTTCCTCAGCCTCTTGAAAACAAATTTAGTTATTTTCTCAATTAAAATTTCAAATCCAGTTCAATACGAGGTTCTGATAATTTTGAGTATAAATTAACTAATGTTTTCTCGAATTTTATTAGTTGTTATTTAGAAGAACAAAAAAAATATTGAACAGGGACTAAACTTTTTTTGTCTCAATTAATGAAGGCCGTTGTTTTTACTTAGGCTCTGTAATGTTCTATTCCTAGCTTAAAAATAAAACAAGATACGGCGGGTAAAGAGACAAATAGCCTCTCTGGGTAGCCTTAGAGAAAGAGTAGGTTTTCGTGTGCATGGGCTCCACCTTTTTACTAGTACCAAGTCTCAATCAAAGACATTAAAGAAACAAACTTATTCCCAATACTCCTCCATTGTCAAGTAAACTGAACCTACTACACTACCTGTTTTATACTCTTTTGTCTTTAACCATTGTCTAAAAGAAAACATAGTACGACTACGACCTTAATTATTGCATGTGCAAAAATTAAAAAGAGGCGTACGACAGACAAACACACGTATAGAAAAATATGTGGTCATTATTTCTCCCGTTATTTACTTATGTGAACGCTCGAAAAAATTTCATAGAGATCTCACAGGGGTTTTTAATTTTTTTTGGTATATGCAGCATGTTGTCTCAAGTCATCCTTATGATACGAAGACGTGTTTACTGAGTGTTTTATGTATCTAAATCAGCGCTTTGTTTCATCTTTCAATTGACATTTACTTCTCCAAGATATATCTATTTGGTTATGTTCATTCCATAATCAATTTTAGGTTTCGTCTGATACGAACTATATACTTAACAAGGAACAAGAAAGTGTAGGACGAAATAAAAATACAAGCAAGGTATACTATAACTGATGGGTTCGTTATTTTAAAGAGAAAAGAAGAAGCATTTACCAAATAATGTTGTATGTTGACGAAAGAATCGTAATATCTCCAAAGGTTACTCTACTATCCTATGCGCCTGTTCCCTTCTAATTTCAACCATTAAGCTTTTAATTTAATGCTGGAATTCACGTACGGTTAGTGTTTAATATTATTATATCTCCTTTTACCTAAAAGAATATATTGTAATTTAACTTAAATTAAAAGATTAACGTAATCAAATAATTATCAAAACAATGCTTTGTATAAAATTTGAATCTATAATTTCATAAAAGATAAATTCTTCATAATAAAAATTATAATTTGATTGTTAACAAAATATTAGGAAATAACCTATTTATTTTATCATTAATTAACAAATAAATTACAACTAAAATTATGCTATAATCTAAAAAAAATAAAATCAAGAAGATCTAAACATAATTAACCCACACATAAATACTTCATGAAATATATTTTTATCTAATCTGAATTTGTTAATAAACAATATAAAGTTTTTTTGGTTAAATTCAAATTATATCTTTTATTTTAGAAATATTATGTAAGATATAATAGACAAAATAAATAATCTATTTTGTATGTGCACAATCTAACGTGTTTTGTACATGTTACTTAGAAAATTGAGGTTATCATAGCAATTAACATCCTAATATATAAAGAGAACGTTAAAAACAAAGTATCTCCTTAATTAAAAACATTCTTTCAGAAATCCTAATGATTTACAATTTTATGGTTACACCTTTAATAGGGATGGCCATTCTTGGCCAATAGGGTTAAATTTAGTTATTTTTAATGAATCGACTCATGGGTTAGGTTCAAATTCTTATTGACTTGAGCCTTAATTATTTTAAGCACGACAACATCGTTTTATTTAAAAAAAGTTAAGTCTCGAATAATTCTAAATTTAGGCAACTCAAATTCAAATTTAATTTTAAAAATAAGTTGTTCTATATTTATAATTTTAAAAAATTATTTTTAAAATATTGGCGGAATTAGCCTATAAGCCAGCTCATTATCATCCTTAACCTTTAAGGATGTTAAAAAAGAATTTTACAAGAGGAAGGGTTTGGTTAGAAACATCAAAGCTAACATTTACTTTATTTTCCGTGAATACAAAAATATAAACCTAGTTCTGAATTTTTTGTCAAGTTACTTGATTTAACATTAAAACCTTCTTATGTTCATCAAGCTAATTTATGTGTTTAAATTCCATATATTTTAATATAGATGCCTTCAAACTTCAAATTGAAATATAACTATTCTATTCTCGTGCACTACAACCCTTCCAACTGCTTACTGAGATAACCTTCAAGACACGAGAAGATAAGAACCCAAATCAGAGAACATTAGATTGTAGATTCCTAAATGATACAGCCAAAATTTGCCAATTGCATAACCAGAAGCCACCTTCCCACATAAATATTTTATTTCACTTTTAATAGAAATCGGCAACCATGTACGTATATATTAAAAAGGGGAAAGATTAAGAAAAGCATTTAATAGCACTGCTCCTCCTACTTGCAAGTACAGCACTACTCAAGTGGGTCCTACGTTCCCTATCGGCGTCATTAATGACGCTAAAAGGAAAAATAAAAAAAGTCAACCATGATGTTTCAACTCTTTAGCCCGAGTTAGCTTCAACTCTATTACTATCGTAGGCGTGTCCACATTCTATCCCCCGTCTCTTAATGTCCATTCCTCCTACCAACTTTTTCACTGAAGCCACTTTGCTATTATTTATATATATATATTGAACTTCACATGGGAGTCTACCATATTGGCTTCTTCTTGGTTATAAAAGATGAAGCCGTTTTAGAAACAAACAATAAGCACTGCATGTAGAATTATAGCCAGCTGTAGTTCATATATACCTTACTGTTTCTTTCTTTCTTTCTGGTTCTTAACCCAAAAAAAAAAAGAAGAAGGAAGAAATGGGCACTGAGAAACAGAGCAGCGGAATGATCAAGAAGAGCACTATGGGATCGATTATGTCCATTTTCATGCACGCAGACCATTTGGACTGGTTCTTGATGACTCTTGGCTTCATAGGGTCTCTTGCAGATGGATTTTCCACCCCACTTGTGTTGTTTGTGACTAGCCGATTGATGAACAATCTTGGAGGTACTTCTTCTACAGAAGATGCCTTCTCTAGGAACATTAACAAGGTTGGACTTTCTGTGTCTTTGTTGCCGTAATTTAAACATGCATGTATGTGTAGAAAGGGCTAACTGCCTTTGGATTTTGTGGGTGACAGAATGCACTGGCGCTTTGTTACATTGCTTGTGGACAATGGGTTCTTTGTTTCCTTGGTTGGTGTAGTTGTCGTTACATAAATATCCTTTCGTCTTTCTTTTCTCTTGCGGTTTTAAGAGTTTGAGTGCACGTTAACGTGTACGTGTATCCTTTCCTTTTCTTCATTATCAGAGGGATACTGCTGGACAAGAACAGGAGAGAGACAAGCTACAAGAATGAGAGCAAAATACTTGAAAGCAGTTTTAAGACAAGATGTGGGTTACTTTGATTTGCATGTTACGAGCACAGCCGAGGTGATCACTAGCGTTTCAAACGACGGTATTGTAATTCAAGATGTTCTAAGTGAAAAGGTAGACCAGCAATCTCTTTAACTTCTTTAATTATGCATGCCCATTTTATATGCACAAACCTCCAGTTAAATGTTTTGCAGGTCCCAAACTTTTTGATGAATGCTTCCATGTTTTGCGGTTGTTACCTTGTGAGCTTCATACTACTATGGAGGCTAGCAATCGTTGGGTTTCCATTTGTGGTGCTTCTGGTTATTCCAGGTCTAATTTATGGAAGAACTTTAATGGGATTATCAAGAAAAATCAGGGAAGAGTACAACAAGGCAGGAACAATAGCAGAGCAGGCAATATCTTCAATCAGGACGGTCTATTCTTTTGTGGGTGAGAGCAAAACCACAGAAGCATACTCAGCTGCGCTAGAATTTTCAGCGAAGTTGGGTTTAAGACAGGGTTTGGCTAAGGGTTTAGCCATTGGAAGCAATGGTGTTGTTTTTGCTATTTGGTCTTTCATGTCTTATTATGGTAGCAGAATGGTCATGTATCATGGTGCCAAAGGCGGCACTGTTTTCGCTGTTGGCGCTGCCATTGCAGTGGGCGGATTGTAAGTTTGACGGACCACCTTTCTAAACATTCCATTAATTTTGTTTCTTTCTTCTTTTTATCCTATATAATTAACGTCACCTTGGCCATGACTTCAAATTGATTTTTTACTTTGGTTCAGAGCACTTGGAGCTGGTCTATCTAACGTGAAGTACCTCTCTGAAGCGTGTTCAGCCGGAGAACGTATCATGGAGGTAATAAAAAGAGTTCCAAAAATAGACTTAGAGAACATGGAAGGTGAAACTTTAGAGAACGTTAGAGGAGAAGTTGAGTTCAGGCATGTGGAGTTTGCATATCCTTCAAGGCCAGAAAGCATAATATTCAAAGATTTTTGCCTGAGAATTCCAGCAGGAAGGACTGTGGCTTTGGTGGGTGGCAGTGGATCAGGCAAGTCCACAGTAATAGCACTCTTGCAGAGATTTTATGACCCACTTGGTGGCGAGATTCGTCTTGATGGCCTCCCTGTTGATAAGTTGCAACTCAAGTGGCTGAGGTCGCAAATGGGATTGGTGAGCCAAGAGCCTGCACTGTTTGCCACCACTATTAAAGAGAACATATTATTTGGCAAAGAAGATGCTACCATGGAAGAGGTGGTTGAAGCAGCTAAAGCTTCCAATGCTCATAATTTCATCTCTCAGTTGCCTCAAGGTTACGATACACAGGTTAGTGGCTGCTACCTGGTTGCTTAGCTACATAGTCACTTTTACTATATATATTATATTGAGAATATAACTTTTTTTCTCATTCCTTGCTACGATTACAGTAAATTCTTTTACAATTATATTGGTTCATAAATCTTTTTAATGTGCTTTTTGTCGCCCCCTCATAATGAAATACTTCCATATCTTTCTGACCAGCGATTACCTTCCCCAGTAGCCCAGTCCTAAAAATGAGAGCCTACATTTCCTTCTTTTTTTTTTCATTTTTTAGTAGAATAATATCTTCAAGCCCCATGGCTGTTATTTTACTATTTATTGCAAAAAAGATTGACAAGAGTAGTTATTTTAAATGTTAGGATTAAGAGTAACAGACACCATTTTGTCCTGAAAAGAACAGGTGGGTGAGAGGGGAGTCCAAATATCAGGAGGACAAAAACAAAGGATTGCCATCGCGAGGGCAATAATTAAAGCACCAAAAATTCTCCTGCTAGACGAGGCAACAAGTGCATTAGACTCAGAATCTGAACGTGTTGTCCAAGAAGCCTTGGACAAGGCCTCACTTGGGTGCACCACAATCGTCATTGCCCACCGTCTTTCCACCATCCGCAATGTTAATTTCATCGTGGTGGTCCAAAATGGTCAGGTCATGGAAATTGGGTCTCATGACGAATTAATTGAGAATGAGGATGGCCTCTACACATCATTGGTTCGTCTTCAACAAACAGAAAATGAAACTACCAATGAAGATGAGGACAATTCTAACTCACTCTCCTTGTCTTATATTGCCAACAAGGATGGTAACGATACTAGTAGTCGTAGATTGTCACTATTGAGTAGGTCAAGCTCTGCCAATTCAATAGTACCAAATCGAGGATCGTTTCCATTAGAAAATGAAAATGCAACGATTGAGGAGCAAAATTTTCCTGTGCCATCATTCAAAAGACTATTGGCATTGAATTTGCCAGAATGGAAGCAAGCAAGTCTTGGCTGCTTAGGTGCCATCTTATTTGGAGGAGTTCAACCAATTTATGCTTTTGTTATGGGGTCCATGATATCAATATATTTCTTGAATGACCATAATGAGATCAAGGAGAAGACCAGAATCTATGCACTATGTTTTGCAGGATTGGCAGTGTTTTCTTTGATCATAAATATAATTCAACATTACAATTTTGCATACATGGGTGAATACTTGACAAAGAGGATTAGAGAGAGGATGCTTTCCAAAATACTAACTTTTGAAGTTGGTTGGTTTGATCAAGACGAGAATTCAAGTGGTTCTATCTGCTCTAGACTGTCTAAAGACGCAAATGTGGTAAGTATTTACGCTTTTGTGGAATTCTTTAATTTATAGATGCCTCACCATCATATACAAATAAGTGGGACGCAATCTTGCTAATTTCACAAACTGCAGACACCTAGTTAGCACTCAAATTGTCTTTTCTTGATCAACTAATCATGAACATTTGTATTACTATGCTATCAAACCACCTTCTTGTTCAATTACTAGAGGTTTTAGTATAAATCACATCTATCTAATTGATGTGTACTTAGAACTGAGCGAAATTTGATTCTATCACTGACAGTGCAGAGGGAGTAGAATTATTAAAATTGTAATTCAAATTTTGTGTGGTTGCATCAGGTGCGATCCCTAGTCGGCGATAGAATGACTCTTCTAGTACAAACTGTCTCAGCAGTAACTATAGCATGCACAATGGGCCTGGTCATTGCTTGGAGGTTAGCCATTGTCATGATAGCAGTCCAGCCTCTGATTATTGTCTGCTTCTATGTCAGAAGAGTTATTCTAAAAAGCATGTCCCAGAAGTCTATAAAAGCGCAGGGCGAAAGCAGTAAGCTAGCAGCTGAGGCCGTTTCCAACCTCCGCACTATCACTGCCTTTTGCTCCCAAGATCGAATCCTCAAAATGCTTGAAAAAGCCCAAGAAGGCCCATGCAGAGAGAGCGTTAGACAATCTTTTTTTGCTGGTATTGGGCTTGGCACCTCTCAAAGCCTAATGTCCTGTACTTGGGCTCTCGATTTCTGGTACGGTGGCAAGCTCATCTCTCAAGGCTACATCACTGCAAAAGCCTTGTTTGAGACCTTCATGATCTTAGTTAGCACTGGCCGGGTCATAGCTGACGCTGGAAGCATGACCACTGACTTAGCTAAGGGCTCGGACTCTGTTGGGTCCGTCTTTGCCATATTAGACCGGTGCACAAAAATTGAACCTGATGATCCCGAAGCTTATCAATCAGAAAAGATAACAGGCCATGTGGAGCTTGATGATGTGGATTTTGCATACCCGGCAAGGCCTAATGTTATGATCTTCAATGCTTTCTCACTTGATATTGAAGCAGGGAAATCCACAGCGCTGGTAGGGCAAAGTGGGTCAGGTAAATCTACCATCATAGGCTTGATCCAGCGATTTTATGATCCACTTAATGGAATTGTGAAAATAGACGGTCGTGATATCAGATCATATCTCTTAAGATCAATGAGAAAGCACATTGCTCTAGTTAGTCAAGAACCCACGCTCTTCCTTGGTACTATAAGGGAAAACATAATATACGGTGCATCGACTGATAAGATGAACGAATCAGAGATTATCGAGGCAGCTAAGGCAGCCAATGGTCATGATTTTATTGTGGGATTAAAGGACGGTTATGATACACTGTGTGGGGACAGAGGAGTGCAATTATCAGGAGGTCAAAAACAGAGGATTGCAATAGCTCGTGCAATTTTGAAGAATCCAACAATATTGTTACTAGATGAGGCGACCAGCGCGCTTGATAGTCAATCAGAAAAAGTGGTACAAGACGCGCTTGAGCGTGTGATGGTCGGGAGAACAAGTATTGTGGTGGCTCATAGATTAAGTAGCATACAGAACTGTGACTTAATTGCTGTGTTGGACAAAGGAAAAGTGGTGGAAAAGGGGACTCACTCGGCCTTGTTGGCAAGGGGACCCAATGGAGCTTACTGCTCATTGGTTAATCTGCAAAGAATGCCACATAACAGTCATACCTTAAACTAAGTTAAAATTATGTCTATTTTTATTTTATCCATAAACGCGAGTCCTTACACTCTGTCCAGGGTTGTGTGTGACTTTCAAATGTCTCACTTGGTCTTCGCGTGTAAATGTGGATGATATATTATAAAGAATGGCAGCAAATCTTCGTATTTGGGTTGAATTACTTGTTTGTTCTCTTCAGCGCATGTATCTACACTACACTCACCTTCTGTTTTATTTGTTGTTTTGTAGACAGAATGATAATTTGATGGTCAAATCAGACAGATTTAGCTTTTTCACTTTCTAACCAAACTTGAGAGGAGCTTTTTCACTTTTTCGGATTTCTTATAAAGGATATCAAAATATGAAATTAAAAATAATAATAAATTCAACTCAAAACAGGATTGACTCGATTTTGACCGGCCTGATCTTATACTCTTTTACCAAGCCTATTTAAAATGCAACAAATATATAAACTTTTAATTTATATATATTTGGATAATTTGTTTGTTATCTTTTAATTTATTAACCAATATTTTTATGTTTATTAATTAAAGAAATATGAAAGTACATATAAAATTTTATTTTCATTCAATTGTATTATTATTATTATTAAAATATGTGAATAAATATTTATTAAACTATAAAATGTGAATCAAATGTAAGTTTACTCTTGTTTAATTAAATAAGTGTATTCAATTTTTTTTCTAAAATTAGATAGTCATATTTGAAAAATTAAAATTAAAATTTAGAAACTTTAATATAAGAAATGTATTTAATTTTTATATATTATTAATTTATATTTTTAGATATTATTACTATTATTATTAATGTTTTTGTTATTGTTGTTATTTTTAATATATTACTTTCATAAGAAAGTACTATCTCGTACCACGGGTTGCCCTAAATCTAAATTTTTAAAAAACAAAGTTTAGATCTAATTCAAAACTCAATCAATTTGGATTAAGTTTATTGAATTTGAATCAGGCTGATTTTAAACTCTTTTGCCAAACCTATTTAATTTACAACAAATATATAGACCCAATCTTTTATTTTTAAATTTTTACTTATATATATATAAATATATGTGGATAATTTCCACATGTTTTCTTTTATTTTATTGATCAATATTTTAATGTTTCTTAATTAAAGAACAGTGAAACTACCTATACATTTTAACTTGCATTTAATTTGTATTATTATTTTTACTATTATCATCATTATAATCATTATTTTCATCATAATTATCATTATCAAAATATGTGAAAATAACCAAGGTTAATTATAAAAAACAATTTAAACTTTACTCAATTTTATAATACTTATCCAAAATTTAAAAAATAGCACTAAAATGTTCTAACTTTTATTTTTTTAATAAAAATAGTTCAATGTTAAGTTCTTCTTTAATGTAAATGAAGTGACAAGCTATGTTAGATTAGTTTCTGTTGCCACTTGACTATTACATATTGTGTTTGTATCACATATAAATTTTACTATGTAGTAAATTAAAAATATTAAACAATCTAAAATAATTGTGAAGTAAAACATATGAACAAAGTGTGTAAGTATTTTAAAGTTTTGGTAATTTTTATTTATTAAATAATAAAATTAATATGTGACATAAATATAATATGTGATAGTCATGTGACAAAAATACTAATATGACATGGCTATATTAAAGGGGAATTTAATTGTCAAACTAATTTTGCTAAAAATTAACATCATATTTTGGCTATATTAAGGGGGAATTTAACGTGTTGCTAATTTTGCTAAAAATTAACATCATATTTTAAAGTTGGTGCAATAGAGTAAGACTTTTTTTTTCAATTAACGAAAATAAATATTTATCAAATGATAAAATATGAATCGGAAATAAGTTTGCTCTTATTGAATTAAACAAATCTTTTCAAAATTTTCTTTTCTAAATTAGATAATCATAATTAAAAATAATTTTTAAATTTTTAAAGCTTTAATATAATAAAATATGTTTTTACATATTATTAATTTATAAAATATAAAATTATTTATTTGGTGTCAATTTGCCTGAATAAACTATATATAATAATGATCAATATATATATATATATATACATATATACAAAGTAATTTGATTTGATTTAGCGATTTAATTAAAAATAAAATTGAAATAAACAAAACAATTTATCTTTTATTAATTAAAAACTGAAAATTTAATTTTTAAAAATTTTAATTACAAATTAACAACTTAGTTGTAATAAAAAATTATTTACTAAAGAAATAGGCCAAATAAAATACATAAAAAATACATATATAATGGACAATATTAAGAAGAAGAAATTTGTTGAAGTTATTTAATATAAGCCTACAATCTTTTACTCAATCCTTAGTTTTTTTATAATGACAATAATTAAATATAATTATATTATGAAAAGATATAATAAATTTATATTAGAATTTGATACATGTAATTTTAAGAGTTGAACATAATATTTTTTAAATAATTTTTTTATCCTATTAACCAATTTTTATTTACTAACTGGTTCATACGTAATGTTATTCAATGTTAATATACTTGCAAAAGAGTTAATTTTGTATGGTGATAATAAAATTTATATATTAATAATTTATTTTAATTTATATTTTCAAGGTGGAATTCCACTTCTATAAAATAAAATAATTTTCACTAATTAAAATAATATTTTTAAAATTAAATGTCTATGTCTTAAAAAGAACATGAGAATATATATATTTTGGTCGAATTATTGAAAATTTTTATTTATGTCAAAATTTTTGAAAACATTGAAATATTATTATCTTTATATTTTAGTTTAACTTTTTATTTCTTATGGTTAATTTCACTCAAAATATTTTATGTTACTTTTAAAAAACTGAATTGTTTTTATTATTTTATTAATTAGATTTCGTAAAAATAAGTTTAAACTGTTGAATTTATCTATTTTGTTTGATCTTATTTTGCATATGATTCAATTTGGTTTAAAAATTAAAACGGACTCCACTAATAATTTAAAATTTTAGTCTAAATCACCTCTCCATTTCAATTAAGTATGTTCAATTTCAGGGGAACTCTCAAAGGTATGTTTACAAGTTGTTTCCGATAGACTTACAATAAATAAATAATATATAAATTAAAAAATAATCAAAGATACATGATAAAATAATATAGTAATAATGATAAAAATAAAAATAGACATAAAAGATAATAAAATATAAATAAATAAATACATACAAATATAAGTGAATAATATAATAAATATAAAACAAGGTAAATAATAAAATAAAATAAAAATAAGTAAATAAATACACAAATAAGAAAGAAGATAAATAAATAAATAAAACAAACAAGTCATTAAAAAGAAAATTTTTAGATTAAGTAAGAAAATGTTTAGGCTAAATAACTAAGAGGAAAATACTATAAATTAAATGTTTAGACTAAATACAATATATAAGACTTGAAGGAAAATGCTTAAAGGATTTATGAGAAAAGAAGACCGTCTCTACGTGAGATCTTTTACTTGTATTTTAAAATGCTAAAGTTTTCTATTAAAGGTCATATTCTCAATAAATTCTAGCAGAGACATATCATTGTTAATCACCTTCTTCCAGTTCTTTTTAGGACTTCATTTTTTCCTCTTACAGTCTCTGAGTACAATCTTCTCGTATGTTCTCATTGTGACCAAGATATCTCCTATTAACATGCTCAAATCACCTAATTTTTGTCTCTCTTAAATTTTCATTAATATTAGCCACCTTTAGTTTATTTCTTACCATTACATTACTAACCTTATCTTTTATAGTAAGGTTCACGCCCAACGGAGCATCCTTATTTCTGCCACCATTAACTTACGATTAGGCATTTGTTTGATGAGCTAATAGTCTCCCCCATAGAGCATAAACTGTCTAATAGCAAAATGATATAATGCACTTTTGAACTTGAGTGGTATCTTCTTGTCATATAAAACTCCTAATGTACTTCTCCATTTAAGCTATTCTGATTTGATATGGTGAACTATATCTTTATCGATCTCTTTATTACTTTAGATGATAGAACCTAAATACTTAAAATACTCTTTATGTGATATAACTTTTGGACCAATCTTTACCTCTATACCGAAAGCCACCATATGACCAGAAAAGTTACAGTCTAAGTACCCAATCTTATTCCTGATTAATTTAAAACCCTTCGAATCTAATGTATCCCTCCAAAGTTCCAGCTTAACATTGACACCATCTTTCATTTTATCCCCTAAAAAAATGTTATTAGCAAATAACATACACCAAGGTACATCTTCTTGGATATTCCTAATGAGCTCATCCATCACTACTGCAAACAAAAAGGGGCTCAATGCGGTGCCTTGGTGTAACCCAATATTAATAGAAAAATACTTTGTATCTCCTCATATCATCCTAACTCTAGTCTTTATACCTTCATACATATCCCTAATAAGTCGTGTATAAGTTATAGAAACGCCCTCAACTTCTAAACACCTCCATATGCTTTCCTTAAGTATCCTATCATAAGCCTTCTCTAAGTTAATAAAAACCATGTGTATGTTACGTTATCTTTCCTTGTAATAATCCACTAATATTTTAAAGAGATGTAAAGCTTTTATCGTGGATCTTCCTAGCATGAAACCAAAATGTTTCTTAAAAGTAAATGTATCCTTTCTCATTCTCTTCTCAATCACCTTTTCTCATAACTTCATGGTGTGACTAAGTAGGTTGATGCCTTTATAGTGTTATAGCTTTAGATGTTCCTTTTGTTCTTATATAGAGGAATTAACATACTAAGTCTCCACTCATCAGACATTTTGGTAGACTTAAGGATCACATTAAAAAGCTTAGCTAGCCAAGTAAGACCCTCTTTGCATAGGCTCTTCCACACCTCAATGGGTATCTCATCAAGCCCTACTACCCTTCCACTCTTGATCTCCATCAAAGCTCTTTTAATTTGTTCCCTTGTGATTTGTCGATAACAAGTAAATTTACGATACCTCTCGGATCTGCTAAGATCACATAAAGAAATGTTGTCCTCTATACCTCTCATTAAAAAGGTTATGAAAGTATTTTTTCATCTTATTTTATCGTCATTTTTAGTCATAGGCACCTACTTTGCTTCATCTTTTATACAAAGAACTTGATCTAAGTCTTTAAATTTTTATTCCTTAGCTCTCACCAACTCTAATATATCATTTTCTCCATACCTAGTCGTCAATCGTTGGTATAATTCTCGTAAGCTCTATTTTTAGATTATAAGACTATCTTCTTTGCCTCTTTCTTTGTCAATTTGTAACCTTCTCTATTAATGACCCTCTCTACTTATGTGGTACTATCCAATAAAGCTTTCTACGCAACCTTCTTAATCATAACCTTTTCTTTTCTTATACATCTTCTTTCTACCGCCAAGACTCCATCTTACTACCCCTAGAACTTTAGAAACACTCAAGATCTTTTTAGCTGCATTCCTTAAAAGAGTAGCTACTCTCTCACCCATTTGGTTAACATATCCTTCCAATTTCCTTTCTTCTCTTTATAGTACTCTATCCCTAAATTATTCCACCGTATCCCCTTTCAAATTCCATCATATGACTCTGGTACATCTCCTAGGACTTCTCTTCTTTCTCTAACCCTTAATTATAAGATCCATAACCAACAATTTATGCTGAGTTGACAAGTAAGTATTAGGTATCAAGTTATAATCCTTCCAACTAGTTCGATCATTCAACCTTACAAGGAAATAGTTAATTTGAGTTTTCATGGTTTTGCTCTTAAAATTTACCAGTGCTCCTTATTTTATTAAAAAAAGAGTTGGTAATCTCCAACTCAAATACTACCATAAATCCAACAGAGTAGTCATATAATCATTCTTATCGCCGTACCCAAAACCCATATAAGTCTATAAATATCCATCCGAGGTTACCCTTATGTGACCATTAAAGTGTTAGATCGCGTACGGTCCGAGTATTCACAATACACTGCGGAAAAGACTATACAACAACATGAAGTATAATTGAAAATACCAAGGATGCACGAAAATACCTTATTCCTGTGGATAGGTTGCTTCTTTTTCGGATTCTAAGACACTGCTAACACGAATGCCCTCTACCGGTATCCACACGAGTATGCACGATCCAGGCTGCGGCTGTAGTGTGCTAGCACGTCTTGAAACTCTTTTTGAACGCCCCACGATTTTTCTCTCGGATGGTGGCTAGGGTTTCGTGTAACCTATTGTGTCTCTCTAATGAGACCTAAGCTTCTCTATTTATAGAGAAAACCTAATCTCATTAAAGCCCATTAAGTTTCGGCCCATTATATCTCATATAATAAAGCTTGACAACTTAATTCAATCTAGCCCAATAAATATATCCACATATATTTATTCAATGCCTAATAGATTAGGCCCAAGAGA
>JANVCL010000008.1:11083818-11099999 GCA_026546855.1 Erythroxylum incrassatum | reverse complement strand
CTACCGCCACCTAGGGAAATTGAATTTCCCATTGAGCTTCTTCTGAGCACAATGCCAATATCTATTCTACCTTATAAAATGGCTCCGGCGGAATTGAAGGAGTTTAAGGAGCAATTGGAAGAGTTGTTGGAGAAAGGTTACATTAGGCCTTTGCCTTGGGGAGCTCCAGTCCTCTTTGTGAAGAAGAAAGATGGGTCATTGTGAATGTGTGTGGATTATAGGAAGCTCAATCATGTCATTATTAAGAATAGATATCCGCTCCTGCGCATAGATGATTTGTTTGATCAAAAGGGGCAAGATTCTTTTCCAAGATAGATTTGAGATCGGGTTACCACCAGTTGAGGATAAAGGAGACTGATGTGTCAAAGACTACTTTTAGAACACAGTATGACCACTTTGAGTTCTTAGTCATGCCTTTTGGGTTAACGAATACACCTGCAGCTTTTATAGATTTGATGAATGGAGTCTTCAAGCCTTTTTTAGACCGATTTGTCATAATCTTTATTGATGACATATTAGTTTATTCCAAGAGTGACAAGGAGCATGAGGAACATTTGAGGCTTGCTTTGAAGACATTGAGGAAGGAAGAGTTGTATGTCAAATTTAATAAATGTGAATTTTGACTAAGGGAAGTGGTGTTCTTTGGAAATGTAATTTCAGGAAAAGGGGTGCATATGGATCCGAGAAAGATAGAAGAGGTTGTGAAATAAGAAACACATAAGAATGTAGCTAAAGTGGAAAGTTTCTTGGGATTAGCCAGATATTACAGAAGGTTGTAGAGGGATTTTCTATGATAACTACTCCACTTTCTAAATTGACAAGGAAGAACCAGAAATTTGTGTGGATTAAGGAGTGCTAGAGCAGTTTTGAAGAATTGAAGAATAGGCTCACAATTGCACCAATTTTGACATTGCCTTCCAATGATGATATATACATAGTGTACAATCATGCTTTAAGGAAGGGATTAGAGTGTGTGTTGATGCAAGAAGATAAAGTGATTGCCTATACTTCTAGGCAATTAGAGCCTTATGAGATGAACTATCATACACATGACTTTTTTTTCATTGAAGATTTAGAGATATTACTTGTATGGAGTCACTACTAGGGTGTTTACAGACCACAAGAGTCTTAAGTATTTGATGAGCTAGAAAGAGTTGAATTTGAGACAAAGAAGATGGTTAGAGCTATTGAAAGATTATGACTTGATGATAGACTACCACCTGGGGAAAGCTAATGTAGTAGTGGATGCACTAAGTAAGAAGTCCACTATGGCATATGTGGAGACAGTGTATGTTCTTTTGTTGAAGGAATTAGCCAGGCTTAAGGTAACATTGAGGCAAGTCGAGCTTGATTGTGTATTGGCTAATTTTAGAGTGAGGTTAGTATTGAATGAGAAGATTAAGGAATTGCAAGAATAAGATGAATATTTGAGCAGGCTTAAAGAAGAGATTAAAAGTGGTAAACCTTTTGAGATAGGGATAAGAAAAGATGGATTGATGGTGATAGGCAATAGTTTGTGCATTCCAGACATGTTAGAGCTAAAGGATGAGATTCTTGATGAGGCGCACAATGTTCCTTATACAATGCACTTGAGAAATACAATGATGTATCGAGATTTGAAAGAACATTTCTGGTGGAAAGGAATGAAGAAGGATGTTGCAAAGTATACTAAAAGATACTTAGTGTGCCATCAAGTCAAGACTAAACACCAAGCACCTTTAGGCAAGCTTAAACCCTTGTCTATTCTCGAATGGTAGTGGGAAAAGATTACAATGGATTTCTTGATGGGATTGCCAAGGACTAGCAAAAAGCATGACGCAATATGAGTGATTGTGGATAGGCTAATCAAGTCCGCACATTTCTTGTCAATTAGACAGACAGATTCTTTAAATGCTTTGGCCAAGAAATATGTGGATGAGATAATCAGACTTTATGGGATTCCAAGTTTGATTGTCTCAATTAGAGATCTCAAGTTCACCTCCAAGTTTTGGGAAAGCTTACAAGAGGCTTTGGGAACTAAATTGCATTTTAGTATCGTTTTTCATCCACAAATTGTTGGACCTCGAATTTTTTTAATTATTGATTTATTTGTTTTATTATTTTTAGAGTTGAGTCATTAAGTTAGCAAGTATGAATAAAAATTAGAAATTAGAATAAAGTGTTAGAATTAATATGGTGTTTTAATAGGTTAAAGGAGTTAGTGGATGAAACAAAATAAATGAAGAAGGGGCAAAATTGGGAGAACAAGATTAATGAGGGGTATACTTAGAAAAACAAGACGTAAAATTGTCTTGTTTTAAGAATAAGAGAGGAGAGTATCGTGAGAGCCAAAGAGAAAGAAGAGAAAATGTGAAAAGAGATAAAAAGAAGAGAAAATCATGGAAGAAGAGAGAAGAGGGAGAAAGAAGAAGAAAAGAAGAGAAATCATCTTGTTAAGGTAAGCTCCATGCTATTTTCTTCTTGTTGGTTTGAAAAAGGAAGTAGAAAAGATGGGTTTTGTGTTGGGAATGAATGGAGGAAGAAGATGATTGAGAGACCCTTTTGATTTTGTAGGATTTCTAAACTAAGTGTTAGTCTTTTTAACTTAGATAGACCATGGGTAAGTTAGTGCTACGCTCAATTTAGCAATTACTTCATTTTTGTGATTTTAAAGCTTTATGAATTTTATTGGAAATTTGATTGAATGGGAAATTTGATTTTATTTAGGAAATCAAGGGAACCTAATCCAATAGCAAGAGGAAAAGGCAAGCTTGACTTGGATTTTGTAAGCTAATTAGGTGGGTAATTTATTTATAGTTATTGTCTGATTAAGCAAATTCTTGCTTATGTGTGTGAATGTTGATTGATTGAAATTGAATTGTTGTGACTTGACTGGAAATGTATGATGTATTGTGATTATGTTATACCTTGAAAGAGGTAATAACACTTTGAATTAAATGAAAAGAAGGAAAAAGCATGAAAGTATGAGCATATGATAAAATGAATATGTGCTTTTGTTTGGGCGAGAAAGGAAATATTTTGTTCGTCACGTGCACGTAGACAAGAGCCTTCTTCCAGCTGCCCGCTTGTGGCGTATGAATTCTGAAAATGGACTTATTTTGTTTATGGTGAAAACTTCGGTTTCTCCATTTCGTACCCATAGGACCCCTCCAGCCATTTGGTTATGCATTGCATCTTTAAATTGTTAAGTATGATGCATTTGAATGATTTGTTTAATGGATATAGTCTATCTTATGTGTTATGTATTAACTGCTTAATAACGAGTTTTGAGCTAAATTGGTGAATTATTGAATTGCTAGATATATCTTAATACATATGCTTAAATTTGTAGTAATTGCTAATGGCTATAAATCTATTAGCCACTGAGTTTTGTAGCTCATCCCATATTTTTCCACTCCTCATATGCAAAACAAGACAAGTGTTGAACCTTGCAAGGCATCAGAAACTCCAAGATATTAGAGACTTTTGTAATTAAGTTAGTGACTAGACTTTTGGATAACTTTATAAGCATATTAAACATTGAGCATCTAATATATTTTGCATCTTGTGTTAAGTTAGTGATGTGTATGATGATATGTAAATAAAGCTTGTTCAAATATGCACTTTGCTTACTAAGGAGAATGAGAATCTAATGATTTCCTTTTTGTGTATGATTATGCTATTTTATAGGTTGAGTATGATAGTTGTAGAAGAGGAATGTGCATGTGCATATTCTTCTTTGTTGAAATTGCAAATAGGTGTTTGTTTTAGAATAGAATGTTAGAAATTGGAAAGGTTGTATAGGATGAATTACTTGAGGTGAGGTTTAAGAGTTACTGAAAGGTACCTAGTAGTGGGTTGATACGAAGAGATATTGCATTTTGCAAGCTTTCATAAGTGTAGAGGTTGTGTTCGGAACTCCAAGGAAAAACTGTGTCAATCTAGGCAGAATTAGCCAAAAGTGTTTTCATGAAAGTTGTAACTTATCTTTCTAGCTTTCTAACGATATAAAGTATGAAATTTTTTAATATCGAAGCTGGAAGTTATGATCATTTGAAGTTTGTGATGCTGCATGGGGTAGACTTTCGGGACAACTACATTGATTGGAAATTTTAACCCTTATAAAGTCAAAAAGTAATTTTGAGATCTGTATAGAAGTTGTAGGTCTATAAGTCTTATTTAAAACGGTCTAAGAATGACCTTAATCCAATATTTGTAGTGAAAGTTATGCTCATTTTACCAAGACAGGTCTGAGAAAGAGCGATCGCGACCTGCCAGCCTCCCAAAACCTGAACATGTTTCACTCTTTCAACCATAACTTTGTTGTCCGATCTCCAAATGACCTGATTTTTGAAGCAATGGATTCCTAACACATTCCTCTATACCTCCACAAAAATTTATAGCTTTTGGTATTGATTAGAAAAAGATTAATTGAATCAAAGTTAGAGTATCAATTGGAAGAGCATGAATTGGACATTTTACTAAACATACTTCAGTATTTTGAGGATATATTGATCTCTAGAGCTCCTAATGAGATTATTATTGTTTTTAATAAACTAGAGACATGGAGCTACAAATTTTATGAAGGAATTGAATTTTAATTCAGTCCCTAAGACTTTTAATTTCTGGATGGAAGTCGAGTATAGTGTGCAGTCTCGGTTTAATAATAGTCCGAAAATGTTTGGGCTATAATTTTCAAATTTCTAAACCAAATTGAATATTTTTGGTGTCATTAAAAACTTAAGACAATGGTGAACAAATGTTTTGAAGAAGTTAAACTGAAATTCCTGTGGGAAGTTTCCCAAAATCTATTTTGCAATAAAAGAATGAGTTTGCTCGTTTTTTGTGATTCTGAATATTGGGCTCCGAAAACAGGGTCCAGCAATAAGTACAACATTAAATACAAAAATAGTGCTACACTACACGCGATGAGGCCGAGGCCTTATTTGGTAAATGATTGATCAACTATTTTTGGCAGATTAAGAGGTATTTAGTTGTTTGACCATGTCATGCTGCTAATAATCATATATGTTAATTAACTAATTAAGTTGACAGATTGAACCCGATCTGGTTTTTTTGAAAATGCTCCTATGAGGAGCGTTTTGCTCCAACAAATAAAAAATTAAGAGGCAAAAAGATGTTTGTGCTCAAAAGTTATTACAAATTACTCAAGCTTCCATTTTTTTTATTATTGCTTTCCCTTCATCAAACTTTAACTTGATTAATACAGAGGAAGAAAAAAATAGTAGTAGTAATAATATTAATATTTATTATTATTATTATTATTATTATCATCTTATATTTTTTATTAAAGTTATAAACTTAATTTTTGTGAAGTTAAATATCTAAAATCTAAATTCTTATGAGAATATTCAAGGAAATACTAAGATATAATACTTGTGTCTTTATAAATCTTTTTTTAAATCACGCCTTCATAAGTTATTTTATACATAAATGATTAATACTAAACAACTAATTTTATCAAACATTTTTAAATACATAACTGATATTATCTATTAATCAAATCAAGTTGATATAATTCAATATTAATTAGCCACTAATAGAATCAATTAATAATTAATACAAGTCGCTAACTACCCGAATAAAAAAGGTGAGCAATGACAAAGTAGATCTCCAAAATTTAGCTTTCGTGATGATCCGTCAAGCGCTAAGATGGTCTGAAACCATGGGCCTGCACCGGTTTCCTCAGAATTCATCGTTCCCTTCCATAACAGTTTTTGTATTCATTTTAAACAAGCCTACTTAGTAGTTTGTGGTATGGTACCTTCTCTCAGGCTTGCGGGAAAAATGGTTCAGCTTCAACAGGAAATAGTGAAATTTAAAGTTCATTTTCATCATGATTAATTAATTCTACAGGTATGGTATGCTGCTTACAAGTTGAAAGCATGCACATATATCTGATATTAAATTGGGCCTTGTTAGCATACAAATGAAATCCAGGTAGAATATATAATTTCTTCATTTTCATTAACATCCCTTAGGCCTTAGGTTCGTCGCTGATTTTCTCTTCCGCTTTATTTCACCCTCTCGGGCTCAACAATCAACTTACAATTCCTTCCCTTCTGGAACTAACAATTCCCTCCCTTGTAGAGACCTTTGCCTTGTACATGTACTCTTTATACGCAAAGCACACACATGCGATCAATCGAAGAACCACCCAGACCTTAAACTTCCTCCTTTTCTTTGTCTTCTGAGATCTGATTGGTTCCTCTGTACCTCTCTTCACTCTCTCGAGACAGTGGGTTTTTTATTCCCATTATCTGAATCGCTTTTTGCAGTTTGTTTTCTTTTTTCGCTTTGGTTAGTGTGGAAATTAAATTTTTAATGGTTTGTGTTTAGGGATATGAAGAGAATACGAGACGACGTTTATGTTGGAGGTGGGGGTGGAACTGTTGGTGGTGGCGGCGGCGGCTCGCAATTTAAACGGCCTTTTGGTTCTTCTCGTGGAGAATCGTGAGTTTGAACTTATATCTTGCCTGTGGTTACACTGTTGGTAGTGTGTTGAAGAACACGTATTTGCTTTTTCGTTGTTTTCTAATGGTGTGTGACGGAATGAGTGTTTTTGATCATTGTGTCCTTAGTTCTGTGCTGTTGGGTTTCTGCTTTTCATTTCTCTTTTTCGAATGTTTTTATGG
This sequence comes from Erythroxylum incrassatum, assembly GCA_026546855.1. Lineage (NCBI taxonomy): Eukaryota > Viridiplantae > Streptophyta > Magnoliopsida > Malpighiales > Erythroxylaceae > Erythroxylum > Erythroxylum incrassatum. The sequence goes on along the minus strand of JANVCL010000008.1, from coordinate 11,093,364 downwards.
GTCATGCGTAGGAGTTGGTTGTTCTACCTTAGTAATTGGGGGATCGTTTATGGTCTCTCTTGATGGTTATCGGAATCAGGATCTAATTACTCAGTTTGTTATACTCCTTTTCATCGTTCATGCTTGAATGATTGGATAGGATTCCGATTAAGATTAGTAGAAGCTGAGGGATGATATGCATTGAAGCCTTTTCCAATTTCTGAATCTTGCGTATCTAGGATGGTTTTAATATTTGACCCTTCCTTTTCTGGAGAAATGGGGGTTTCAAAGGAAGCTTAGGGATGATATGCATTGAAGTGTTTTACAATTTCTGAACTTTGCATATCCAAGAAGGTTTTAATATTTGATCCTTCCTTTTCTGGATAACGTGTGGATGAGATTTTTTGTTAACTAGTGATGTATTGTTAAAAGGTTAAAGTTGCACATGTACAAGTTTAAGTGTTATAAAAGGTTGTTCTTAGACATGTTTCAGAAAAGTTGATCGCATTTCATTTCATCTACTTTTGCTTGATGCAGCTTTGGTCAATCACAAGCTCCAATTGGAGGTGCTGGTGGAATCGTAGGCAAAGGTGGGGGTGCTGCCTGTGGGAGTGGCACATCACAGAAGTTAACTACCAGTGATGCTTTAAGTTATCTCAAAGAAGTAAAAGACATGTTTCAGGACCAAAGGGAAAAATATGACATGTTTCTTGAGGTCATGAAGGACTTCAAGGCACAAAGGTTATTTCTCCTCTAACATTTTGCTATATTCTTAGCAAGGGATGTTGGTTTTAATCCTTAACAATTCCATTTTCTTATGTTGTTCCTTGCAGAACGGACACAGCTGGTGTCATTGCTAGAGTGAAAGATTTATTTAAAGGCCACAACAACTTGATTTTTGGTTTTAACACCTTCTTGCCAAAGGGGTATGAAATAACTCTCGATGAGGATGAGGCTCCACCAAAGAAAACGGTTGAATTTGAAGAAGCTATCAGTTTTGTAAACAAAATAAAGGTTGAAATATCATTTTTCTGTTTATCTGGAGTTCTTACTGATTCATTTCAGACTATTGACTCATTATTTCTATTCTACAGAGGCGATTCCAAAATGATGAACATGTTTATAAGTCATTCCTAGACATTTTGAATATGTATAGGAAAGAACACAAGGACATAAATGAGGTCTACAGTGAGGTAAATACTCATTCTTCCTTTCTACTGTGTCCTGTTAGGATTTTAAGCACATCTTTTTTAAGGAAATTTACGATTTCAATTGTTTTTTATCTAATGATCTTTCAGGTCGCTGCACTTTTTGAAGATCATCAAGATTTGCTTGATGAGTTCACCAGATTTTTACCTGATAATTCTGCATCAGCCATGGTGCAAACAGTTCCATATGCTCGAAATGCTACCCACCGAAACTCAGTGATTCCTTTACAGCAACAACAAATTGACAAGGTATCTGCAGGCCGTTTTATTTCCTTCCACCAATTGATGGGTTTGACCTGGGTGTTCAGGGGCAGAGCCGCTTGTACTCCAGTGAGGGCAGCTCCCCCACTGATCTCTGTGGCTCCGCCCCTGTGAAGGTGAATAAACTTAGTTTAATCATTCCTAGGACAATTAAGAAAGTAATGCTTGGCATTAATCATTAAGGAGCTCATAAAAATCAAATGACTTGTTTCAATAAACATAGTTATTTGTGTAATATGTCTCTATACTGATCTAAGAAAAAATATTTTTAGTTGTATGTGTGTGTGGGTTCCTCCTACTGAGCTTGATTTAGCTCCTCCTATGGTGAGATTGGTTGGTTAAGAACACATGACTGATAATGAATATCTTTTTCTAGCAACGTCGTCGAGATAGAATCATTGCTTCTCATGGTGAGCGTGATCTTAGCATTGATCGACCTGAACTCGATGATGACAAAGCAACATTAAAAATACAAAAGGAGCAGAGAAGGCGTGTGGAGAAGGAGGGTAGGGACAGAAGAAATCGTGATCAGGATTATAGGGAACTTGAGCATGACAGCAATAGGGATTTCAGTTTGCAACGGGACAAGAAGAAATCTGCTCCTAAGATTGAAAGTTTTGGAGCAAATTCAAATGTTGCTTCCTATGACGACAAAGGTTTATGCTACTTTATACTTCCAGCAACTTACTCATTTGACATTTCTCTGAAACATTATTTTAGTGGGTTTTCTGATTTTATTCTAGTATGTGAATGGAGAAGGCAAATTTTTATTGGTTTCCATTTTATGTTCTCCAAAAGGTGTTCTGTTTTTGCCCTCTGAACTAGTTCTGATAATCTTTGTCAGTACTGGCTTCATGGCTGTCAAATATCTTAGTCCTTGCTGTCTAGCACACTAACTTCATACTCTTTTGTGGATGAACCTTGTTTTTTGGCATCATAACGTTGGGATGTTCTTGCTATCTTAGAAAGATGATGGCTTCATGTTGGAGTTTTCTACTTCATGTTGGAGTTTTCTACATATAACATTGGTGAAGTATGAACACATATTTTAGTGAACAAGAATAAAATCAACATATATATTATCATCAGTTTTTTGAAATTTCATTCTTATTGTGATGAGAATCAGCTTTTATTGTTTTTCTTCCACTGTCTTCGAATGTTTAATGAATGGTTCTGGAGATTATTTACCACTCATCTTTTAGCCTCTTCTTTTTCTGATTATTAAAGTAATTGCTGGAACATGGTTGTGCAAGGTTTCAGGTTTTAATATCATGCATGTTCTGATTTTTATGCCAGAATTCTCATCTGGCTTGATTTCTTAAATGATAAGAAATTTTAACCTTTTGTTCCTCTAAATCTTTCTTCCAGGCGTATCCAGTCAATGTTTCATCTTCTGCGAGAAAGTGAAGGAAAAATTAAGCAATCCAGATGACTACCAAGCATTCTTGAAGTGTCTTAATATTTTCAACAATGGGATCATAGAAAAGAATGATCTACAAAAACTGGTGTGTAACCTATCTTGTCAAGAAAGGATATTTTCACCATGGAAGACATTTATAATTTTGCTTTTAAACAAGAAATTTGATAGTTATAGTGACTTGCCATCACTATACATTTCACTGGGACCAATTGCTATGCATGCAATGCCTTTCTGTTACTTAGTTGCCAAAAAAAGAATTGCAGTTTGATGGTCTAGTTTGAGTTATCCTACCTTTTCAATTAACATTTCAATTCATAGCATACAAAGTGCTTATGTCTTCTGCATTTACAGATGAAATTCTTACAAACTAAGTTTGTTACAGGTGACTGATTTAATTGGCAAATATCCTGATCTTATGGAGGAGCTAAATGACTTCTTGGACCGCTGTGAACATGATGGTGTGTTTGAATTTTTTTAATGCATTTGTATAACGTTCCAAGTTGCTTTTGATATCTTTTCTCTTTTTCTTAAATTGTTCTTCAATCTTTCTTGCAGATGGATTTCTTGCTGGGGTTATGAGTAAGAGTAAGTTTGTAATGATGTGACTATTAACCTAACAGTTTCTTAACAAATTGAGGTCAGGTATATGTTAATGATCCAATATAGGCTGTTATTGATCTTACAAGAGGAATACTTTGGCTGGGTGCAGAATCAGTAGGTAGTGGTGGGCATGTATCCAGATCATTGAAGATGGAAGAGAAAGATAAAGAGCATAAGCGGGAATTTGATGGAGTTAAAGAAAAGGAAAGATGCAGGGAGAAGTATATGGGAAAGTCCATTCAAGAACTAGACCTTTCAAACTGTGCACGTTGTACCCCTAGTTATCGGCTTTTGCCTGATGATGTATGAAGTTTTAACATATTATCTGTTCTTTTTGAAAATCAAGTTTCATGCCAGTGTGCTTATTGACTCCTGTTCATTTTCAGTATCCAATAGCTTCAGCAAGTCAAAGATCTGAGCTTGGCGCTCAAGTATTAAATGATCAATGGGTTTCTGTGACATCGGGGAGTGAAGATTACTCTTTTAAACATATGCGTAGAAATCAGTATGAAGAGAGTTTGTTCAGATGCGAAGATGACAGGTAAGGTGTTTGTTGACATATGGCAGTCACAGATTCTAATGCTTTTCTCTCTCTATTTTTTAGTTTGATATTTCTGGGTTTCTTTCTAAAGAATTGATGGTATTCTATTTTTTCTTAGATTTGAGCTGGATATGTTGCTGGAATCTGTGAGCTCTGCGGCTAAACGGACGGAAGAGTTACTCAACAGCATCAATGAGAATAAAATAGAGACTCCAATCCGCATTGAAGACCACTTTATTGGTTTGTTCCGAGGGGATATTTTTAGATGGACTTAATTTGAGATTAACTAGCTTGCTTTAGGCTGAATTTTTCATATTCAAATTTCTCTTTGTTACCAACTTACCTGTTTCTTAATATTTCTATGCAGCTTTAAATTTAAGATGTATTGAGAGGTTGTATGGTGACCATGGCCTTGATGTGATTGACATATTGCGTAAAAACCCAACCATAGCACTACCTGTTATGTTAACGCGATTGAAGCAGAAACAAGAGGAGTGGACTAGGTGCCGATCTGATTTTAATAAGGTTTGGGCTGAAATTTATGCAAAGAACCACTTCAAATCTCTGGATCATCGCAGCTTCTATTTCAAGCAACAAGATTCAAAGAACTTGAGCGCAAGAGGTGTGCTAAATTCTATCATTCACCAATACCATGCATGCTTTTTACAAGCTTTTTGCACTTGAGCTCATCATCTAGTTGAATATTTTTTAGTTCTACTGTTGGTAATGGTTTGATGTGTAGGACATTATATAGAATTTTTCTATGGGAAAAACACCCATTATGCACTATAATGTGGGGTGGATGGCCATATAAACGAATATTTGACATTATCAGTTGTCACAGTAGTGGGATTTGGGAATTGGGAAATACTTTGTGAACTCTTATTAGTTGTAGAGAGTATAAGCAATGATTCAGCTTATCTGTGGATAGGTCAGCTATAAATTTTGTTAATTTACTCTGGAATATCTCCAGATGTTAAGTAGACAAGGGCTAGCTTTTGCTTGCAGTTCCTTTTTAATTTAAAGCTAGTTGACATCAGAAGAGTGGAAACATGATATTGGCTATCACATGGTCTAATAGCTGAATTATCTGGAAGACAGTTTATCGGTATCTGGAGGGTTTACTTTATTGGAATCTTAAACTTTTGTCGCAAACAGATTTCCAGTATTCTATACCTTGTCTTATACTATTATCCATGTTATGCTAAATGGTTGTTTTCTAAAAACAGCGATGGTGACTGAAATTAAGGAATTCAAAGATAAGCAGCAGCAGGAGGATGACCTTCTTCTTGCATTTGCTGCTGGAAACAAACAACCTTTCGTACCACATTTGGAATATGAATACCGAGATGTCAACATTCATGAAGACTTGTATAAACTTGTTGAATATTCTTGTGAAGAAGTTTGCTCAACCAAAGAACAATTCAATAAAGTTATGAGGCTCTGGACAGGGTTTGTAGAACCTATGTTGGGCATTGTTCGTCACCCTAGTGGCACAGACAGTTCTGAAGATGATGATAGGACTAGGGGTCCTGCCATGAACTGTGGTGGATCGACTATTGCCGAGAATGGTGGAAGCCCTGTTGCTGATCCTACTATATTGAATTATAAGCAATCAAAATCATCTGCTAGTGGGGATGAAAACATTTTACCCGAACTGGTGAACCTTAGCAAGCCAAGTTTTGCAAATGGAGACAGTTCACCAAAGGAAGCCAATTTTCCTGAATCAGATCATTCTTGCAGAGACAAGCCAACCTCAAATACACATGTGCTAGAAAGAGAGCACAAGGATGCTGTTATGAGTGACAGAATATCTGGATATAGTCGACAAGTTGACTCCGTACAGGGAATGACTGATATGAACTCATCTCATATGAGTGGAGCAGAAGGTGGTCATGTAGGAACCAGCACTAACTGGATTGCAGGTCTGTTTTGAATTAATTTTGAGTCTACATGTTCTTTCCTTTATACTTGTTATTTGACAAAATGCAGTTATTAAGTTCTATTCTACATTTTTTGATATTTTGGAACATTGACATTTGAAGTATCTGGTGCACTTCCATCTATGGCTGCTGGCATTGCTACCGTTGACTACAAACTCAAAACTGGTATTGATAGTGGCTTTCCACTTGAGGTATGTATCTTATAATTTAGTGATGCTATGTGTTAAGATTCATGCCAAAATGGTTTGGCTTTTCTTGCTTTGTGGCTGCCCTATATGTATAAATCAGTTGGTTGGGATTTCTGTGCTCAGTGACATGCTCTTTTTAACTGAACATTATTAATTTCCATATCATTTGATCGTCAGATTGGTGTTGCAAAATCAGTTTTGGCCACAAATGGAATATCAGTTGACCCCTCTAAAGCTAGTAGATACCATGAAGAATCTTGTGGTCCGTCCAAAATTGAAAAAGAGGAGGGTGAGTTATCTCCAAATGGTGATTGTGAGGACAATTTTGTGGTCTATGGAGATACTAGTATGGAGGCTATTCCCAAGGTGAAACACAGCCCTGAAGGCAAGCAGATTGATGCTGGAAATGGGGAAGACTCTCATCGTCCTGATGCTAGAGAAGAAAATGATGCTGATGCAGATGCTGATGATGAGGACAGTGAAAATGCTTCGGAAGCTGGTGATGATGCCTCAGGCAGTGAGTCTGATGGTGATGAATGTTCCAGGGAAGATGATGAAGATGTCGATCGTGATGAAGTTGATGGGAAGGCTGAGAGTGAAGGTGAAGCTGAGGGAACAAGTGATGCCCTGTTTACTGGTGGAGATGGGCCTTTGTCAGAACGTTTTCTGTCGCTGAAGCCTCTTTCCAGGCATGTTCCATCAGCTTCACTTGACAAGGAAAGAAAAGATTCTCAAATTTTCTATGGGAACGATGATTTCTATGTGCTTTTCCGGCTTCATCAAGTATGTAACACATTAATGGGACATTCTTTTTTGATACTGTTCATAATTCATCGTCAATTAACTACTGTGTATTCAATTTGTCAGATCCTCTATGAAAGAATCTTATCAGCAAAGACAAATTCATTTGGTGCTGAAGTGAGATGGAAAACTGCTAAGGATTCTGGTTCTCCTGATCCCTATGCTAGGTGTTTTAATAGTTAGTTTTGTATTTTTACTGTTTCACTGCATCGTGAGCCTGTTTCGATGATCAACATTTGTTTTTTATGTAGATTTATGACTGCATTGTACAATTTGCTTGATGGATCTGCGGACAATGCAAAGTTTGAAGATGAATGCAGAGCTATAATTGGGAATCAGTCATATGTTTTATTCACTCTGGACAAGTTGATATACAAGTTGGTGAAACAGGTTGGGATACTAAACTTCATTTCCATGTATTCATGATTTGTTTTGTTTGTGGAAATATGTGAATTATGGCTTCTGTTGCAGCTTCAAACTGTTTCAACTGACGAAATGGACAATAAACTTCTTCAATTGCATGAGTATGAGAAATCCCGAAGGGCTGGGAAGTTCATTGATTCGATTTATTATGATAATGCACGATTCCTTCTTCATGATGAAAACATATACCGAATGGAATTTGTTAGCCACTTTACCTTTCTTTCTTCTGTTTACTCATATAGATTTTACCTTTAGTATTCGCATGATCAACTCTTGGTTATTTTTGGCTGCTGCTTCAGTCATCTTCTTCACCCCGTTTGTCCATCCAGATGATGGACAAAGTAATTGAGAAGCCTGAGGCGTTGCAAGTTTCCATGGACCCCAAATTTGCAACATACTTGTATAATGATTATCTGTCAGTCTTTCCTGGAAAAAAAGAAGCCTCATCACATTATATTGTGCAGGTACTAACATCATACATTCGATATCCACTTTTAGGAATATGAATGATTGTTGTTGATTAAGCATATTGTAACTCATAGCCACATCTCCTTTAAAGAATATGTTCTTCATTCAGATCCTTATTTCCTCAATTCTTTTATTGCAAAGAGTTATTTTGATTTTCATATTTGTGCTTGGGATATCAAGAAGGGAATACTTCACGGCTTTTGATGTTTTGTTGACCAGTTATTCTATCAATTTTGTAAAAAGGATCAGGCTTTTGGTTTCTATACAATACTCAAATGCGTTACTTAGAAAAGATTCTGAAATTTTATGTGACTAATATCTACTTTCAATTGATATGACCAGAAACAAGTGCAAGTATGCAGGGCTAGAAGAATCTTCTACTTTGGGCATGGCCATCGAAGGTGTTAAAATGTTCAACGGTTTGAAGTGTAAGATTGCCTGCAATTCTTGTAAGGTATTTTTCCTGGTGTTAAAATGTTCGTAGACTCGTTCAATTTTTTGATTTCTTTTCATTATTTCTTGCATTGTTTAAGACCTTGTTTTTGTTTCATTATTTCTTGTTGCTGAACGTTAAATTCTTTGGTGGCAGATGTCTTATGTCCTAGATATAGATGATTTCTATTTCCATCCAAGGAGGAAAAAGTACAATTCATCTCAAAGTTTATTGGGAAAGGGCAAGGGTACAGTGTTTCCATAGTATATACAATACAATCCTGCAAGGGCACATAAGCATCATTTGAACCATCACGGTGTACATAAGGCTGATGGATGATAACTTTTTAGAGATGTGCCTGTCTCCTTGTTAATCATGTGTTTGTAAGTAGGAACACTGTATGACCTTTCCAAGTATCACAATCGTTCATTATCATATTGATGTTTTCAAGTATACTTTGCATATGATGTTTTATTGTTTGTTCAACAAACTTGCAAACTTGACTCATAGTGAAGAACAATTTAGCAGCGTTGCATCATCAATAATTATTAAAATTAATGATATATTAAAAAATTAAAGAATTATTAAATAAATAAAATTTATAAATAATATTGAATAGTTATTAAATAAATAAGATTAAAAAATTGTATTTTAAAAAATAATTATTAAATTAATACGCTTTTCGAAAAATGGAGAAATGTAAAAAATAATATAAATAATAATAAAAATGTCATGAAAGACATTCTGTGAAATTTCTAAAAACGTTGCAAAAGACATTCCGTGACGTTTTCAAAAAAGAGTCGTGGATTTCTTCACATCCTACGACGTTTTAAAACATCAAGAAATGTTAGAGATTTCGCAATGTCGCGGATTATCCAAACTTTCAGTGACTTGTTTATCAACGTCGCGGAATGTTAGTGTTTTTCGTGACATTTTTCATAAAACATCGCAGAAACCTTTTGCCAACATGTTCGTGAACTGCAAGTGCACAGTTGTTGAAGTGAGTAACAAATCGGTAAGAATCAAGTCGTGTCCACAGGGATTATGAGAAAATTCAATTCTACGCTAGCTAACTGTTAGACCCCGAACCTTTTGTAAGCTATGATTATTTAACGAGGAACTATTGACAATTAGTTATGTGTAAATAAGAGAAGAAATTGCAAGATTGAAATGAAATGGAAAGAGATTTATTGAATCAAAAGTCATAAGATGGATTTGATGTGAAAAAGTGAAGTTAAAAGTTGGAAAATGTTACATTGAACATGCTTTGGTGTTTTAGCC
>JANVCL010000008.1:11033877-11049282 GCA_026546855.1 Erythroxylum incrassatum | reverse complement strand
TTATTAGATGCTTCCAGAAGTCTTCTCCTCCTCCACTCTTCTTCGACATTTCAACACAAACATATACTCATCTTTTAGTCTTGTCTTCGATTCTTCAAGTTTCTGCTATTGTTTGATGTTTCTGAGTTGAGGTTGATGGAGTAAACGTGATTCTCATCACAAGGAGAATTAACTAACTCTCTTCTTGGGACATATATATGACATTGTGTTTTATAATTGAAATCTTTATATATTGTATTATATTGTGATGTGTTCTAAGATGTTTGTATAGTATGTTTATCTCTTGATAGGTGTTACAAAAATGTGTGTAGTTCCAAAAACACATATATAATGATATTGGAATAATGTTTTACTTTCATTTATTTATTATTTTTTCTATGTTGCATTTACTACCCTATGTTATAGTTTAGGTGAGTAGAACTAGGAGAAACGTGGAAATCTAGGCATAGTGTGAAAAAAAAACTGGAGTTATATTTAAAGGGCCTTAGATTGACAATTATTATTTTAGTTGTTAATTTATTGTTTTAATTTACTTATAAGGATTAATTATTTATTTATGAGACTAGATGATTAAAACTTTAATTTAATAAAAAATTATTTTTATTATTTTAAAGTATATTGGATTATTGCGAAGTTGTGCCGGTTTTTTAGCCTTACTTTGATGATGAGACTTGAGTAGTTGGGCTTGTCATTAGATGGCAGTCAATTACATACCTAATAAGGTTGATTTAGGCTTAAAGCTTGACAATAGGCTTATAAAAAGAAATTACTTTTTGAAACAGTGCTTATTAAATAAACTAAAAAAGATACGAGTTAAGAAAGGTTTAAAGAATAACTCTTAAGGACCCAAGTTTGCTTAGGTACTTAGAGCACATAGATTTCTTTATCTTGCAAGTCAATATCAAATGACATAAATTGAATACGAATAATTGACATCATGTTTCTTGGTGTCAGATAAGAATAATAATGGTATCTCTAGCATTAGATTAGAAAAATCATCAAGATCTCTTACATGAGCTAATTAAGAAAATTGGTATAAAAGGTCAATTGTTTAACAAAGTAATCAAGAAAAAGAAGGTAACCGTTAGTCATACATAATGAAGATAACAACTTGTTTTCAAATTAATAATATTTAAGCATATTAACTTGATATATATATATATATATTTAAAGGAAAAGGTGTTATTATATATACTCAGAGGAGAAATATAGATTAATCTAATTTGTATTAGGAAGGGTTTAAAGATTTTGGTTATATAGTTTAGGGTGAGGATCAATCATACTTTTCAATTGCTAATTAAGAAAAAGGTGAATATAAGTGCATAAGCTTTTTTGAAAATCTTACATTCATATAATAAGCACTTTACATGTACACTTCGCTCATGTCATTAAAAAGGGGGGAGGGAGAAGTTAGCTATTTTTTCCCCTTTTTATCCTTATAGCTTATTAGATAGAATATCCTTTTTAATATTGACAAAGGGGAAGATAATGAAAATATTGAATCTTAATATTTAAAAATCAATGATATATGAATTAAGAGGGAACATGCATTACATATTTTATTTAACATAGCGGGTTTATTCAGTGGTATTTATTTTCTCCAATATCACTAAATATTTTGTCATTATAGAAAATCATGAGATTGTTGGACCAAAGGAGGTCAAAATTTTAAGAAAAATGTTAAGATCAAGTTAACAAATCAATCAAATGAACAAAATGAGCAAAGTGAAGAATAAACATAATTAAAGATAATTTTTAATTATGTTTTAGCGAATGGACTAAGAACAAGAAAGAATGGAAGCCATTATATATAAAAATAATTTGTCTTGACATTTATACTTTCTTCTAGTTATTTCAATGGTCTAATGACTCAATATTATATGAACATATCTTATAAGTAAAAGAATAATATTAATGAAAAGCAAAAGGAGTTACAAGGAGGCATAAAACCTTAACATGATGACTTTAGTTAATTGGATGCAGACCAATTAATATATAGTTCCTAAAAGTGGGACCTAATCACATTTAGATAGTTCAAATACATAAAGTGCTAGTATACTAATCTTACGAGACTTATAGAGGATAACTATGAATGCAACTTAAGAAAGTGGCATAAGTACTTATATAAGAGTTATAGTCTCCGGTATCAACTATATCTTTTGAACATGTATGAAGAATCTCTAATAACAAAGCTTGCTCATCTGTTAGTGTAATTTTTCAAGTAGCTCAGCTCTATGTTCCCCATCTTGTCAGTATATTTCCAAAGATTCTATTACCTCTAAGAGATAACCTATTGGTTTCTTTTATTCTTGAGAGCTTCAAATGATATAAAGAATTGATGTATGTTTTCTTATTCTTAAATATCTTAAGGTTTCACCCCCTATAGATTGCATGCACACTTATGCAAAAGCAATTCGAAATAAAGTGAGATCATCTGGTTAGAGATGGCCTATTAAACTAGCCCATCGAATGATGTTTTCTCTATTATATTCTCAATAGTAGTTTTTATAAAAGGTTTTTATTTTCCTTCATAATACATTTAAAAAAATATTGGAAAAAGAGATAGTCATGAGTCTTTATTTCAATATTGCAGAGGACACAAAAAAGGCCGCTAAGTTGCACCCCTTTAATTTCATCGAATGTATTCAACATATTTTTTATTGTAAGCCAAGTAATAAAAACAACTTGTTCTTATTAAACCACACCAGATTACACCATTGCACTTTTAAAGTTAGATGCTTAAATAATAAATAATAGGTCTTCTACGTGAAGACCTCAGATGAGTGCCTTGTTTAAATAATTCAATCATCCAAGTGTTAAACTAGCCTATAGTTAGGAAGTGCCTTAATAATGCTATTGAACCCTCTAAAGTGAATATCCCAATCATTTTGGTTAATAATTCCTTTATTATAGCTTTGGGAGTAAGCATATGTCTAAGGTGAAAGAAATTATGAGGTGTAAAGGCCCTTTATTGCTCTAGTTATCAAACTAAAGACAAGTTTGTGTCTAATTATCTATTTTGCGTTTGATTTTCTAATATAAAACCCCTTCAATTTAAATATGTTATACATAGTCTTAGAGATGTTGGTTTTAGGTTTTAATTCCCAAAAGTTTTTGCCCTCTAAATGTTAGCATACACCCATTAAACCTAGAGATTCTCTTTATCAGTTAGTAGCCTTTAGACCTTTTTTGCCAGAAGAACCTTACAATTAAGATGGATTGGTTATTCCTAAACCATATTCATGCTTCGAGTTACTAATTTCTGTCCAGTTAACTTTAGCACCAAATGAACTATGAGAATCTCTACTCCATAGGAAGTTCCTCAATAGTCTACCACTATATTTGGATGAATTTTTAGGGAGGACTAAATAGGAGATCCAATACTCAAATAGGTTATTTATAATTGATATTATAATTGAACTCTTTCTGTATATGATAAACACTTATTGCATCATAAGTTGATTCTTTTCTCAATCTTATCATATAGAGGTTTACGATCCTTGTAAGGTTTCTTGTTAGTGATAGGAATTCCTAGGAAAATGAAGGGAGGTTGTTGCATCTCAAAACTTATGAAAGAGAAAAAAAATTATGGCTCAGAGGATTGGTATTGAGTGAGAGCATTTTGAAGCTTTTATCTAATTTGATTTGTATATTTGGTAGCTTATTAAACTAATTAATAGTCTGCAAGCAATTTGACAGTAGCATGATCAAGTTTGAAAAATATTAAATGATCATCCCTAAATGACAAGCAAAAAACATCCAACCTGCTACATTTCTTTTGGAACTTAAATGAGGTGTTTCCTCATATATTAAAGTGTATTAGCATTATTAAGATGTCCATGTAAATAGTAAACAGGTATGGTGAGATGGGTCTCTTTGTCTAACGCCTCTACCCCTTCTGAATCTTTAAGTTAATTCTCCATTGGCATGAATGTTAAACAAGGGAGTAATGATTGTTTTATCCAACAGATATAGTTTATGTGGAATCCAAAAGCTTCCATTTGGCGAATTATAAAATCCTAATTAATAGAGTCAAAATCTTTTCTTAAATCAATTTTAATTGCACGACACTTTCTTATAGCCTTCCTTTGGTATGCCTTAAGAAGTTCTTGAGCCAAAAGGAATATTATCCCTAATGTCTCTTCACTAATGTAGGCTCTTTGGGATTTCCTTATGAAAGCACTCATAATAAGCTTCAGTCTTGATAATAATATCTTAAAAATGAACTTATAAAGGGTGTTATAACATGTAATTAGTTTGAAGTTCTTAAGAGAACTAAAATTAACGATCTTGGAAACTAAGAAAATATATGTGACCGATTTCCTTATATAACAATCTAGCATTAAAGAATTCTAACATGGATTTAGTCACTTGAGCTTTATTCAATTGCTTACATTCCTTGAAGAAGAACTTATTGAGCTCATTAGGGCTTAAGGCTTTCTTAGGATTGAAAGATTTTACACCATTGACCACATCAACTTTAGTTACTAGTTTATTATGATCAATAGCTTAGTTTTTATAAATAACTTTAGGAATGAAAGAGTTTAGCTTAGTGACTAAAGTATGGTAGATTGAATTAGATCCCAAAGAGCTTTTAAAATGATTTAAAACTTGTTTCTTAATATCCTCTTAAGCCTAGATCATTGTTCCATGATCTAGTAGTATACTAATAATTTTATTGGCATTCCTCTTCACCTTCTAATAACCTGAAAACCCTCAACTTTTCCCTTATAAAGGAGTGGTGAGCATGAAGTGTTGTGATATATTTACCCTGGGTAGCTTTTTCATCTCCTTTGATGTTTAAATTCAAAAGGTCATTTTGAATATTATTTTGTACTTTAGTAAAGGCTCTCTTACCTACTTTCATATCCAAATTATCTACACTAATAAGGTCTCCATACAAAGCTTTAAGATTCTCTTTAACTTGCCTGAACTTTTTATGTACTTGTATTATTCATATCCATCCACTAACAAGTTAATTTCCATTAGAACTACTTCTTGAAATCCCTAATGCTTCACCAAGAAATTTAAGAATCTAAAGGGAGTTAGTTAAGTATAAAGAACTATTAGACTATGGATCTCCTCCTAGTTATGATTTAAAGTTAAAAGAGAACTGGAAATGGCCTTATTACCTTGGAATTCAACTAGCCACCTCTGATTTATAAGTTCCCAGTAAAGTTTCCTTCTAAAGAACCATTTCCCTTGTTTCTTATTACACCAATAAAGAAGTTTCCTTTATAGTTAAGATTTATAAGTTCAAGTTGCCTCATATAAGATTTAAAATTATTATAGAAATCATTAGAGCCTAATTTTCCTTTACACTTTAAGTTGAATAAAGTGCAACTAAAATCACCTATAATTAGCTAAAGAGAGTTCATACTTAAAGAAATGTTCACCAAATATTTCCACTTGGAGCTTCTTTAAAATGAGATATTGGCTACATATACAAAAACTAAAGCAGAACTATCTTCTAATGGCTTTCAAAATAACATAGATGTAAATTACTTAATCGATGATGAGGTGGTAAGTAAGTTTATTCATGTTAATATTGTAAGCTAGAATGATTCTACCATAATGATAAGCTCTATGATTAATAATGAGTTTCTAATTGGTTTAAAATAACTATAATTTATTAAAATTTTCTTCTTTGATTTTTCTTTCTAGTAGTATAAAAATGAAAGGTTTTAATAATTTAAGGTAGTTTTGTACTATCTATTACTTAATAGGGTTATTGAGACCCCTAATATTCTAAGTTAAGATACCCACTAATGAAGTTTAGAGGGAGAATTATCTCTCTTAACTTTCTTTTCCTTTCAAAAATCATTGACGTATATGTGAATTTGGATCCTTCGCAAGTGACTATTACCTCATTAGCTTCTTGTGGAGGATGTTCATCGATAGCATTGGGGTAAGCTCCTACTTGATTTATAAAGAGAGGATCCTCTATAGTCATCACCTCTTTCTCATCTAGTCTCTAGTGTTCAAAGAGGAAAAGTGGTGAATATAAAATGATTCATTTAAAAGAGTCTCATCCATTTCTTATTGTCAAATTATGATTAGATTATAGGTCTAATAAGCCTCCCTCTTGTGCATAGTCTTAGGCAAATTGTTAATTTGAGACAACATTGTTGTTGTTTCTTTTTTATAGCTTAATTTTACTCACTAATTCATCACTATCTCCCTTAGTAGAGATCCAAATTGTAGCATTCCAAGTAGTTTCTTCTTTATTCTTAGGTTCTCCATTGGTAAATGACTAAGATTTTAACCTCTACCAAGTTACCTAATGGATCAAGTTTCATCAAATCTAGAGAGTATGGAAGTTTCTTGTTTATATTGATCTTAATGCATATCCTCACGAAACCTATACTTTCTAGAATAGTTATATTACCATCCACACATAATAGTTTTCCAATTGAGTTGGCCAAGTAGCTCACTCTTATTGTGCTTCAACATTCTAGATGTACAATATTAAAGTACGTCTAGATAGGAGCTAAGTGAAGCTTAGTTTTGTCTAATTATATTCTTGCTTTCCATACGTAAAGTAATATTGGCTTACCAAGAGATAACTGGGGACTTTATATAAGAACCTTTAAAAGCATTTTCCTTAAATGATAAGGAGGACAAAAAGTGGTCTTTTTGGTTAATTAGAACTCTTTCAAGACTAGTTGCTCCAGTTAGCCTTATCTTAAGATTTTAGAGAGAGGAATGATGGTCTTTTGTCAACAATGTAACCAAAAATGGTACTCAATCACTTGGAAGCACTTACTTGTAGTAGTTCCAACTTAAATGCTTAATAGAGGCATAGTAGATGAGAAATGGTTTGATTGTTTGAGTACCAACCACTTAAGACCAAGACTTTTCAAGTTAGGGACTTAGTTCGTACAATGTCAAGACCAATCATTATATGAAACAAGCTCTTGTCTAAAGGGCATGACCCTTACATTACGCAAGACATGAATGGTGCATATAAGATTCCTGATTAAGAAGGAATGTGGATTAAACCTATCATTGGCTAATGTATCAAATGATACTATGCATGAAATACATTATACAATCCTAGTCATACGAGTCTAAATTGCATAATACTCTCCATTTATAAGAGTTAAAATTTTATAATACAAAAAAGGTGTTTTTTTTAATTATGTAAAGACTTAATATTTCTTAGTTTTAAGTCTTTAACGGCACCCAAAAGGGGTTGAATTGAGTGTTGATAAATTTTAAATAAGATAAACACTAGATTAATATGTTGATAAGAATAATTTATAAAAGATGAAAATATAATATAAAATAATAACTGTCAACAACACACTTAAGTAATAATGTAAAAAAGGTAAATAAAGAGAAACACAAACTAATTTAGAGTAGTTCAACAAATAACACTTTCTAATGTTCACTCTCAAGACTCTTATTGAAATTTCACTATAAATTGTCTTTCAAGGAGAAGAATAATCTATGTACAATCTTTTCTCGTTAAAGAGAAACTTTTTTTACAATCTTCCTTAATAATAAAGAGGAATCCTAATGTTAGAACACCCCTAAACACAATATAAACAACTCTAATAAAAGCTTATAACTCATAATATCTCACTTTATTACTTTAACAAAATATTTCTAAATTTAATCAAGAAAGTCCTTTAAAATATTTATTTAGAGATTAATATTTTAATTAATTAGAAAATCTTTTCTTAATAAATTAGATCATTTTCAAAAATATTTTAAAAAGCTCGTTTTTTTGACTAATAAATAAAAACACATTTTCAAATTTAATCAAGCAAAGTACCTTTTCTAATAAATCAAGAAACTTATTATTCAAATAAATAAAGAAATGATTTATAAATAAATAGAATAATAATTATCTATATAAATAAAAATAATAATTTGTATTTATCTCAATCAATTTGAAATAAATAAATTTAATTAAAAACATCTTTCTTAATTACTTAAGAAATACTTTCTAAATCTAGAAACATCTTTTCTAAATTTAAATTAGGATCAATTTTATTATTAATATTAATAAAATTAAGAAAAACAATTGATTTAATTTTAAATTTTAAATTTAAGTTTAAAAACTCTTTCAAATTAATAATTGAATATGGGTTATTCTAAAATTGGATTATTCCTATTCTAAGAACCTAAAGCCCAAGTCCTAGTTTGGAATACATTATTCCAATAACCAAATACTCTTTATTTGGATTTTGGATTACACTAATCCAAAAGCCAATCAATCCTAATTTGAACCTAGGATATACTATCCTAGTTGCTAAACACTCCATATCTCAAACCTATGGCCAAATTCTCTTTTTCTTCTAGTTTAGAAAACCCTAATTTCGTAAAACATGAAACCTTCTTGCCGCTACCTTTCAGTTGCTACTACCTCCCTAATGGCTCTTATTGCCACTTGCCCTATAAACCAGTGTTTTTGGTTTTGTATTGTTTTGGCTGAAAAATGGCATGAAACAACACTCCTGGGTACTAATCGTCGATATCGACAATTTCGCATAGTACTAACTGGTATTGTAAGTTTTGAAAAAGTTAGGGACCTTTTTCAAAAATAAAAGTTTTTAAAAGAAATAACCCCCTGGACTGCATCTGCCTCCCTCCCTCTCTCATTTCTCTCTCGCTGTCTTTTACATACTCCTACTGTCTCTCTTGTTCTCCTCTCTGGCAGAGTAGACTCTCCGCACCCTCTCCAGCAATGACTTTCCTCTCCATCTCTAGCGACAATCCCTTTACTCTCCTTGTTACCGCACCACTCTCCTTCCACTTTCTTCATGAAGTCATGGTCATGCAACATGCCACCATTCACTCTCCTTATTGTAAGCAAACCATACCACCACGGGCCACCATTGCTCTCTGGCATCGTTTCTAGTTGTCCACCATTACTAGAATCGCCAAATCTAAAATTTTAATATTCTAGATCTGGATCCCAACTTGAATCGACCTAGCATTTAATTGCTTTTTTTGATTTTTTTGGGTGTGTTTTTTCCTCTGAAATTCGAATAGCAATTGCATTATATTTGGTTGTGTATGTATGTTTTGTGATAGTTAGAATTGTTAGAAATTAGAATTGTTGAAAACTTGGAATTGTTAGAAATTGGAATTGTTGGAAATTGGAATTATTACAATTGTTGGAAATATTGGAAATTTGGAATTGTTGGAATTCTTGAAATTCTTGGAATTGTTTGTGTGAGTTGGTGTTGTGTGAAATTCTTGGAAAATTAATGGGTTGGAAATTTTGAATTTGAAATTTTTGTGTGAGTTGGTTCAATTTCAATATAATTTAAACATTATCAACTTATGAAGAAAATTAATGAATTGGAAAATCTGAATTTGAAATTTGAAATTGTTTGTGTGAGTTGGTTTAATTTGAATATAATTTAGACATTGTCAATTTATAAAGAAAATTAATGTATGGGAAAATGTAGGTAAGAAATAAGAATGTTAATTAAAATCGGTGAATGAAACATTATTAAATCAAAGTTGGGAAATAGTATTTGAGTAACGATATTGATTTAAATTAGTTAAGAAAATAAATTAATTATAAGCATTATAAATTGAATTGTATAAGTAAACAAAATGTATTAGTTTATAGTTGAATTATGAGATTACATAAAGTAAGGTGTAAACTTATAATTGTGAGTTATGGTTGAAGTTAAATATGTTATAGATGTGAGTGTATGTCTTTAGCTTATGGTTGAATGGTGCAATCATATAAAATGAGTTGTATTATATAAGATATATTGAATTGTTGGTTTTTGAATTATTGTTGAATTGTGTTAAAAGAAATTGAATTGTATATAATGTAATCATACAAAATGAGTTATATTATACAAGATGTATATATGTATTGTGTAATTGTGTTAGCTTGGACTTTGAGTTAGCAATGTATATTTTATGATAGTAGTTGATAATGAAATTATGTGTTCTTTATTTTGATATATGTCTTCATTTATTTTACAGATAAATAGAAGGGAGTTCATGTACTCCTGATCATTCAACCACTTCAGGAAGATACAATGATCCAGCCTAGGTTTATCCTGCATTGGTCCCTGGTAACAAGTATTTGAAAGGTGGAAGAATCACTAGATTAAAGAAGCATTTAGCTGGGGTTATATGGAACCATGTAAAAAAGCGAGCCATAATGTGAAGTGGCAAATAAAAACTTTGTTTGAAGAGTATCAACACGTGAAAGACAAAAGCGAGAGATTGAATTATGAATCTAGTGGTGGAAGTTCATTTGCTGATGTTCAGGATAATAACAGAAATGTTGAAGGAAGTAGTGTTCTTACCCAGTAAGAATTAACTGTTGCATCTAGACCTGATTTTAGGAAAAGAAGAAAGCAAATGTCACATTTTTTTGTACCAAGAATAACTTCTGGAGCTCAACCTTCAATTCATAGTGCTATGCAATCAAGAGAAATGACTCACAATGTAGATATGAAATGGCTAAATGGTGGTATGATTTTGGTGTAGCATTTAATGCTTATCAATCTTATTATAGTTAGCCTATAGTGGATGCTATAGCCTCTTACAGTCCTGGAAACAAAAATCCTTCTATTGATAACTATAGAGGTAAATTTTTGAGTATCTCTATTTACGAAATTAAAAGTTATTTGAAGGAAAGAAGACTGACTTACACTACTTTGGGTGTTCAACCATATGTAATGGTTAGACAAATAAGAGACATTAGCATATTATTAAATTTTTTTATTTTGTAAAGGACTCAACGTTTTTAAAAGTCTATTGATATGTCTAGCCTTATTAGGAATGTTGATAGTTTATTTGAAATATTCAATGAAGTTGTGAATAAATTAAGGCTAGAAAATATTGTTCAGTTCATTACAGACAATGATTCTGCTTATAAAGGAGTTGTAAGAAGATTAAAAAGCAAGTATAATTCTTCCTTATTTGGACTCCTTGTGTTGTACATTTCATTGACTTAATGCTAGGAAATATAGGGGATGCTAGCTATTTTTCCATCATCGATGAAACCATACAAAAAACAAAAAATATGACCAAGTTCATCTATAATGGTGCATGGGTCTTGAATTTGTTGAGAAAGGATTTTACCAATGATAGAAATTTATATCGTCCTACTGTTCCAAGATTTGCAAGTAATTTCGTATCCCTTCAGTGTTTTATTATGATGAAGAAAGAGTTGAGACAGATGATTACAAGTAATAAGTGAGTTGCATCTCAATATGCTAGGTCTAATGTTGAATTGGAGACTTCCATAATTATATTTGAAGATACTGAATTTTGGTCTCAATGCCAATTCATAATATAAGTTGTGAGCTTTTATTAAGGGTGTTTCATTTGGCTAATAAAAAGGCAACAATGAGTTATTTTTATGATGTCATAGAGATGGTGAAGGAAGCAAGGCCAATCTGAAAATAGGTCTTCTTTATGCACACCTTATCTTGCAGTCATCAATGAGAGATGGGAAAGGCAATTATACTCTTCGTTGTTTGCAATTAGGGCATTTTTTAATCCTAGTTTCTATGTTAGACTAGGTTTTATAAAGAAAGTTGATGTTAATAAAAGAATGCTATTACCTATTACAATAATTGTTGCCCATAAGATGATACAAGATCTCCTAAACTCACGAATGAAGATTTATAAGGAGTTTTTTGGGGATTTTAGGATGCCAATTACTATTTGACAATGAGCAAAACTTAATCTAGGTATATTTCACTTTTGTTACTTATTGAAAATTAATTGTCACTTTATTTTATTTATAACATTATTTTTAAGGTCTTACAACCTATAGTTTTTTGATAGGACCAATTTGAAAGTGGTGTTCCAGAATTGCTATGGTTTACAATTTGAATTCTAGGTTAATGTATAAGTGCAACAGGTGTGAAAGGAATTGGAGCACATTTAAATTCATCCATTCCAAGAAAAGGAATAGATTGGAGCACTAAAGATTAATAACTTGGTCTTCATTCGATACAATTGAAAGCTTCAAGTTATTATCATTATTAAGTTTGATATAATTTCTAATAATTTTTTAATAATTTAATTTTATTGTTTACTAGGACTCTTAATAGAACAAGTAGTTCATAGGACCAATTTGTATTGATAATATTGATCTTTTGAAGGATTGAGTTTCTAAGGAACTAAATTTGATAGATGAGAGCAACTTAGAAGATAATCTTGAACAGGAAAGCATTTACATGTCATTTGGTACAATGAATTTAAATTATGGTAATGATGAGGTTCTTCTCAATGATGAGTATTTTGTACCAAATGAGAATTAGGGTTAATGCAGTTATAGCAGGTGTCTCGTAGATGATTAAATAATGGTTTAGGTTTTTGTTTCTCCTCTTTTTTAATTTTTTTTATATTTGATGTATATGTTAAATTCTATGTATGTAATGCAATTGTAAATGTTTTTGTTTCAGATTTCACTTTCAGTCGATTGTTTCCTTATCATAAACTCTTGTTGTAAATTGTAATAGTTAGAGAGTTAACGAAATTTATTGTTCTTTTATTTGATGTTTTGTTATAATTATTATTTATTATATGATGAAATTGTAATATTTTTAATACTTAAAATTGTTCTTAATTTTATATTTAGATGATGATTAAATGATTTGTTTTCATATTAATTATGGTTATTATTTATTTGTGAAATATTTGAAAACTAATGTTAATAAAAATAAAATTGTTGTTATTTTAAAATTTATGATTTTTGGAAACATGATTGATGTAAAATTATAAAATATACAATACAATATACTAATGAACTATTTTGTAATTTTTAAAAAATTCAAAAACTATTTTATAAATTCAAAATTTTACCAAAAACAGTTATCTGGTATTGACCGATACCTGTACAGTACGGTACCATAACAAATATGATACTAGGTACCTGTTTGGATGAGCTTATATCAGTAGAGCTTTGCTAAAAGAGATTTTCTGGAAAGTCAGTTGATTGTTTGGCTATCATTTAAAAAAGAGTTTTTTTAAAGAGCTTTATACAATAGACTGTTTGGCAACATAAAAATAAAAAGTACTTTTTAATTTTAACTATATTTTATTTTGTAATAAAAATTATTTATGCATATAAATATTATTTACAATATATTAAACAATATGCAAAGCACAATATATTAATTATTATATAATTTTAAACCATATAAAACATAAATAAAAATATGTCTAACCAAATCTTTTATATGGATTATAATATAAGTAAAACTAATATAAAAATAAATATTAAAACATATAAAAATTCAAATAATATTATATAAATATCAAAATAAACGTGAATATGTGTTTGTAGATATTGTGGGAATTATGTATAAAACATAAAGATAAAAGGAACTAAAAAATAGGCTCATTAATTGATCTGAAAAATGCTTTTTTTTAAAACCCCAAATTTGAGCTTCTCAAAAAGCTGTATTTTAGCTTCCAAAAAACTATTTATATGAAAAAAGTGCTTTTGAATTTTACAGTCAAACACTCAATTTTCTTAAAAACAGCTTTTGTAGTAAAAAAAGTTTTTATTCTCCCTCCAAAAGCTGAACCAAATAGGCATTTAGCCTGCAACCTTTGGGATTATTAAAATCTTAAGTTGTACTTTTAAGGATTATCAAAATGTGCTACTTTATACCCTTATAGGAGATGGAAATCCATAATTGAGTGGATACTTAAGTAGTAAAGAATATGCTAAGATGAGATGAGGTTCCTTTAAATGGCAATGGGTTTTACAACATACAAATTATGAAGGGAAAGAAACTTTGAGAATTTTCAAGGATTAAGCCATGGTTTACAAGATTTGCAGGATAGGAACTTGAACAAGATCAGGAAAAAGGCCAGACTTAGAGAAAAAGGTCTCAAGCTCTCTAGTGCAATCTGTAGAAACTAGAACCTCTAATTGCACATTAGGTAATATTAGGTTAATCCACAATTCTTCATCTTATTGATTGAGTGAAACTGTACCGTCATATAAATTAATTTGATGTTTAGTTACTATGAATTGACAGAAATTAAATTTCCTTAAAATTTATACTACTATTAATACAAATTTAAAAATATCAAAATATGGTGTAATACTATAGATGATGACAAATATTTGATCTTTTGAAAAATTATAGGATGTTATAACCTTAGAATAATAACAAACCTTGAGGTATATATATTTCCTATTAAATAATAAATGTACGTAATTGAGCAAACAAAAAGAAAAAAGATTAATATCAGAAGATGAGCTTGCTAGGCACACATTTAGACTCACGTGATATGGTACCTAGTTTGTGCAATTTTTGAGACTAATGTATCCGTTGTTCGTGATAGTCCACTCATTGCAGTGGATCGATTTTTGAAGATCTCTCGGCTTTGTACATATTGGCAGCTCATAGGGTCAATTATGAAGAAGATGTTCACAAGTTTGGACTGCAATTCAATGTCCATAAAAGCAATCTGCGTCCAGTTCGGCTTCTTTGGTAAACAACTTAGATTAACTAGCTGATTTAAGCTAGTATGTTGAGCGATATGCTCCAACAACCAATATTTAAGAATGAAAATACAATGGAGCCTTTTAAATTTAACGGCTCTTGTAAGTTTTGCATAAACACGAGCTTTTTATCTATTAAAGAAAGCTGGAACAACAATATTTTTCAAATAGAAAAATTGTTAGTGAAAAGAGAAAACTTATATATATAAAATAACACAATAGTTATTTATTTATTTATATGCAGTGGTGAAAGGCAGCGGCAATAACGACATTGTTTGGAGGCTAGGGCGTGTGTTGGCGAGCCCTTATCTACGTTTGGCCTTTTCAGGTTCAGTTTCATTGCTTGTTTGTTTCTTTTGAGAATATTGTTTTTTCTCTGTTTGGTTGCCTAGAAAAGTCTCTCTTGCTTGCCAACCTTTAGACTGCGGTGAGCCTACATTCAAAATAGTATGAGGGTTTGAAATTTTCTAGATAACAACATCCTACTGGGAGTTAACAGTTGTTTTGTCTTGAATAATTAAAGATATGTGAGCAATTAAGCATTTTCGTTGTGGCATTGGTGCAAGTAAGATATCGTTCTTTCCCTTACTTTACTCTCTCTAGATTCCCTGTTATAGCTTTTGCTTTCTTTTCGTATCTCTCTTGCACTTTTTGGGGCGAGTTTTGAGTTTTTCATATATAGATTTTGTGTTTTTGGAGGTTTGGGGAGGTCAAGATTCTCTGGGTTTGTTGCGTTTATTTATGTTGTGAATAGTAGCCATTGTTTCTACTTATCAGAGTTGGTTCAGCCGGATTTTGCTGAAGCGGAACATCATTATTTTGATCCATGATCCTGTGGCTTTGGCTGATGAATACCTGCAAAACAAATAATGGCTCGCCGGGGGTTGGTTCCCGGAAGGCTCCTCCGACGCTCAAGTTAGTATATTTAGAGAGTTTCGGTTATT
>JANVCL010000008.1:10981857-10992948 GCA_026546855.1 Erythroxylum incrassatum | reverse complement strand
TATCATCAAGTATTGATTATACTAACACTTTTAGTCATGTTGTCACCCACTACTATTCCTGTTATTCTTACTTTTACTCTTTTTGACAACTGGTTAATTCATTAACTGTATATCAACAATGCATTTCCCCTTGGAAACCTCTAAAAATCTATTTTCATGACTCAACCTCTTAATTTTATAAATCCTTATTTTCCTCACTACGTTTGTTGCCTTTACAAATCATTTTATGGTTTCAAACAAGCTCCATGAGCTCAGTTTCAACTCTTTAGTCAAAAACTTCTTTACCTCAAATTTATCCCTTCCAATGATACCTCATTCTTCATTCACAAAATCACGTCCTGTACAACCTTACCTTATCTTTGTTTATATGGATGACATCTTCATTACTAGTTCTTCAAATTCCTTCATTCATCTCTTATTTATGAACTTGACTCTACCTTTTCTATAAAAGACTTGGGTCCTCTTCATCATATTCTTGGAATTGAAGCCAAATCTACTTCTTATGGTCTTCTTCCTATCCAAAACCAATACATCAAACATCTTCTTCTCTGGATAGACCTTGACAATTTCAAACCGACAACCACACGTACACCTATTCCCCCCACTCTTTATATCTCCAAAAATCACGACATCCTCTTTTTCTAATCTTACTAAGTATCATAGCACTGTAGGTATCCTTTAATATCTTTGCCTTACTCGTTTTGATGTCCAATTTGTAATCAACAAAGTTTTTAGTTCTTATATTATCCTACCGACACTCACTGATTTGTTGTCAAAAGAATTTTGCAATATCTTCAATCCACCACTTCCTGTGGCTTTCACTTCACTTAGCCCACCACTTACCCTTCAAACTTAATATGATGCTAACTAGGCTAGTTGTCTTGATGATCGTCGCACCACATTTGATTGTTGCATGTATTTGAGTCCCAATCATATTTCCTAGAGTGCAAAAGAACAATTTATTGTTGTAAGATCTAGTACTAAAGCTGTATATAGAAACACAGTCCTTGTTGTTGCTACAATTTTTTTGGAAATTTAAAGAAATTATATTAACAAGGCAGAAACTTATACACGATCCTTACCAAGGATCCTACAATCAAAAACTACTCTATACTACACAAAAAGATAGCAATTACAACAAAAAATTTAAATTAGCCATAGCTATATAAGTTCATGGTTGATAATGTCCTGTTTCCTGTTAGTTAAAATAGTTTCTCTAATCAAGTTGACAATTACCTTAACAAGTTCAAATTTGTGCTTACTCCACATTATTATAAATTCTCTTGTTTCTTTCCCTTCAAATATAATAAATAACCATATGGATAGAAATCTTGATTGTAATTCATCCTTATAATTAGGTTTAGCATACCATTGTTGTCACACATTTCTTCTTGATGAACGTGGTCTTTTTGAATTAGGTTTTACTCTTTTTGTGATAATCTTGGTACTACTTTTTTAGCTGCAAATCCAATCTTTTATGCTCGCATAAATTACATTGAGATTAATATTGTGATTTTGTTGCTACAAAAGCTCTCTTCATTTGCTATAATTCATCTTATCAAATTGTTAATATTATTACCGAGACTTTGTCTTCTTTTGCATTTCATCGACTTTGAGACAAACTCACGATTACAGCTCATTGCGAGGTTGAGAGAGGTTAATAACACATGTTGATAACACGTACTCTAATTGAATCTTAACCGTACATCTTTCTGTTGCGACCAATTTATCAAACTTCTATAGTTGTATCTATCATTTCATCTTATTATTTACATATAATCTGTGTATATTAAGGGGTCACCACCTCTGCATAATTTAAGGGGGAAAAAAAACAGGTCTGCAATTTCACTACTTTGTCAATAACCAATAAGACGAAAAAGAAGCGATGCGTTGGGAAGCTTTGTTGGGTCGTGACTTGTTGAGGGTATTCACGCATTGGACCTCTAATGGGTTCAGAGTAATAGCCGTAAAGACACGAACGCCCTAAACAAAGTGGCTTGTGTGTAGTCTGTAGTTTATGACACGGCAACCAATCTGTACAAGACTGGTGGCTACGCTCAAAACCAAACCACACAGAAAACAACTAAATCGCAAAAATCCGACCAACAGAAACGTCAATCAAGGCAAGGAGACATCTAGAGGGTGTCTATCGGGGTCTGTTACAACGACGGGTCTGTCCCTTGTTTCAGTTTATTGAATTGAAACCCAGTTCGGCCATGAGTCTTCAAGCCAGCTCCTACAGCTCAAGTGGTCGCATTTCCTCCTTGGTTGCACCACCCAGAACCTCCCCTCATCGCACTCTACTCACCGTGGTACGAGCCAAAGGTAACTGGTTTCCTTGTTGTTGAATTTGTCTTCATTTCTATGTAAAGATTCCATCTTTATGTTTGTATGAGTTATCCTTTGTCCAATTTCACAACTTTCTATCGCAAGGTTATACCTACAGATGGAAATCTTTAATGGTTTTCAGTGTTTGGTGAGTAGGTGGGAGCATTGGTTTATGGGTTATTAAATTCTCTTGCTACTGTTTTATTCTGCTTTGACATTCTTGTTCAGTGGAACCGTCAGATAAGTCTGTGGAAATAATGA
This sequence comes from Erythroxylum incrassatum, assembly GCA_026546855.1. Lineage (NCBI taxonomy): Eukaryota > Viridiplantae > Streptophyta > Magnoliopsida > Malpighiales > Erythroxylaceae > Erythroxylum > Erythroxylum incrassatum. The sequence continues at coordinate 10,990,359 of JANVCL010000008.1, read as the reverse complement.
GTAAGTTCTCCGAGCTGTATGCCCGCAAATCTGGAACTTACTTTTGCGTTGACAAGGGAGTAACTTCTGTGGTCATTAAGGTAATAACATTGTTTCTATCTTTGGATTATGATATCTGTAATTCGATATCTATTTTCTCTTTGGTGAAGTATAAATTCATCTGGGTCGATTAAATTTAATTTTCTCATATGATTGCTGCTATTCTTCCATATAGTTGTCTTGTGGTAGTCTGTTTCTGTTTTTATTTTGTATTAAGATGCTGTTGTTGGGAAACTACATCTTGTTATTTGATTCCCTTTGACCTGCTTTATGTGCTGGGTTGCCTGTATTTTATGGTTTGTTTAATTTTGATCCTGACAAGAGTGTGTTTTTAATTAACCAGGGATTGGCTGAGCATAAAGATCAGTTGGGTGCACCCCTTTGCCCTTGTAGGTAATTATCATTTTTTGATATTAAGCTATTCACTCATCGACTATTGGCATTCGTTTTAGAGTGTTCACTGTAATGTTTTTAATTAAACAGGTGTGAAACTATAATCTTCTGAGTTAGGTTATATGGTATACAGGCATTACGATGACAAGGCTGCTGAGGTGGGGCAGGGATTTTGGAACTGTCCATGTGTCCCCATGAGAGAGAGGTATATGCACCTTCCCCTTTTTGAGAGAACACAGATATTCAGATGGTGGCCAATGCCATGGATTGTGTGTCAGGTATTTAAACAATTTTCATTATATAGAAAGCATTATTTGGAACTTAGTTACCGGTAAAAACTTCCCATATCAGTATTTTTAATCTTGTTCAATTTTGTCAGAGTTGTCTTTGCCTGGACTCATGTATTAAGATCTCGCAATATTAATGACCACAAATGATGCTGTTAAGGAGTAACTGTGCAATGGGAAGTCCTTGGAGTTAGAAGCGTGATATTGAGTAGCTGCAGGACATGGTAATTGTGCGTTTGATTTATGGTACATGTGTGGAGTTGAGCAGATATTATGAGTGGAATTGGTTTTGGAAGAAGAGAACTGTGTCTTTACCTCTCTTTTTCATATTAGGTACTTTTAAATTCCAGTGATGGTTAACACACCAGCTGTTACACATGTATAGGATGCTAGCTTAGTGAAGCCAAAGTACATGAAACAAATACCAAGAAGAATAACAATAGAATTGTTGGAATGGAGATTAGGATTAACACTGATTTATAAGATGGGACTTTTTCTTGAATTATTATTTGCTTCCCAAATTGCTGTTTAAGTAGTGACGCCGTTGATGTTGAATTGTGCATCTTGACTTTTACCTTTTCATGACCTTCGGTATATCACAATTGAAGCCAGATACACTTAAAGAGTTAGAACATGCTCTGAATTCTCAAAACTTCTGTCGATCCATCCCCCATAAAGAAACGTTTCTGGCTTTAGCTAAGCATTTCTCAAAATGTCACCAAGGAAGCAACAATCATTAGCTGTGGGAAAGGCCTGCAAACAAGTTGACATGGTAGCTTTGGTTACCTGCTGAATTGTAGTTGACCACTTAAAGTGAGAAAGGAAATCATCTATTTGGTCCTTTAAAGCTGGAATTGCTTGTTTCTGCAGGATGATTAGGGTGAGGTAATAGTTTATCAGTCATCTATTAGTGATGTGGTTTTCTTTTGACACTCTTAACTGTAGACAGTAGTGAGTGTTACCAATTAGTAGTGTGTGGATTCCATGTTACCTATAGCCTTATATAGAAGGACGCCATTCTAATGGCCTTCAGAATAAAAGCTTTGAAAGATTAGTTGGATTTTCCACTGCTGAAACTTAATAACTTATGTCTCAAGGCTTGGGAGCAACTTTGTCATGATAAAATGAAGTTGCAATGTACTATTGACATGCCAATCGTTTGGAGCTAATCAGATATAGAAACAAAAGATGTTAGCTCCCTTTTAGGTATATATGCTAATGCTTCAGAAAGTTTGGGTCACTTGGTTTCAGCTAGACACAGAAGCTTGTTAGTTTTCTTGAACAATTTTAGCTGCTGCATATTGCTAGGGTTCTGGCTAATGAATGATGTCAGTGCATAGTTGAGTCTTCATTTTTAACTGTAATATTGCTCTAACAGGAAGGAATGCCACTGCATGCTATTCCTTACTCCAGAAAATGATTTTGCTGGGAAGGATCAGGTAGTTCTACATCCTGAATTTGTGTCTTTTATCTATATATTAGCATAGCACAGCGTGCCCCAAAGGAGGACAGTTATGGTCCCGTATAGAGGATCTGGTTATGGGTTGTTGAAGAGTGCAGTCGTACTCGTGGAACTGATGCTGTGTAGAACTCTTGTTAGTATTTCTACCTTTTTTATTAGGATTGGGCATGAAGGGAATGAGAGCTCATTTAGAGAGAACTCTCTGATCTCCGGGTCAATGTATTTGGAGTAGGCAAAAACTTGCCTCTGCCGTTTTCCTCTATTCATAATATATAGGCGTTAATGCCACTGTTGCAGTTACAATAATTAACTACTATCGCGATTTAAAGAAAAATAACTGCAACAATGCTAAAATTAAAAAATGATCAATTCCAAACTATTCCTCAATTGCTGCAATGTTCTTCTGGCCCCACTTCCCTTGAGAATAGCGTCGGTAGACCTTAGGACCCATAACAGCATGGAAGTCTGATGTATGAAAACTGGCTGTTGAAATGCACGATATCTCTTGACTCAAGTAATATATCATCTTTTCATGAAGGTGGTTGTAACTTGCAATGCGGATGAGTTCTTTTTGTTTGTGTTTCAATGGCTTCACTATCAGAAACTCAAACTTGATGTATCTTCACTGGTATAGAGATAACAGTACATTTTGCCCTCGCCAATATGAACAATCTTGGCTAAAGGTCTTTATCTTTCGGTTGTGTACTTTGCACTCAATTTTCTTCTCTCTCTTTGTGCGCCTTTTTGAAGCATGTCAGATTTTTAAATGAATTTTTCATCGTCTCTAATGAAATTGTGGTTTTTGCTCTGCAGACGATAGCATTGGAAGAGATCAAGGAAACAACTGCAAACCTGTGAAGTTTCAAGTTAACTTGCCAGATGAGGGTGTCACTGTAGCCGGCTAAAAGAAATATCATATTGATCATGTGTATGTATATTACGAATTATATACAGTTATGAAAGAAATCTGCTGCCAATGCCCTCACCGGCTGTAACGATCATCAAATCTGCTGCCAATGCCCTCACCGGCTGTAACCATCATCAATTATGAAGGCACTCTGGTTTCTCAAGTCATTTAAACAGCTGAATAATATCCCTCCTGTTACTATGGCAGCTTCCCAATCATTTATCTTCTGCACTACATAGATACAAGAGATGAATCTAGTAGGGGCAATTGCAGAGAAATTGTTAAAAACGTGAGATGAGTGTTTAATAGCATGTTATTTGCAATCCTTTTGCTACAGATTTGCTCTAGGGAGAAAACAAAAGTTCCATTCGATGACTTTTCTTTCCGAATGTGGCTTTGGCAGTTCCTCTTGTCGATTTGGAGTCTTACTTTTTTTGTTTTTCTTTTTCACACGTGTTGCTGATAATTGGCGTTTGAAATTTGGTTTTTCTGTTCTTTTCTTTAAGAAAAGCCCACACAAAAATATGAATTCCCAATCAATTTGGAGATATCTTTTTCAATCTGAATATGAATTCTAAAGGACTTATTCTAATACTTGAGACAAACTTTTGTCCCTCAGTGCACTTTAATAGATGGAGTCCTAGACAGAGATGGCTGCAGCTGGCCATTCTTAGCGTTTCTTGAAGCTAAAGCAACCAAAAACCTATCTTGATCAACAGCATCCCCGCCAGCCCCAGAAACAACTTGCTTGCAGGAGTGGTCCGCCGGAAACCGATGCTTCAAGCATACCTTCAAATCACAACTCTTGCAAGTGCAGGTGTTAGAGAAGGTCAATATCTCCTTGCACCTCCTAACTGCACATGTTGGTTTCTTCTTCTTTCGTGGATCGCACTCTCCGGATTTTATGTGCTTCTCAAATATCACCTTCTCATCGCCCACCACTTGCCCTGTAGTCTCAATCGAAGTCGAACAGATTTCGCAAACCACAACCTTCCTGCTCTTGGGATCAGGCTTCAAGCAATCATGAGACTTGTATGATCTATGTTCCAGGCAGAACACCTGCATAAATCAACCAATACCAATTTAACGAAACAAGTAAAATTAAAAAAAAAAGATTTATCTTTTTCAATCAACCAAGCAAAACTTCTTGACAAAATAACAGATACCCTTTTCAATTAAGCGCACAATATTTATGGGGTGAAATTATTTTTCATGAACGCTTACCTTCTGGCAACCATCGCACGTGAAGGGAAGAAAATCCAACTGATGACATTCAAACTGTTGGCAGTGCATGCCCAAATCAGGAAAAGCCTCTGTTCCTCCTCCCATATCTATAGAATTTTGCTTGCTTTGGGTTTGCTGAGAGAAAAATCGTTATTAAAACAATGGGTAGCAAATAGCAATATTTATAGGATTTGAGAGGTGGCTTAGGTCCCAAGACAAAAGACAAAAGACTATAACAATAGGTTTTGGAGTTGTACTGCGCATTTAGGTGTCTGTTTCCGGGAAGTTATCAGGATTTTTCCAGAAACACGCGGTGGCGAGCAGTTTACACGGTCCTTTCCGTCGTCAACGACTACCGCACCACTCTGTTCTCTCTCTCTCTCTCTCTCTCTCTCTATGTGGATACCAATTATTAGGTCAGACTAGAACTTTGGGTAGATTCTGGCTTCCTTTCCCAACTTCAATCCCAATGGGCCACTACATTAAAAATAAATTTTAACAGAAAAAAAAACTACAAGATCAAGTTATCGTGTGTTCTGAAACAGCCAAGAACTTTCTTGCCGTCTTCACGTTGCACACTATTTGTATCATGAACTTGCTGGCACTACACAAAAGTTACACATAAGGAGCAAAAGTGATTCCAAACTCAACATATCTTGTTCCACTAGATCAACATTACTTAATTAGGGGTAAAGACCTGGAGTAGAGGCATTTTTTACTTACTGAAAACCAAAAACTTGGATCTTTTGCCCTTGCAGTAGGTTGTGGAATTCCAAGCTGATTAGCGTATTTTTGTTTTTTACTAAGGGTAAGACGGCGATAGGATACAAATTGGAAATTCTACGTAACTCAATTAACAGCATAAAGCAAAAAAGAAGAGCTTTTGTTACAAAGACAGTTAAGTTCCTCTTGTGAAATCGGAAGGCAACCAACTTCAAAATATCTCATCATCTCATTCTCACCAACCAAAGCTCCCAGTAGTATTTCACTCTCTGTTCCAACAACATCCCTCAAGAGCTGATCTTCACTAAACTATTTCAACAACATGCCAGCCCACATGTCCCCATCACAAGTCCATGTCTGACGAATCCCTCCGTGCTTGGCTCATTAACTACATCACATAGATACTGTTAGTTTAGGTTTAGGTAATTGCAGCTAATCATTTGGATACAAATTGATGTATGACATTATTATTTATTAATGAAAAATATTTTTTATCTTTTGTTTTAAGTTAATTACATTTGATATTTTAATATTGAAGATAAAATTTTTAGAATAATTATTATGTAAATAACTTTACGGTGAAATTAGGTGAAATTCAATTTACATGTCATTATTCTTTAAATAACTACCAAAAGTAGTTAAAGTTTTTTAGTTTAAAAACAAATACAGAAAGGTAAGTTAAACATCCTTTCAAAAAATTCTGAATAAGGATATCTATTTAAAAACATTCTTTAACCAGTGAAACTACAACAATAATCAAGTACGTGATTGTTGTTATTTTCTATGTATATGTAAAGATCCTGTTTAATATGATTTATGTGATTATGTTCTATTTTACTTTTTATTCTAACATTGGTATCAAACCTGGTACTCTTTTTATTTTATATGCATGCTAAAATCAAGATATCGGAAATTTGTGTTGAAGTTTGTCTATTGATTATTTGTGAATAATTATATGAATATCTACGAATATCATGATTTTGGATATGCTATGTTTCTTACTATATCATACTAAGCTCATGCGTTATTTGTATATAACACGCTAAGTGGTGTTATTTTCTACAACATCAAGATAACAAAACTCGACTGAATAAGGTTTGAGTTGTCCTTTAGGAGAGAAGCGGTTTCGCTGCCATCAGAAGCTAGAAGAGAATGACCAAAAAAAAGGGAACGAACCGTAGAGAAGCGGAGGAAGAAGACCTCTTTTCTTTTTTTAAAAAAAAGAGGCACTTGGCTTCTCCAAAAGTTAAATGTTTTGTTAAAAGAATAAGTATAACAAGACAAAGGCTTAACAAATGGGCTGTATTTTTTTATATATAAGATGAAGGCTTTATAGTTTTTGGATATATGTGTCATTAAGAATGGTTTAAGGCTTTGGGTTTTGAGATCCAACATTTTAATAAGCTTGTGACAGTTGTTGGGCTGCAATGATATGTAGAGAAAGGGTTAAAGTTTTGTGATCTAAAATGATAATAAGGTTTTGGGTTAACAAACAATGAATGGGTTACGTCTATGTAACGCCTTATGGGCTATGACTTGGACCCATAATATATGACTTTCTTTCATTAGTATTGAAAGCTTAGGCCTTAATAACCATATTGATGTTGGGCAAGACCTTATTATCTATATTGATGTTTTAAATTAAATGTAGCATAAAGAGTTAGAAATAAGTTTTCTAATTTATACAAATTAATTAATTGAGTTAAATTAGTTTCTAATTAAAATAAAATATTAGAAATTAGTTTTTTAATAATATTAAAATAATTTGTTTAGTTAAAATAAACTTAGAAATAAGTTTCTAAAACTAACAAAATTAGAAATGAGTTTTCTAATTGTATTATTTTTGTTAAATTAAAATTAGACTTATGTTTTATAATTAAATCAAAACTAATTTGTTTAGTTCAAATCGAAAAGGAGTTTCATTAGAAATTAGTTTTTAAATAAAAACAAGATAAATTGATTAGTTCAATTATAATTTAAATTAGAAATACGTTTCTAATTCAATTTGGATTATTCATATTTAAATATGATTAGATTAGAAATAAGTTTCTAAATGATTAGAAATTAATAGCATAATTTGATTAGTTCAATAAATTGCTAATAGAATTAAGTTGTTTCCATTATATGAGCATGAGTTCGTTATGTGGTAGACAAAATAATTTGTTTATTTTGTGCACTCTTCTGATTCCTAAAAATTTGTTTTTCTGAAAGATGCCTATTATTAAGCGGGTACTCAAGCTTATTCGATGTGAAGCACAGAAGAGACGTATTAGCAGCATGTATGTACAGTTAGTTAACATATGTTTAATGCCTGGAGATGGTCTAACGCAACATGTTATTTCAGTTAATAACATGATGCAAGAGTTATGCTTTGAAGGTTATCCAACTTGTGCAGATGTTGAAGTAAAGTACATGATTTTGCTTGCAATATTACCTCAACCTCAAGGCGAACTGTTACAAATGCTCTGGAATAATATGCCTAATGAGAAGACTTATAATTTGTTAGTGATAACATTTATTAAAGAGATACGTAGTAGGGAGTTAATTAGGACTTTTTATCTTATAGATCTTCCAATGGAAATAGTAAGAGCTATTGTACATCGAGCTTCGTAAACTATGCCCCACAAACTCATGAACTCATTTCCATGTAGGGTTCGTTACCTATGGATTGTTCTTAGGTTGTAGCACATTTAATGCAATATGTTGTTTTATAGAACAATGTCTTGATTTTTATGTAATATGTTTACATGTATTTTATATAGGAATTCGTTTAGAGTAAGGTAATTAGGATTTGATTGTGATATGAATAGGGATGGCAATTGTACCCGAACTCGATAGGTACCCGATAAAATTACCTGAACGGGGTGGGTATGGGGAGCAAATTTTTACCCGTGGGGTGGGTATGGGGGTGAATAAAAATACCCGCCAGATATCGGGGCGGGTATGGGGATACCACCCCATACCCATTTACCCGTTTACCATTATATATATATACACAAAATCCCTAATTCAATTCTTCATAAATCAACGCCGTGTCCGTCACTCAGCTACCCTATTTCAATTCTTCAATTCTCAACCGTGTCCATCAACGCCGTCAGCTACGGCCCTAATTCAATTCTTCAATTCTCAACCCTCTTCAGTCTTCTCGTCTTCTTCCAAATCCAGGCTCCAGCAAGTAGCAACAGCCGATTGCCGAGTGCCGACCCTCTTCTCTTCTCCTCTTCTCCCAGCAACAGCCGACTGCCGACCCTCTTCTCCTCTTCTCCGACGCCGACCCTCTTCTCCTCGTCGTTCGTTCATCCGCGAGGTAAGTACTATGGCCGAGTGTTCTGTTTTGGGTTTTATTCCTGCTTTGAATGTTGTTGTCAAATAGTATGTGAATGGTCAGCTTTTGGGTGATACTTTGAGTTGTTTGCGTATAAATGAAGTGTTAATGTTGTTGGTTTGTGTTTGTATGTGAAGAAAGG
>JANVCL010000008.1:10931512-10941528 GCA_026546855.1 Erythroxylum incrassatum | reverse complement strand
ATTATTCAATTTACCTATGATCGTATCTAGGTTATTGTTTAATAAGATTGCTAGGATACATGTTTCTAGTCATTACATTTAAGAGAAGTTTCCCCAATGAATGTTTATGAATAATTGCAATTTTATGTCGAGAATCCATAATAGCATGGTAACATCGGTGACCGAAACCAAGGTAATTTTCCATTTAATTTTCAGATTTAATTATTATTTCAATTTGCGATTTTTCTCTTTGATTTTATATAATTGTCATGACAAAACCCCCTTTCTATTTTTGTTCGAACTAGCTAGCCTTTACTGTTAGAGATTCCTCGTGGGAACGATATCCGCTTACCGCTACTACATTAATTTGTTTTAACGGAAGTGGTTTTTTTTATATTTGGTTGCAGGCGACAACATCACCAATTATGGACAAGTCAAGCTTTCTACAAGATACAATTGATTCTTTTACCCAAAAAGTTTAAAGCTAAGGTATTAGTTTCTCATAACCTATGTACCTTTACAGAACATATAAATAATAGAAGATATTTATAGCTTTGGCATATCAGACTAAGTTATCACCTCATGTTGTCATAAAGTATATTACTAATATATCTTCTCTCGACTCAATGCATTTGCCCCACGTGATGTTTGTCCTCTATCCAAACATCAAAGATTATCATTTCCCAAGAGTCAAACCACCTCCTACCACATCTTTGACCTCTTCCACAAATATATATAGGGACAATACAAAACCGCATCCATCTCTAGAGCATATAATGTATTAACTATTGTTGATGACTATAGTATGGCTACATGGACAATTCTACTTCACTACAAAACATAAAAACCCAAAACCGTTGCAAACTTGCTTTCCCTTGTTGGAAACCAGTTCCAAACCACAGTCAAAACCATTAGAAATGATAATAGGAGTGATTTCATCATCTCAAAATGCTCAAACCTCTTTTAAAAGCATAGGAAGTTGCCAGACAGAGATGCAAAATTGGAGCATCATCACATTTATGGAAAGAAACCATTCAATAGAGCTCAAGAATTAAACATACCTAAGAGGAAAATAGATGGGAATTCCAAATAGAATTTACACACCTGGACTAGCCTATGTGGAAATAAAGGAACAACAAAGCCTTTAGGGAGACATATAGAAGCTCGTCTATCTTTACATACGAGTTAATAGATGAAATCAGGTCTTTCCTGACAATTTACAAGGACAAAAGGAAACTGAGAAGCAAGTTAAGGAACATGCGGAGCATCTAAGGAAAGGATAGGCAGATGATCATAAAGTAAGCAGGAAAAGAAAGAGATACAAACTAAGGAGATACATATAATGGAAACAAGTACAACTTAGCCATGTGAATTGTCAACTTACCTAATTTGGTATAATGATGGACACCATACTAGAATGGTATAATGGCAGGCACCAAATTAAGGTTAATCAAGAGAGGCAAACCAATAGGGAAAAGAAAACATCATGTTTCAATAGGCAAGAGTATTTTTAGGTGATACACGTGGTTGGTTTTGAGATTATTGATGGGTAATTAATTTGGGGTGAAAAGATAATATTTTTTTATGGGTGTATTATTCCTGATGTATTGGCATCCTTTATATTTTGAAAGAGGGGCTGGTAAACTTCCAATTTATTTTGCATCAATTTTGTTATTGATGAAAATGAAGAACTTCCATTCATTAGATTTTTTTCCTTTCTTGCTCAAATTAATGAATTAGGGTTCAATATATATTATGGATACATGTACTCTTTAACTTTTCAAAACTCTTAACAACTCTTGAGTATGACAAAGATTCTTTTCCAACTCATTTTGTGGTCTATTTTTACCTAAAATCAACTCAAATGGTTGTTAGATATAATGTCTAATTTTTTGGATAAGATTGACCAGTTGACCACAAATCTTTAACTAGTTAAAGCATGTGCAATTAAAGTACCAGTTACTTATTATGTCCACAATTGATCAAACTATTGGTTCGATAGTTATAATCCTTCAACTACTTAGTTGACACTTCCCTTATGCTCATGGTACAGTAACCATTACGTTTCTTTTTTTTATTATTTTGAGTTAAGTCAATCGAACCAAACTTTTAGAACAGTCAAAATTTCACATAAACTAAATTTCAAAAACACTTTGATACATCAATTTTTACATTTTAAGTTTTTCAAAGCACCAAAAATCATATTTTGATGAAAAGTTTGTTCAAATTTATTTCATAAGTCCTCCAAGCTTTATTTGAAGATCATGAATTTTTTTGCTAAAAACAAAATTTCTCTTGATTATAAACATTTTTTATGCGTTATCTTACATATAAATGATTATGTAATGATTAATCATCTAATTTATTAAAAATCAATAATGGAAATTATAATAAGTCATTATATGTAGAATGACTATTATTTCTTGTTTTTAGTCTACTTGACTTGGATTACTTTGCTCTTCCATTGAATTTGAAATTTGATCTTTTACTTAAATATATAAAAAATTAACTTATTAATATCATCAAAGAAAAAAAATAAGTAATAGCATATTTTGTTTTTATTAAAATAATAGATTAAAACCTCACTTAGTCCAATAATTTTAAATGATATTTAATAAGAAAATATGAAATAGATGTAATATATCATGTAAAAATAATTCATAGCTAACTTCTAAGCAATAGTTTAAGAACTTCACGGTGACGATGAAAAGATATAGTTAGTTCAAAAATATATTTTTAAATAAATATTTAAAAATTTGAGACATCATATAAATTATTTTAAGTAAACGTGTTTTATTTCTATTGTCACCAAAATGTGGTGAAGAAAACTCTTTCTTTATGTTTATTGATAACAAGTATATATGGAAAATTTGAGACAATATAAATTATTTTAGAAATATATATTTATAAAATCAAAGTATAATAAGTGTACATAAATCTTCTAACTATTCTAATTAAAAAATTTGTAAATATCAAGATATAATCATACTAATTCTTCAATATGGGATAATCATGTATAGCTCCAGTCGTACGTTTTATATTTAAATTATATCTATATCCCTTTGTTATTGTAAATAAATAAATTTAAAAAATAACAAATATAAATCATGCTTATGAATTTATATTGCATTATTATACTTACGATATTTACATATAAAAAATGGTTTATTAAAACAAGATTCTTCTTTTTGTTTTTGATTGGTACTAGAGATTAAACCACTTTAATTTTTACTTATAATTGTAAGTTCTTACCCAAAAAAATAGTTTAAAAAATTCAATGATAATATTAATAACAACTATCTTCTAAAATTGCTTTGGATAAATTTATTTTATTTATAATCATTTTAAGTGCTTTGAATTATATATAAACTACTTAAATGCACGTATTAAAACAAAACAAATTGGATACAGAAGTCTTTTTTCCTTTTTATGACTTTTTCTATAAACATGTTTATAGTTTAAACGTTTTTCTATTCCCACGTGTAGCCTAAAAGTTTAAAACATTAAAGGCGTGAAGTGAAAATGGTGTGTGTAAATTTAAAGTTTCTTTTTGTCAACAAAAATGATAATCATTCATGAGAAACAAAACAATAGCTCACATTAATATCTGGAAACAAAACACCCGTTTGCTTGCCTAGACTAGACCTAGTACAGGTTATTCTTATATTGTAAGACTTGTAGAAATGGTATTTATTTACTCCCCCCCTTGTACTTAATTTGTCTAGCATAGCATTTCACTCATTACGGCTTTCAAGGACATTTATGCTTATTGCGATGAGTCATCATGTCTGTATAGCACTTGCCACACATTTCCCTGTTACCGTAAGTTCCTGGCGGCACGCATTTGCATCTGTCGCAGCAAGTCACGCAAGCTCTGACGCACAGGTTCTTCCTTGAATGTAATTTACACCTTTCTCCGCAAAGTGGGTAGCAATCTGAAATCAGCAAATCACCACATTTAACAACATTTTTTAAAGGAATTAAGTTAATAACTTTTTCTGCCATGGGGAATTGGAGCCATATCATTACCTGCTCTTGTTCTAACTGGAGGAAGACTAGGCGGCTTAGTTGGTGGTGGCAGAGGGGTGGTGGGTGGTTTCACTGGTGGCGGCAGAGGAGCAGTGGGAGGCTTCACTGGTGGCGGCAGAGGAGCAGTGGGAGGCTTCACTGGGGGTGGCAAAGGAGCGGTGGGTGGTTTCACTGGTGGCGGCAGAGGAGCCGTGGGAGGCTTCACTGGGGGTGGCAAAGGACTAGTGGGTGGTTTCACTGGTGGCCGCATAGGAGTGGTGGGGGGTTTTACTGGGGTTGCTGGAGAAGGTGGTTTAATTAACGGTGGAGGAGAAGTTGTAGGTGGCTTGACCACTGGTGATACAGGACTTGGAGGCTTATAAACTGGCGGGGCAGGAGTTGGTGGCTTCAACGCAGGTGTAGGCGTAGGTGCTGGAGCCAACACTTTGGTAGAAATAGCCTGTCATCAGTTTTCTCAGTTAATCTCTGGTCATTTTGTAAACAAGCTAACATTCACCTACTGATAAGAAAGTAACCATGATCTTGCTTTTGGTTGACTAGCAAACTAAAATATTTCACCAGTAGAAGTTTGAGAGATGTCTAAGCACTTAAGATTTAAAGACAAACTTCCTGTACAAGGCAAGAAAGTCAATTGATATGTTAATAGGGACAAAGCAGGAATACATGATAAGTAACACTTATTGGGAGTCTCGTTTCTTCTTTTCCTAAGCGGAATCAAAGTTACCTTGAAAGGGAAGTGTGGGAAAGATGTAATACAATCTTGGAACCTAGTGTTGAACAAACAAGAAGAAACTAGCCATCAGTGCAATGACTTTATAGTTACCTTCTCATTGAACTCTTCATCGCTGTATGAAGCCTACAAGGGAAAAGGAAAAAAGAAGGTTAATAGTTTGCAACTCATAGCAAATAGGGAGATATAGCTAGTTTTTCTCTGAGCAGTAGGGAGAGCGCCACATACACTGGACGTTACTGTAAGAAAAACAGCTACTATCAACAACACTGCTTTAAAAGCCATGATAAAGCTAGGCTGAAGAGAAGCAAATACAATGGGCAGATATAACTGCCTAGTACTGGTTCAAGAAAGAACAAGCATGTGGGTATAAATAGATGGAAAGGAGTAATATTATGGCATTTATAATTTGGTGTGAATTTTCAATTAAATGTGAGTGCCAGCTTCATCAGATCCAGATCACAGAGACAAGCCGCTTGTGGTAGGCAGCTCAAAGCTCTGACTCTAGGTTCGACTTTCGAGTTCGACCCTACCTGCACCATATTTATCTATAAATTACTCGTAACAGTGAGATTCCACAACATTTTATCGTCCAGCGCATGTGGCATGCCCCCTCAACCTTGGAGCCAAAGCTAACCTTTTTGGTGGACGTAGGACACGCTATGATCAACTTTGGTTGGGTGGGTTCACTCAGTTTTATTGATAATTGAGTCAGGTTTGGCATTGACCAACTAGGTCTAGGACACTCCACATGACCTTATCCGATAGAATGTGGACCTAACAATAGCTGTAAAAGATACCTAAAAAAGAGCATTGCAATAATTTCAAAGTTATGGTTACTGTGTGAGTTAGTTTTACAGTTTTCTATTTAAGTCCCGGTTAAGATAGATCACTGAATTTAATCGCAAACAAGGAGAACATTTCAGGGCATGACAGCTATTTCTGGTGCTCATCATCTACCCAACAATAGTCCCCAAAAACATGCGTTGCTTAGACTTATGGTAGATCTTTTCATTAGGAGTAACTGATCCAAATCCAACCCCCTGAATAAAAACAAACGTGAGAAGGAACTCATGAAACCTAAAATTACTACTGCCTCAAAGTTCCACTAGACTACAAGAATCTAAGCGGTGCAAGTGGGACTCCTCTAACCACCCCATTTCGAGTGATATCACATTCCATAAACATTGGTCAACATGAATGTTGCAGTTGGATTCACTTGAGTTGGATAAATTTGTTTTTGGGATTTTAAAACTACACATGAATGGCCTCGGTCAAAGGCCTGTGCAAATTTTTAGATCCTTTTGTATATGCTCACTTCCCTGTCATCTTGGAAGCAAGCAAAGCTATGCAAAGTGCTTCTTATAATGAAAAGAACAGTAAGTTCGGAAACAGACATAAGAATTATGGGACCGTGTCTTGTAGTGGGATTGGATGGGATACGCACCAAAATGTTTGTTTTCTTTCCATAATGGACCAAGATCTCGAACCTTAAAAGAAGTGTAATTTTATTTCTTGTGTTTGTTGTTAAAATTCGGACAACTCGTTTCGAATCTCATCTCATCTCCCTTTGCCTGATCCTCCACTTATTGCATCTTGACTTGTACCAGTAAGTACAGCCACTAAACTCTTGTAATTTCCTTGGCACTCAGAGTAGTCGAGGTTTAAAACAATGGTTCCAACATTTATACTATTTCAATTACACGAGTTACTCAACAATGTACAGTATTCTGGTACAAGATGAATTGGTACATTGACAAGAGATATTTTTTCCAGGTGCAGCAGACCCTGCACTGGATTCAGGCATTGGCCCACTTATTACATGCGAATGAACTAACAAAATGCTCGAATGTTTAGAATTTCAAGAAAGGAAAGGAGGTGATCCATGAGGCTGAGCTACAAAGGCCTTGAGATTCACACTATAGCTATTACACCCATCCAACAAATATATAATATTTCTGAGCGTCCTTATTTATTTGAATGAATCCTACCCAGCTCTTCATCAAGAATCAGACAATCAAACCCTTTAAGATGTCATGCGGACCACTAAATTCAAAGTTAAGCCTTATCAACCAACCAAAAATGACTGATTCTAATGGTAAAGATTAACTGAAGTAGAATATGAGCGTCCATAAGATTTCAAGCTTTGGAAGACTTGATATCTTCTTATGACACAGAATTTGAACTGCGATAATATGCATTCTGATTGACAATTCTCCTTTCCAATTATTAGGCTTATCTTCCAGCAGTCATTACTTTGCACATGTCCGTTTGTTCATCCAATTATCCATCCAAGAAGAAGGTGCCGAATAAGCAACAGGAAATGTAATACAATTCTAATATGCAGAAATGCATCAACTCCTATACAAAGCCTTGAATTTTGATGTTGTCCCTCAACTCAATATGCTGAACAAATGGGTTATAAAGCAACTTGAGAGAGTGACCATTCATTCATTTAAAATGTCACATTAGAGGTGAGGCCCTACTTTGAAGCTATTTTGCTTTTTGCTTTTTTCATTTTAAAATTTAATAAAGAAGACAATAAGAAAAATTTAGAATTATGAACTCGTTACTTTCAATTCGTATTTCTGTGTATATATGTTTGATTTCGTATTAGATAGCTTGTCCAAAACAAATATCATGAGGAAGCAGATGATTTAATATATAGCAAAAAGAAGAAAAAAGAGAGGAGTTGTGTTGCATGTTGGTAGAAAATTGCACATGATTTACGCAACAAGATCTTCCTCATCCTTGAAACTCAAATTCAACGTCTGTAACTTGAAACCTGAACCCTGTAAAACCTCAACCAAACTAGATGCGACCCCTGTAGCTTGTACTGTCCTCTGCTTCATCAACTGTATAGATAAAATCAAGGAAGTCATATTCATACGCTGTTGTTGCAGTCTAACATTTGGCATATGCACAACACAAGCTCTAGTCTAATAAAACAATGCTCATTTGGCTTCAAATCATTCTGCAATTTCTCCGGTAGGAATTATCTTTATACAGACCTCAACACTTGCAATACCCTCAAGAACTTCAACCTTCAAATCCAAAATACCATCGACGTCCTACACAGAAAAGTGCAGCATCAATTTTGAGGATCAAATTTGAAGAGTATGATTACCCTGTAACTTCATAGTGAACGAAACTTGAGAGACCGAAAAACAGCTAAGATTGAAAAACCATGATAGTAAAAGCAAAAGGAAACAAGATCATTTTCAGATATTTTGCTGCAGAGAAAAATAGATATCTACTAACACACAGGACAAAGTTAAATTCACCTAAAACAACTCAAGCTTCAAATAGGACATCAGTTCTTTATTTATAGTAGCATTGCTTTCTTTGTTAATGCCAAAGGTAACTTTGAGCCACTCTCATGTACAATTTAACAGGAAAAGCTAAGTTACATATTATGGATATATGCCTTGGATATATTTTAAAAACCACCAGTATTTCTACCCTGTTCAAATTCATTAGTGGAATCTCCTTCTCCCAGAAACCATTTCTCTCATCAGCCTATTATCATTGCATAGAACCTCATAAGGAACCTGCCTAACAAGGTTAACATCAAGGGGAACAGAAGATCTGTTCCCATACATTCAGGCATTCACATATTCGCTTAGTTTAATGGCAAATATTGTGTAGTTTATGATGTCCAACCTATCAGAATGAAGGAAAAGTTTTTACCTTTAAGGCCGTTGTCACTGTCGGAATAGCTGTTTCATTCATTGCTCCTTCTGCCTTCAAGTATGCATGAACATTCATCAGTGGATGCAAGGCATAAGCACATTTATAATCATTTATATGAGGGAAATATTATAGGCTCGGCACACCTTGAGAAGGAGTGTGCGTACAACAGAAGATCAAGCGCGCAATAATCGAAATCAGTATCTCCGAACCCAAAATGGCTTTTCCTCGGTGAAATTCAAGAAACATTACCACATTTGTTTTCATATCAACGAGAATTTCATAATTCACATCATAACTACAAACATGTCGGTCAGTAAATAAAATGATCAGGAATTTGAGATACAAATTTATGAAAATGGTAAAGGAACATTTACATCCATAAACATAATGCAAGTCCCCATCATTCAAAGAGCATAAAAGATAGTCAAGGTTCCCATTAAAGTTTTCCTCTTTCCTTGCTTTTGACATGTTGGAAAATTCCTTAGGATTGCATATTCTTGATTTTAGAAATCATATTAGAGATATTGATTTCATTGCTATCAAATAAATTAGATTTTATTTTATGTTAATTTAGATTAGATCTTACCTGTTTTAAATTTTGGCTAGAAAAAGACTATAAATTGATAAGTTTCTATTCAATAATATAACGGTGCTCTACACCAAAACCTTTGCTTTTTCTTATCTTTTATTTACGTATTATGCTTCAGCCCTATCAAAACAACATGATATCAGAGCCTTTTTTCTTGAGGAACCTGTGAGATAAACGAAATCAAAACACAAACCTGATTTACAACCCAGAATTACACCAAGAATTTCAACCATCTTCAAGCAATGGAGATTGAATCACAACTGTCTCAAGGCGCACCACCAATTTTTGTTGGTAAAAACTATCAAGTTTGGGCTGTTCGAATGAAAGCTCATCTTGATGCTATAGATGTTTGGGAAGCTGTGGAGGAAGACTATGAAGTGCCTCCATTGCCAACAAATCCTACAATGACTCAAATCAAGATGCACAAAGAAAGAAAAAATAGGAAGTCGAAAGCCAAAGCCTGCTTGTTTTCTGCTGTTTCAAACATTGTATTCACAAGAATTATGAATCTAGAGTCGGCAAAAGATATTTAGGATTATCTCAAAAAGGAATACCAAGGCAATGAAAGAACAAAGAATATGTAAGTTCTCAACTTGATCAGAGATTTTGAAATATTGAAGATGAAAGAGTCCAAAACCATTAAATAATATTCTGACAAGTTGCTCGGCATAGTAAACAAGGTGAGGTTGTTAGGTAAGGATTTTTCTGATGAACGAATAGTGCAAAAAGTTCTTGTAACCTTACCTGAAAAATATAAATCTAAAATTTTTGCAATGGAAGAAGCTAAGGATCTATCAAGTTTGTCTTTGGCAGAATTAGTAAATGCACTACAGGCACAAGAACAAAGAAGGATGATGAGAGAAGAATGAATCATTGAAGGTGCTATGCTAGCAAAAGAAAAAAATTTAGGATGAGACAAAAACAAGAATTTCAACAAGATTGACAACAACAACAACAGAAATAATGATGATTCATATCCACCATGCCCACATTGCA
>JANVCL010000008.1:10893326-10903671 GCA_026546855.1 Erythroxylum incrassatum | reverse complement strand
TCATCAATTAGGAGTCAACAAGTGCATAAACAATTAAGAAAGTGAGGCCAATTTATAATGTAAACTTGGCTCAATCACACACCTCAATCAACAACTATATGGAAGTAGTGACCCAAAAGCCAGGAAGGTGTCAATCCTTGTTCCGAAGGTTAGGGTTCTACATTCACTACTTCTTCATTGTGTTCTAACAAGATTAGGCTCGAATGACGTTATGACAACGATCGATGAACAATGTCTATTTTATCTACTCAATCATCAACCTATTAATCTTCTGTAATTACTTTTGAAGTACATGATGAAGTCGAAGGGAGATTCTAGCTCTTTACCGTATGGTATGCTGTTGACAAGGATTTTTAGAGAATCTGGAATCTTTCTCGCCAGATGTAACAAGATGAAGATGGATGTGAAGAGCATTATTAATGCCACCATTATTCACAGAATGGGAATAAAGTTTGAAGATGAGGCGGATACAGGTTCTACAACGAAAACAAGATCTAAGGGGGAGCATATGGTAAGACGGAGTAGGAGTGAACATGTTACGTCTGTAAGAAAAATAAAACCTCAATTGACAGGAAGAACATCTACAAAAGAAAAGACTAAGAAATCATCTGATGTACCAATAAAAGCTAAGACGATTTCATATAAAGAGAAAAGCCAGGTTAAACAATCAGCACAACAAGTGTCATTGAAAAGAAAGGCAGAGACACTTCAATAAGAAAAATCTAAACAGTCAAGAAGGTCACCAAGACTATTGACCTTACAACAACAAGAACAGAAGAAACAAAAAGCTCTGATTCTTGGTGAAGATTTTGAAAAGCCAGAGAAAATACAACAGGCTACTAGATCAATTGTCTCAATTTTGCAAAGTTAATCAGCAAAATCATCTAAAGAGACAGAGATAAAGAAGAAGTTAGTATTTAAGAGGAAGAAGCCTCAACAACAACTTTCTTCTAAACCGGCAGAAGAACAAAAGAAGCAGAAGCCCAGTCTGAAAAAGGTTTCTTCATCTGATGTTCAACAGAAGACAAAGACAGTTGAACACTAATTAGAACCTTACAACCCTTTTCAACCAAACAACAAAAAGGATTTGAGATTGAAGATTATAGAAGAATCAGTACCTATTCGAAGCAAAAGTTCAGTTATTATTAGAGAACCTTCGAAAAAGTTAGTCAAGGTACAGATCGAACCTATACTGATTAATGGTCAGACAATACATCTTTCGAATCATAAAGAAAGAAGACTATATGGTATTCTGCGAGATGAGAAGGCAGAACCATATCCAATAAAGATGTCAAAGGATTGGTATACAATCTATCCAATTACGAGCAGAACATCGATAAAAATTGTGCTAGATATATAGCCAAGATGTTCAACTCCCATGCGAAATGAAGAAAAAGGGATAAAGAAGATGTTTCCTGAGGAAAATGAAGATGATCTTACAGAAGAGCAGATTTAAGCAGCTGTGAAGAACATAAATGATGCATACAATGCAACTCAACCTGGAGGTATCTATGTTTCACATCACATTTCAAAACATTAGGAAGTCAATTTGGAGTTTCCACCACAAATGCAAACTTCAAGGTAGTTGGAAAAATGATACAAGGACAGTATAGAAGTATCATGGTTGAAGGTATCAATTTCAACTTAGAGACCTTTGTGCATTTAATCATGCATTTTAGACCTTTAAGTTTCATACCTTCAGTTAAAGAAATGTTACACCTTCTTGGGCAACTAGTTCCTAAACTACCTAGACTTGATGATCTTGATCTCCTAGAAGGAAAACAAATCTTCAGACCTCCCACAATCAAAATCATAGATTTAGACGTTTTACCTTCAGAACCATCTGTTGTTGAAAACCTCCATCCACCTAGTGAAATACAACAAGATCCTATTGTTCATTCGGAGTTCTTGAAGCATTTCATGAATTGGACAGAAGCAAGTCACAAACAGAAGGAAATTCAAGAAGCCTTAGAAAAAGAAATTAAGAAAATTCATACTAAGGTTGATGACCTAAGTGACTCAATGGGTGATCTTCATGAGGAAGTAGCATTTCTATAAGTTACTATTGAACAAGACCTCAAGATGATTCGCACTGACATGCAACATATGTTTTCTGAAATTATGAAGCGTCTTCATTGAACTATTTTTTATTAATAACAAATAGGGGGAGAAGAAGAAAAGATAGAAAGAAAATGGGGGGAACAAGAAGAGAAGATAGAAATCCTTGTATAACTTTGCTATCATATACGCATTTGCATTTCTTATGTTTTTTTGTCTCATTATTCGTCTGAATACTATTCGTCTATTCATCTTAATATCATTTATCTTCTAAAATTATGATTATTTGTTATCATCAAAAAGAGAGAAATTATTAAGTCGAGAAGACTTCACTTTTATTAATTTTGGTGACAATCAAATAATAATAATCTTATAAATGCATGAACTGTTTTCATAAGTTATGAACTATTTTGATACGTTTGTTAAGTGTGCAGAAAAATAAGTAACACTTAGTCATCCCAGACGATACATCAATAACAGACGAAGCGTAACAATAGACGAAGCACAACAACAAACGAAGCGCAATACTAGACAAAGTGATAATATTAGACGATACAAAAAGGAAGATACTCTAGAACGTCAGGCAGTTAGTTAGTTGGAGTTAGTTATAAGACTCAACTAAATAACGGTTTTTAGAAGATTCAAGAAGCAGTTTCTCAAAAAGATAGTTGGAGATTTAGGCTATAAATATTAGTTCTAATCCAAGACTAAAACAACGTTTTTACAAGAGAGAAAATTCTGATTGTACAATACTTAGAGAAATTATGTATTCAAAATGAGAAACAAGAGAGTGAATACAACTGTATCGTAAAGCTCAATAATATCTTTCTTAGAGAGAGAAAGAAAGGCTAGAGCTTAGAGAGGCTAAGATAGCAAAAAGAATACTTTGTGAAAGAGACTTGAAGAAACTCTAGAAGGGTAGAAAGAATACTTGTAAAGTTGAAGAGTATAGTGAAATCTCAGACAGACTCTAAGGACTGGACATAGCCCAAGAATTGGGATGAACCAGTATAAAATCACGGCGTTTATTCTCTAACTCTTACGTTTTAAATTTCTTGTTGTTAGACGAGTAGATAAAATTACTTGCGATTCCAATACTTATCAACTTTAGTAAAGTATTTTTGTATTCATCTGATATTTGCAAAGACATTCAAGAAATCTCAAAAGATTAATATTTTTTAAAAGATTACATAAGTTAACCCCCCAATCTCTTGAATATTTTATATACTTTATGTGATTCTTATAATAACAAGTGATTTACTTCAAAGTTAGCCTTTGACTATAACTTAGAACTTCCGCTTCCTCATGTTCAACACCATTCTTTACGAGAACGCTAGCTCATGTGAGTTAAATATGCGAATTTTTCTTGGTCCCTCACGCAGCGACTTGGCATAAAGAGGAACGGGTGAATTGAACTCTTTGACTTTAAATTGTGAGGTTGAGTTCAGAATGAGTAGGCTTTTCTTATGGGCATTAACATAAAAGAGAAGCACCGCACAGAATGAGTACGTTAATCTGATCACATTAATATAATTTAGAGCCAATCATGTTGAGTTGAGAGACTCTGAAGCATTAATAGTGTTGTATATCATCCTGTAATATATAGTTTATAGCAATTTAGATACAGCAATGTTACCTAGTGCAATCTTGTTTGTGATTCCATGCATGTGTGCTCATTAAATACTGTAACTTTCATAACAAAATATAGAAGGCGAAATGCATACTAGACTCTTAATAAAGACAGTACTTGGGTGAAGTGGGGACTCGAGGGTTAAAGAAGCCCATGTGTGCTAAACTCTGACAACATTTTTGTGGGGAAGTCGAATTAAAAAGATCGTTAACTCTGACAAGATTGAAATTTATTAGTTATGGCAGTTAAGTTCCAATCTGTAGATTCCAAGTGAAAAGAGCAAGTAGTTGAGAGATACTAAAAGACGAAAGGAAATCTGGCAAGAAGCTGTTGGAGTTAGCAGGTTTATGTAGTCAGATGGGTGTGTATCCCAGCAACCAAGCAGTGCAACTCAAGCCTCATATCCAGTAATGCCCCACCAGAACTAGCTGTGCACATAGGCAAATTTCTGCATCACAAACCCATTTTTTGTCTTGGCTCAAGGGCAGCTTCACATGTGACATTGCTGTCCTAATAGAGGTCCCATGTGATGTGCTTCTCTGGGCATTGTTTCTGACACCAGTTTAGTACAATACAACTACTAAGGCTTGGCTAACTGTTTTGTCAGATTTAACCATATAATTGAATAAATGGAACTCCTAAGTATCATTTTGTTATTTCTTTGTATCATTTTCACTCCAGGTACATTGACTCTGATCTAATTAGTCCAAGTGCCATCAGATCTCATGCAGTAATAGATCAAGGAAGTTTCTAATGCCTATGAACTTTTAATTCTTATTACAAGTCCATACACTTTTTACAGGTATCACACAAGCAAGCAATTGCAATCAATAAGAATGGGGAAAATGCTGGCTGAGGTTTCAGCTATAGGGCTGCAGTAATTGGAGGAGTAACAAGTCAGTAACACATTTTGTATACGATGTTAAGCAGATAGTTAAAACGCAAATCTCCAACCTACCAGATACGGAGGACAGGGTACCCATCTAAGCAAAATTAGGTGCACTGGAGTTAAGGCTCGTTGGACTTGCATTTTGCATTTCCAGAAAAACATTAATACTCACAATTGACAGAGCTTATTGTTTGATTAAGAAAACAAATGATCCAAATATTTGATACTTTGAAATCCAAGTATGTACTAAAAATGGTGGACCAACAACTTCCATGCATAGGGGCAATTACCAGTACCCTACTGGTGGTAATGTGTATGTGCATCGTACATTGCCGACACACAGAAGTTATGAAGATATGCAGAACATTTAACACCCTTATCAAGCTAAGATATACAGCATTAACAGCAGTGTGCCTTCACCAAAGAGCAGAACTCTGTGCATGGATACCACAGGTAAAGGTAGATAAGAAACACCCACAAGATATAGAAAAGACTGGACCTTGTAGACACAAGAATGTGGGGATGGTAATTGGAGGATAAACGTGAATGTCTCAGTGCCAAAAAATGTTTGTCTGTTTGCTTCGACGTCCATTTTATGCATCAGAAGTTGACTGGTAAGTCAGTGTAGATGGATGGATGATACATATAACAATAGGATCCGTAATGCTTGCATAATTGATGATATGATCAGAAACAATCTGCTACGTTACTCTCAGAAAAATGGCAGTATGTGAAATTTGTAACATTTCCAAAAACTAAGGATGTTTTGGTTCTTGGACATATTAACTCTTACCATTTCTGACTTTCAATGCTAACTTTAAACACTTCCTGAAAAGCCATGTCATGGCCTAGTGATTGGTAGTATTTATTAAAGGCAGCAAGAGAATGTTGCTTCCTCCCACGCCAAAATAAGCAGAAAAATTTAGGTATTCTTACCCCATTCTATGATATGTGAAGATTTCTATCCCTCAGACCCTCTTTGACTTAAGTTGCAAACTATTTGGGTAAAACTAGAAAAAAGAAATTGTTAGTGCCCCAACAATGGAATTTTTTTTTTTTTGGGTCTGTTCATTTCAACCTTTTTTATTAATACTTCTGAAACTGTTTGATTTATTTGTCAGTACAGTTGGAAACCTCAGCAATCATTCATTCATATCCAGGGGCCATACCTCCCTTCCGCTATAGTATGCCAGCTCACATCCGAAGCTAGATACTTAGGCCCGACATGCACATGCCATATAACATTTTTGTCTGAAAACATTATCTGTTGGACGGATAGCATCACTGATCTTGCAGCAAATTACAGGAAGTAGAAACAATTCCACAATCAAACTAATTTCCATGTAGCGATGAGCATGCGGGTGCTCGTGGGCTGATAATAGAAGCTTAGAAAGGAAAAAGGATTTCAAGGAAGAAATGTTTGACGAGACATGATAAAAGATACTAATGCTCAGATGATCCTCACATTGATAATAAAGAGAATGGTGCAGATTCTGAAACATGACCTGAGAGCTGTACTGTCTTCCTCCTCTTTGGCGCATCAGAAAATCAATGTTGTTTTACATCGAACAATAGAAGTTTCTGATCACCAAAAGTTGCTCATTATTAGTTAGACGATGTATGTATTTAATATCTTTACATCTCTTTACTTCTCGTCTGTCACTGAATCCTTATACTGTACCTTTCACATCCTTTTTAAGCTGATCAACCAATCTTTCAAGGCCGATTCAATTCATAATCTAGGTGTGCAATTTTAGATAGTTTACTCTCTTCAAGCCAGTGCTATACTAATTCATCATTCTCTCGAGTCGTGTTCACCTAAGCTTCTTGGCTGACTAAAGCCAGTCATTAATAAAGTTGTAAAAGATTTCAACAAATTTCAGTTCTTTTCAGGCGTAGCAAGTACAAACTTCCTCAGGCTTTCCTGCTGCTGTGGAAAACTAGACACTTTAACAGTGTGCTTGCTTATTTCCCTTGGATAAAGGGCAAAGGACGTGCCAAAATTCTCAGGAGGTAACCTACTGCAGAATCCATACACAGGAATATTCCATGTATGCACTAAATGAGCTCGTAGAAAGATGTTGTACACTTAATTTCCTTCATCTTCCTGTCCAACTTTCCTGTGACACCTGTCTTCCATTGTCATTTTCAAGGATCCAGCTTAATTTGAACATGTATGCTCAGATAACCAACACATGAGAAAATGGCCTTCTATCCATGACTGGTCAAGTTCATTAAAAGGAACATTTAACTATACTTACGGGCTGGTTAGGAAACATTTCTGTCAAACCTCTACTTAAGTAGTACGGAAGTGATAATGGTTTAGGTAACCTTCCCCATCAATTAAGACACAAGCTATATGTCAAAGCTAACTAGGGAGTTAGTTGAGTGTTGAACAATATTGACAAGCTTCAAACCAGACTCTTGAACTTTTTCCTGTTCAAATTTTTAGCAATTCGGGACATGCTTCGCTTGTCTGGTTGACATCAAACAAACTTGGAAACAAGTTACAATCCGCTTTGGTACTTGGCACCGCCTTCAGTCTCTTTTCGGCACTGAGTTAATCCCATTGTCAAGCTGAACTATATCAGTGCCTGTTCGGTTGGCCTTTCCTAACTAGCCTAATAAAAGGTTTTGATCTTTCAAAGACTGTTGGAAAATTCCTTAGGATTGCAGATTCTTGATTTTAGGAATCAGTTTAGAGATATTGATTTGATTGCTATCAAATAAATTAGATTTTATTTTATGCTGATTTAAATTAGATGTTATCTTATTTTTGAATTTGAATTAGAGACAAACTGTATAAATTGGCAAGTTTCTATTCAATAATATAATGGTGTTATAATGGTGCTCTACGTCAAAACTTTTACTTTCTCTTCTCTTTTGCCCACTTATTATGCTTCAGCCCCATAAAAACAACATGGTATCAGAGCTTTTTTTCTTGAGGGACCTGTGAGATGAGCGAAACTAAAACACAAACCTGATTTGCAACCCAAAATTACAACAAGAATTACAACCATCTGCAGCAATGGAGATTGAATCACAACTGTCTCAAGGCGCACCACCAATTTTTTATGGTGAAAACTATCAAGTTTGGGTTGTTCGAATGAAAGCTCATCTTGATGCTATAGATGTTTGGGAAGCTATGGAGGAAAACTATAAAGTGTCTCCATTGCCAACAAATTCTACAGTGACTAAAATCAAGATGCACAAAGAAAAAAAAGAAATTCAGGAGGAGACGAAAACAAGAATTTCAACAAGATCGACAACAACAATAGAAACAATGATGATTTATATCCACCATGCCGACATTGCAAAAAAAAACAAATCACAAAATGAAAAGGCAAAAGCATTACATCAAGAGGATGAATTATTTTGACATTAAAGCTCTGCAATTCCTAACGCAAGGAGGAGTTTGTTGGAAAATTCCTTAGGATTGTAGATTCTTGATTTTAGGAATCAGTTTATAGATATTGATTTGATTGCTATCAAATAAATTAGATTTTATTTTATGCTGATTTAGATTAGATGTTATCTTATTTTTTAATTTGAATTAGAGAAAAACTGTATAAATTGGCAAGTTTCTATTCAATAATATAATGGTGTTATAATGGTGCTCTACGTCAAAACCTTTATTTTCTCTTCTCTTTTACCCACTTATTATGCTTCAGCCACATAAAAACAACAAAGACAATGATAAAGAAAACAGCTGGATTGAGCACTCCAAACCTGCCCACAACATGAAAGAATTAAAAGGGTGATCTAATTAAATCTCAGTACACCAAACAACATTTGGTCGTGTTAATCATAACACAAACTTTAATTATAGACCCATGATCAACCATAAACTTGTATTAGTGGAGAAAATGCAGAAAAAATACCTATTTTGCTATTTTTCACAATAAAATAGTTATTGAACTGCTTAAACAAGCTCTTGAAACTTTCAATTGACCTTTATGCAAGTTATATATTCTTATGTCGTTAACGTCTTTTTGTGTCTTTCTTAATGCATGGACCTCTTAACGGGTCAAAGAAACTGAACCTCTACAAACTTATTTAAGTAGACAACATAAAACCTTAATAATTACTTGCAGTAACCTTATTAGGTGATCGCCATCGCAAGCCCAATTCCTAACCAGCTCATACTCATTATGTTCATTTTTCTCATTAGACTTCAGCCTATTTAACCAAATTTTATTGGATTTCTTTATTATCTTTAATCATGATCAAATTTAATTTCCTTAATCTTAATTTTATAAAACCCTAATTGTCTAATTAAAATATTACTAACATTCTCCCCCTCAGGTAAATATTAATTGCAACAGTTTTAGCAACAATAAAAACAGTAAAAGTGGTTAAGCAAACCAATTTAAAATATTTGATCCAAAGATAATAAATGTCCATCATTCGATCTCATAAGAATTTTTAAAATAAAAAATATCAAATGCATGTATCATATGCGATACAGATCTAATATAATCACGCATATCTAATACCTCATTAACATGAATGAGAAAATAAAGTATGATAAAGTGTGACGATACCCATATGATTTGAAATGTATCATATTTTCATTTGTTGTTGTCAATTTCTTTGAACTTTATATTAAATTCCATTAGAGAAATTTGTTTTTTCTCACTGAATACAAAACCACATTAGAGAAAACCCTTACGGGATTAAATACTTTGTCTTATCCACCAATAGATCTATATGTGTATTTGTATGTATCCTAAAGACATAAGTTCAAGGTCAATCTGTCTATAAATGGACCTTTAAAATGCTTAAAATCGACATAGATCTTAAGACTTCTACTTGGATTATGACAATGTATAACAATCTGTATGATTGAAAACAAAATGATGATCATCAATATGTATAAAAATTGTTGTCATAATACGTGAAATTTGTACATGTGTATCATAAGCAAGTACAATCATCTTTAACTAACAGTGTCTAAGGACTTCAGTAAACACAAACTTTTCATACAATCATGGAACTCCTCTAATACCATATGTCAGTCATAATATGAACTTTAATTATAGACCTAGGATCAACCATGAACTTGTATTAATGGAAAAAATGTGAAAAAAATAACTTGTTTTGTTATCTATTGCACAATAAACAAGTTGTTGAACTGCTTGAACAAGCTCCTTAACATTTAAATAAGGTCCTGAAAGTTTCTATCAACCTTTATGAAAGTTGTATATCCTTATGCCATTAACTTCTTTATGTGTCTTTCTTAAAGTGCAGGCCTCTTAATGGGACAGAGAAATTGAATGTCCACAAACTTACTTAAGCATGCAACAGGTGACCTTAGTAGTTATTTATAGTAACTTTATTGGATCTCACCATCACATACCTAATACATAATCGACCCACACTGATTAGGGCTCATTTTCTTCACTGGACTTTAGCTAGATCCTTTGTTAGGTTTTTTTATTATCTTTAATTCAGATTGACTTTAATTTTCTTAACTATAATTTTATAAACCTTGTAATTAATAATTTTCCAATTAAAAAATTACTAACAAATCTACATCATAAACTGGAGTTTGATTAAATGAGTTTGTAAATTGCTATACCAAGCATTTCCTATTCTTTGACATGTTGGCATATCAACCGCACATCTAAACAACAAGGCGCTAAAAGTAAGCACAACTTTAACTTCCTCCTTAATTTTGAGGTCAACCATTGTTGGACCCCGGACATTTTCTTGATGCATTAAGCGTAATTTCGATTTATTATTGAGGTCTTGAATGATGAATTTTT
>JANVCL010000008.1:10875490-10893226 GCA_026546855.1 Erythroxylum incrassatum | reverse complement strand
TCCCATCAAATGGTACAATTCCCGCAAGAAATTTCAAAAACACAAATACAATTTAACATCCCCTCAGCAACCACGCAGAACAATAAAATGGAAGACTCAAAATTTAATCAAAAGAAGCCAAAATGTATGCCTTCTACATGGACATAGAGCTTTTCCTCAAATTCCAAACATATTTCATCCTTCAACCAAAATCAACAAACCAATCAGACACTCGAACTTTGACCAAAATAAAAATAAAATAATAACGCACCTCATGTTCACGAACAAGAGTTTGGCGATCCCAAACGAAGAGGGAAGCAGCAACAAAGGCAATGAAGAGCAAAGCCAAGCGCCTTGGTCTTTTGAGGTAATACGCCGGGTTAAAGTACCTCTGTTTGCTCACCGACGACGACGATCTGCTCCTTCCCATATGGATCGATGACTCCGATCAACCACTAGTCCTGCCTCTGTGTGATCGCCGATAAAAACCCCAAAAAAAAGACTGCCATTGAGCCAAAAAATTAGTTAGCATTCGTAGATTGAAAATGGAAAAGAAGATGTAGTGAGACTGCTAACAAAAGCAGAGGACAAGAGTCCAATGGGAGAATAAAAAGGAGTCCAAAACAACTAGAAGATGACAGAGGGAGTTGATTTCGGTCCATCTAAAACAGCAAGAGCAAAATAAAATCCCCCATAGTACTGGGCTTACTGTTTTCGATAGAAGAAGTAGATGCCATAAGAAGAAGATGAAGAACAGAGCAAGAAGAAAGAGTTGAGAGTGAGATTGAAGAAGTGAAGCGGGAAGTAAGATTAAAAAGAGGAGGAAGCATCGACTCGGCTTAGACGACCATGAAGCTGAGACGTAGACGAAGTGGAAGCTGGTTTAAAATCAAACGAAAACATTGACGTTTTGTTGTGGGACAGAATAGGGCAGGGTTAGTGGGTCAGAAGATCTGAACTCAAATACAACCCCAAAATTTCAGCGATGATCTCACAATTTTTTATATTAATTTATTGCTTCTGTGAGCCCTACCTTGCTATGTCAGAGTTGGTGTGGCAATATGGGGTTTGCTTTTTAAAACATATATTAATTTTAAAATTTTTAACCACAAACCAAAACTTGAACGTCCTCTCTTTTCGATGTTTGAAGGAGACATTCCAAGTATTTGAGACTTTTGGTTTTCTTTTGGTGTTGGTTTCCCTTTAGTTCACTGATTCTTGTTACTTTACTAAAGTAAACCCTTCTCCCTTATTCGATCACTCTTTTTTGCTACTTCAAACACTAGGCTTTACTGTGGATTATATGACATTCTAACATCATTATCATCATGAACATTCAGTTGAATCTTGCACAAACGTAAGATTTAAAGAGGTTTGATAACACACAGTCTTATCCCTACTTAATAGAAAGATAATTTTCGATAGACTCATATGATATAAAGATATTACAAAAAAGTCAAGAAGATGTTAAAAAACAAATATAAATAAAAAAATAGAATAGAATAATAACAACTTAAAAAAGGCTACAAATCGTCATTAGGGCATGCTAAGATATTAGAATTAAATGAAAAATCAAAAGTTGATTGATTTTTTTAATTGAGTTTCACATTTTTGTAGATTATGAGTTAGAAATTGGGCAGAAAATGAAACTGTTAGCTCAAGATTTTTAAATTAATGATTTTGATGATAATAATCAATAAATAATTAGTTACGTTTCAGAATTTCAATTTATTGAATTATCTTGTTTATCTTGAAAGATAACGATATACAAAAGGTTATATAACTTAATTATCTCTTTAATAAAAAAAATATTTTCCTATTTTACACAATCAATATAATAAACTCACTTTGATAATAAGAAACAATTCCGACAAATCTAGAATAGATAAGCTCCTATAATTGTTTGTACGGATAAAGGATCCTTCTATTTAACCAATTCGATAATGGCTTCGAAAACATAATCAAAGGGTTATTCAAAACAACCAAACACTTGAAGATTCTATCAAAGATAGTGAGAAAGACCTTTTTAACGTAATGAAAGCCGATTAAAAAACAACAACTAGTTGAAAGGAATTTCTATTTAAGGGAGAACTATTGCGTTCGATAACATATATTAGATTTACAGAAACACATCAGTAGCATATGTACTTATTCTTGAAAAGTTGAACCTATATTCTCTGAGCTTTAGAAAGTGAAAACACTCTATCTAAAGAAAGATCAATATTCATTGAAACTCATATTGAGCAAATCCTACTTTCATTTGTTGAGAGTTTGTAAAGGCTTATTAAATACTACTAGTGTGGAAGGTTGAAGAACTTTGAAAAATATGTACTTATGAGCTTAGAGAAGCTCATCAAATTACTACTTGGAGATTTATTAGTGAAACACTCAAGTTGGACACTTGAGGACTGGACATAGGCTTCATTATAAACCAAATTAGTATAAATTGGTTATGTCGTTCTTTTTCTTTTCTCAACTTTTAAATTTTCGCGTTTTAGTTACAGTTGTTTTCAATTTACAAGAGGCTCTTTTCATTTAAAATTTTAGCAGGCTCCTATCATTTTCAATATTAATAGGTTCCTTTCATCTTAAATTTTAACATACTCTTATTGTCCATACGAATTGATAAAAACTTGCAACATTTTTCAAGTTACACAAAATTTACCCTCCTCTTGTGTATGTTTAATATAAGAAGTTGGTGGAGGTTTCAGCTACAGATCTTATTGTAAGACGTGACATGCTATTAAACTTAGTTTATTTGCATTTCTCCAGTGGAGGAGTTATAAAAGTGTAATTGTCAGCCATCTTAAACATTCACTTAGACCATCAACAAACAAGATGTTTAGTTGATGAACTTTAGAATTCATGAAAGTGTATGCAGAAAGCTAGATTCTCAAGTTTATATATATCAGGCATACATTCGATGATCATGGTCTGCAAGCCTTGCAATGCTTCAATTCCCTTCGATCATAATGCTAATTATTGTATTTACATTATATTTTCCAACTTTGATTTCTGGGATAGAATATTGTGCGTATATTATCTATTATTATGGATCATAATAAACAGTATGTACTAACATCACAATCCTATTGTGCTCTGGTTTCCATAGTTATTTGTGTGAATTTATTTGGTGTAGGATAAGAAGCGGGTTTTCTAGACTGACCTTTCATTCAAAAAATTCATTTTATTTGATGATTATTTAACTTAAAGCTTATGTATTATTGTGCAGTTTCTATTGATCTTGTCCCCCGTATACATACATACATAGAGAAGACTTTCTAATTTGTATTTGCATGCAAGGGCAAAGCCACTTGTGTCAAATTTCAAAATTAGTAAACTTGCTAAGTGATCGTTTCACCACAATAGCTTAAGTTGTTGTGTGAGACTAATTTAATAAGTTTTATATATTCACTAACACAACTCTTCAAGTGAAAGCCATTTGGGCTTGAAACTTACACAAGCTTACTCTACCTTGTGCTAATTAATAGGTGGGTGGTAGCATTTGAACTCATGACCACTTGGTCACAAAGGCTTTGATACTATGTTAGTGAATATATGCAGCTAATTAAGTTGGCCTCACTCAATAGCTTAAGCTATTATGATGAAACGGTCACTTAACATGATATCAGAGCCTGCTTGTCTCGATAGTTTGGGACAACTTACAGTTCTATCCCTTTTCCCAATATACCCAGCAGATGTCCAGCCCTGCTTTGGGCTGAGGGGGTGTGTAAAGAATCCCACATCAGACAAGTGTGAGCGTATTCAATAATTTATAATAGTATGCAAACCTTCCCTTCTTGAGCTAGCTTTTGGGGGTGAGTTAGGCCTTTCTAACATGGTATTAGAGCCAGTTTCTCTCGATGGTTTAGGGCAGTGCTCGATTATGTCCCTTTGCCCAATATATCCATCAGATGACTAGTCCTGCTCTGGACTGAGAGGGGTGTGTCAGGAATCCCACATCAGACAACTATGAGAGCATTCAAAAATTTATAATAGTATGCAAACCCCTCCCCCTCTCTCTTGAGCTAGCTTTTGGGGGTGAGTTAAGCCTTTCTAACAAACCTTATATAAAGAAGATTAAAAAAAATGCAAATGCCCATCTTCAATGCTATGTATTCTTTGTTTATTCGATGAAATATGAGGATAAGGGAGCGAGGAAGAGAAATACTCTGCATTGTGCTTTCTTTCTCCACCAAATAGATTAGCCCATTGCTTTCACTTGTAGATTTCGATGCATGGAATTCAGGTTCTTGTGGGTGTGCTGTTTGGATGCAAGAAACTTGGGCTTCTGATTTGATCTTCTTGAGCAAAATGGCAGTTGAGTCTTTTAAGACTTTGTCAACTTGTCCCATGCATAGTTCCTACTCAGCAAGTAACGCAGTTGGACATCAGGGGCTCAATTTGGTTATGTGGGCTTGATAGACAGCTCGCATTATCCCGATAATGAATAGAAACTTGGTCGTTCTAATACTAAGTAGTTACCTTGTTGTAAATTCCAAAGGATGCTAGTCGAATCCCCCCAACTTGCTTGACTGATATGAATCTCTGTTGCCCCCACAGTGATGTGATTTTTGACACCTTGTTTTGATTATTTGGTGTACAACAATAATAAGATCTCAAATTGCCCTTCAAATCCTTTGGTCGTGTATACTATTCCAACTCATCCAAGCCATTTATTTATGTTGATCCTAACTCATCCAAGCCATCCATTTATGTGGGTCCTATATAAATGGATGACATGGATGAGTTAGGACAGGGTTGGAACAGTATATCTAGGTCAGAGGATCACGTCCCTCAAATTGAACGTTGTTGCAATTACTCATTATTTTTTATTGAAGTAGCAACAATACATTTGATAAGAATCACTGACAAGAAACAAAATCGGGCCTTACCATTTCACCAGAACTCATACTTAATAAGAGATGATTTTGTTAGCACAAATATTTAAATAAGAAAATTGAGTTGATAGAAACTTTTATGATAGACAATTGAATATTTTTGTGTTGGACAGAAAATATTTTGAGAAATATATGTCAAATAAGAAATAAAATTGAGTATTTCATAGTAAGGTATGAAAGAAATACATTGTTAGCACAAATAGTAGTATAAGAAATAAGGGCTGATAAGTTTTTTATAATTGACAATTTCAAAACCAAAAAAAAAGTCAGGTAAGAACTAAATTGAAATGTATAAATATCATGTTACACCTGATTAACTTAACGAGAATCAAATGAAAAAAAAAGATAATAGGAATATAGGCCAAAGTTTACAGAAAAACAAACCCTTAAAACGACATCGTTATGTTCTTCCCCGTCACGGCGTCACCCTTTACAATGACCATTCCCCTCCCTTGGTCCCAATTACTCATTTCTCGCTTCTCTCTCTCGCGAACTCTTCGCACCAAGTCTCTCGATTTCGGTATTTCAGTCACAAACACCTATCTTCTCCAGCCTCTATCGATCCGATTCGCCGGCAACTAACCAACCCAGAAACCAAAAACCTAAAATCCAAGAAGAAGCAGAAAAACAAACCCGATATTTTTTTTCACAAAATTTAGAGCCAAATCCCACCTTTCAAGCCCATACCCATCAATAAAAATCCAATCATTTCCCCCATCTGATGTTTTTACCCTTGCCAATTTCTTAATTGCCGCTCTTTTTCCTGATCTAGGGTTTTTGGCCATGCGGTTGAGGGTCGTTATAGGGTTTGTCTGGATTTGAGATTAAATTGGATTGGGATTGATGGTTCTGTTAATTGATGAAAGAAGCGTGATTGATCTGTTGTTGAGTTGTAGAAGGAAGAAAGATGGAAGGGAATTGCTATTCTCTTTGGGTTCGGTGGTCGCCGCGGCGTTGGTGAGAAGTGGAATCCGCGGCCGCACATGTTGCCGGTTCTAAACTCCTCGACGACTGTAGCTGTTGCCGCAGATTTTTCTTCTTCTTCTTCTTCATTGTCTTTTGAATTTCTCCTCAAAGTATAACTTTTACCCTTTCTTGGCCTTTGTTTTGTTGTGCTTTTTGTTTCATTATATCTGTCAAAGTTGACTGGACAATTGGATGTTGTATTGTTTGGGTTCTTATGATCTTGTGTGCTTTCTTTGACAACTTTTGGTGAGCTGATTTGTGATTATGCTTTCTAGTTGCTCGGTTTGATCGCTTGCTTTTTGGATAATCGTGTTTGGTGACTTCATTAGACTTTTGGTATTTCTGTATTTCAAGCTTGTTTAATTCAAGACTGTATTTTACGCTTACTCTTTACGTTTGTGGTTGGTTGAAGCTTTCCCATGTTTTCGCGGTGAGGCATTTGCGTTTCAATTTCTCGTTTTGCTCTCGTTTGTTATTCGAATCGATCCTTTTGTCTTCTTATCTGAGATGATTGTTTGGTTTTCTTCATTTGATAAAATCCTTTCCTTTTCCTTTTTCCTTTTTTTTTTCTGGATTCAATTCTTCGAATTTCTGTGTTTATGCATACCCAATTACCATCGTCGTCTATGTCTTGAATGCATGTCTGGGGTTTATTATGTGTAGCTTGTAAGGTTTTGTTTTGTTTTTCTTGTTCCACATTAATGGCAATTTCAAACCAAGGTGTTACCTTTTCTTGCAAAAATGGCTGGTTCTAGCAGCAGTTTCTCATTGTTTAAGTCGATTTTTTTTTCTCGCCTAATTGTTAATGTATTCTGCTTTGTCATTTTGTGCCTTAATTGCTTCTCTCATTTGGACTATCGTTAGTTATTGAAAACAACTTTTAAAATTCCAAAGCTCCATCTGTTGCTAGGAGTTTAGAACATGCTCTTTGGTGATTATATTTGCATAAAGGTGCATAGATACTTTTTTGATCTACATTTTATTTGAGAAGTCCCTTGGCATTTCACGTTGCTAACTGTAACATACTTTATTCATAGTTGATTATTTTAATTGTATAACTTGCTTTCTGAATTCTTCTTGCACTCTTTAGCTTGCAGTCTAAGTAATCTGTATCTCCCCCATCATGATGTACTTAAATGTTTTCCATCACTATAGGATGGCCGCAAGATTCGTGTTGGTGATTGTGCACTTTTCAAGCCTCCCCAGGATTCCCCGCCTTTCATTGGAATAATTCGGAAGCTGATTACGGGAAAGGAAGAAAGTCTCCATTTAGGGGTCAATTGGCTTTACCGACCTTCTGACGTTAAGCTTGGAAAAGATGCCTTACTAGAAGCTGCACCTAACGAAATCTTTTACTCGTTTCATAAGGATGAAATTCCTGCTGCATCATTACTCCATCCATGCAAAGTTGCATTCCTTCATAAGGGTGTTGAACTTCCTTCAGGGATATCCTCATTTGTGTGCAGAAGAGTTTATGATATTGAGAATTCGTGCTTATGGTGGTTAACTGATAAAGATTTTATTAATGTAAGTGCTACATGTTTTATTTACTTTGTAATCTTCTTGTAATTCATTATTATTTTGATTAGATCTGTAATAAGTTTTTGATACAGGAACGACAAGAAGAAGTAGACAAGTTATTAGACAAGACAAGAACAGAGATGCATGGGGCAGTGCAGTCGGGAGGTCGTTCCCCAAAACCCTTGAATGGTCCAACGTCTACAGCTCAGTTAAGGCCTAATTCAGACAGTGCTCAAAACAGTACATCATTTGCTAAGGTGAAGAAGAGGGAACGTAGTGATCAGGTTTCTGAGCCTGCTAAACGGGAGCGCTTCTGTAAAGCAGAGGATGCAAATTTTGGTCAAAGCAGGGCTGAGCATGCATTGAAGTCTGAGATTGCAAAGATAACTGATAAAGGAGGTCTTGTTGATTTTGAAGGGGTTGAGAAATTAGTACAACTCATGCAACCTGATGGCATTGACAAAAAAATAGATGTGGCTGGACGAATAATGCTTGTTGATGTAATAGCAGTTACAGATAGACTTGATTGCCTTGAGCGGTTTGTGCAACTCCGGGGTTTACCTGTTTTGGATGAATGGTTGCAAGAAGTACACAAAGGAAAAGTTGGTGATGGTTCCAGTCCTAAAGAAAGTGACAAGTCTGTTGAGGAGTTTCTTCTGGCACTACTTCGAGCATTGGACAAGCTACCAGTAAATCTTCATGCCTTACAGAGTTGCTATGTGGGTAAATCTGTGAATCATTTGCGTTCCCATAAAAATTCTGAAATCCAAAAGAAAGCTAGGAGTTTAGTTGACACGTGGAAGAAACGTGTTGAAGCTGAGATGAATATGAATGATGCAAAAACTGGATCAGGTCGTGCTGTTTCATGGCCCACCAAACCAGCCCCATCTGAAGTATCTCATGTAGGGAACAGGAAATCTGGAGCATCTGCTGAAGTTGCAATGAGAAGCTCTACGATACAAGCTTCATCATCTAAAAGTTCTCTAGTTAAGCTTGCAGCTGGGGAAAATGTTGCAAAGTCATCTTTACCTGGCACGATGAAATCCACAAGTACTGCAGTGGGTGTTAATTCCAAGGATCCAAATTCTAGAATGTTAACTGGGACTGGAACTTCAGATCCACCTCTCACTCCAATCAAGGAGGAAAGGAGCAGCAGCTCTAGTCAATCTCAGAACAACAGCCAATCTTGTTCCAGTGACCATGCAAGGACTGTTGGTTCTTCATGTAGGGAAGATGCAAGGAGCTCAACCACTGGATCTGTGACTGTGAGCAGAAGTTCCAGTGGTGCTTCTCGACATCGGAAATCAAGCAATGGTGTGCATGGTTCTGTTGCCTCAGGAGTTCAAAAGGACACCATTGCAGGAAAAGTTAGTTCTGCAAACAAGAGTTCAACCTCTGAGAAGTTATCACCAACTGGAGTTTCTCATGATAAAGAATCTGATATACCCATTGTTGATCATGGAAACAATCAGAGACTTATTGTACGATTACCAAACACTGGTCGAAGTCCTTCTAGGGGTGCGAGTGGGGGTCCTTTGGAAGATCCTACTGCCATAAGTGGTAGAGCTTCTCCTTCCACTGAAAAACATGATAGTCATGATAGGAATGCTAGGGGAAAGGGTGAAGTTTCACAGTCTAATAATGTATCAACTATGAATTCCAGTTTATGTCAGGGCAAAGATGCAAAGTGTGGGCTTGATGAAGGAAATAATGTGATTGCTTTAAATGAGAGAGAGAAAATTGACCATGAAAGTCCAAAGATACTGGAAGCATCAAAGGCTACTGGTCCATTATTGGGAGTTATTCCCAGATTGGGAAAATCTTACGATGCTTCTTTGAGCTCCATAAATGCTTTAGTTGAAAGCTGTGCCAAGATTTCTGAAGCTAGTGCATCTGCTTCACCTGAGGACGATGATGTTGGCATGAACTTGCTTGCTAGTGTGGCTGCTGGAGAGATTCTGAAAGCTGACACAGTCTCACCTTCAGCTTCTCCTCTGAGAAACTTACCTGTAGCAGAAGAATCGTCAACAGTTGATGATGGAAAAGTAAAAAGCATGGTTGAAGAAGCTATTCAATTCCATTGCAAATCTAATGATTTACCTGATGATAAGGCAGCTGTGGAAAGGCCAAATTCTGTCGAGTCATTGTTGGCTAAGAAGGATATGGGACATCCAGCTGACCAAATGCTAACACATGTTTCTGGGGAAAACAAAGTTTCTTTAGTTGGCTCTGAAGATAAGAAAGGGGAATCTTCTGCAAATTTGCATGAGTCTGCAGAAGTTTCTTGTTTAAGGTTAGATGTGAAGTCCAGTGAACAAACATGTGATTCTTTAGTTGTTAACCAGACTCTTGTTGAAAATATTGATAATCGAACAGGGGTTGAAGATGTTAATCAGTCTCTTGAATGTATGAAATCCGGTAATCAGAGAGATACGAGTAACTTTATTTCTGATTTTAAATCGAGGGGCAGGAGTTCTGCATTTGATGGTAAGGTCAATTTTGCAAATGAAACTGCTGAGGAAAGCAGTGTAGCACCTGCATCAGAATTATCTGCTACTGGTGCAAAATGTAGCAAGGAATTGGATGAAAAACCAACATGCTCATCCTTAGAGGCTGGTCTTCAAAAGCATAGTGTTCTTGATAAAGAGTCAAGCAGTGTTGTCTTAACAGAGCAGAAGCCATATGAAAATGTGCTAACTCGTGTGAACTCCTTAGATAGAATGGCTGAGGTTGCTAGCCCACCATCTCCTTCTGGAAATTTGTCCCTTGTGGAGCCCAAGGCTGTTGTCCCTGACAATTCTAAGATCAGCTGTCGTGTTGAGCTGAATGAGAAACCACAGAATTCATCTGGTTCAGATCACAATAATGAATGTGTTGAAGATAATTTAGATAGAAAAGATGTTCTAGGTGCATCAATGTCTCATGTTGAGTTACCCATGGTTTCTATGCGTGAAAACGATCCGTGTGAGAAATCTAGTGGGTCCAATGAGATTGAATTGGGGGAGATAAAGGAACGACATTCTTCTGTTGCAAATGCTTCAGTCTCAGCTACTGGCTCTGGCATGGCTGTGAAGCTTGATTTTGATTTGAATGAAGGCTTTCCGATTGATGATGGAAACCAAGGTGAGCCTACTAAATCTGTGGGTCATGGGATATCATCTACTGTTCATCTGCCTTGTCCTTTGCCTATTCCTGTCTCGTCTATTTCTGGAAGCTTTTCTACTTCAATTACAGTGGCTGCTGCTGCCAAAGGTCCATTTGTTCTCCCTGAAAACCCACTGCGCAGTAAGGGAGAGCTTGGGTGGAAGGGTTCAGCTGCTACAAGTGCTTTTCGACCTGCTGAACCTAGAAAGAACTTGGAAATGCCTACCTATTCTGGTGAAACCTCTATGGTCGATACTTCTAGCAAACAAGGTCGGGCTCCTTTGGACTTCGACTTAAATGTACCGGATGAGAGAGTTCTGGAAGACGTAGCTTCTCGGAATTCTCCTCGAGCATCTTGTTCCGAACCAGGAGCTCGTGATCGCACTTCTAGTGGTGGACTTGATCTTGACTTGAACAGAGTTGATGAGAGCCCAGATACTGGATTACTCTCACACAACAGCTCTCGCTTTGAAATTTCTACAACACCAATCAAGTCATCGTTGTCTGGTGGATTGTCAAACAGTGCACTTAATATTTCAAGAGACTTTGATTTAAACAATGGACCAGGTCTTGATGAACTTGGACCTGAAACAGCATCGCGCAGTCAGTCCATGAAGAGTAGTTTACCTTTCTCTTCATCTGTTCCTGCTCTAAGAATGAATGGTGCGGAATTTGGAAAATTTTCCGCTTGGTGCCCTCCCGCCAATGCCTATTCAGCCATAACAGTCCCATCAGTTTTCCCTGGTAGAGGGGAACAGAGCTTTGTTGCTCCTGCTGGTTCGCAGAGGATCTTGGCTCCTCCAAATACATCCACCACGTTTGGTCCTGAAATCTACAGGGGGTCAGTGTTATCATCTTCCCCAGCACTGCCATTTCCACCTGCAGCTCCATTCCAGTATCCAGGGTTCCCCTTTGAGACCAGTTTCCCTCTGCCATCACACACTTTTTCTGGTGCTTCAACAGCATATATGGATTCATCTTCTGGTAGTGCGCTCTGCTTTCCTACTGTTCCTTCACAGCTAGTAGGTTCTGCTGGTGTAGTCTCATCTCCTTACCCTCGATCATATATGATGAGCCTTCCTGGTGGCAGCAGTTTAAGTTCTGATAACAGGAAATGGGGTGGCCAACTTGATCTAAATGCAGGTCCTGGGGGAAGTGAGACAGATCAGAGAGACGAGAGACTGCCTTCAGCAATAAGACAACATTCTCTTCCAGGTTTGCAAGTGATGACAGAGGAGCAGATGAAGATGTATCAGGTGGCTGGTGTAGCAGGAAGCAGTGTATTCAAGAGGAAGGAACCTGATGGCAGTTGGGATACCCCTGATAGATTTCACAGCTACAAGCAATCATCATGGAAATAGATTCACAACCCAGTGTTTCAAGTCTGTTGGAGAGGTAAGCCATCTATTGAAGAAGAGTTTCACTGTTTTCTATATTGATAATTTCCTGTCATATGCTCTCTTCTTTTGGAGTGGGGTTGGGGAGCCTCTTTGTGAGGCAAGAAATGTGTGGAGGGGAGACTATGATCCCTCGCCCTTCTTAGAGTAGCATAACTGCCCTTCCAAATTGGAGTTATAATGATTTATACTTTCGGTTTGACACTTGTTCCCGTTTTCAAGGGACTGGAAGGCCAGGTTCATGAAGACCGAGGCAATGAAGAGACCATTTACAAGGTGAACTGTCCTTGGCACAGTCCAGATGTTAAAGCATTTAAAATGCGACCAATGGAAGAGGGGTCTTCTGTTGTTTCCTACGGAGTGATCAACTTCATCACAGCAACAGCAGCAGCACCACCACAACCAGCTTTGCGAAAGGAGTTTTATCTGACCCAAGTGAAGAGCCAACCAAAAACCTG
The DNA here is from genome assembly GCA_026546855.1 of Erythroxylum incrassatum. Classification (NCBI taxonomy): domain Eukaryota; kingdom Viridiplantae; phylum Streptophyta; class Magnoliopsida; order Malpighiales; family Erythroxylaceae; genus Erythroxylum; species Erythroxylum incrassatum. The sequence continues at coordinate 10,880,860 of JANVCL010000008.1, read as the reverse complement.
AACGGTTTAGGACATTAAGAGGTTGTGACAACAAAAAATATGGAATCTTGCTGACTAGATGTGGTTATTTAGTTCCTTTCCTTCCCTTTTCTTGATTGTACAGTGATATATATCAAAATGAATTTGGTTGCTAAAATGATGTTTGATACATTTAAAATTTTAATTTTTTGCCATAATTGTTGTGAATGTTGCTAATATTGATAACGCATGTGAAGGGGACAGCGTGCTGGTATAGTTTCCATATCTTAGCTGTGGAGACCAATGTCATTGTTTGAATGAGCGTGTACAGCGTCCAGTTGCCTACATGCTTGAATTTTTTTGCTTATTGTTTGTTTCTAAACGGGCACTGCTGAAGCCAGGATTTGAGTGCTTCTTGTTTTTAGTTTGGAGGGTAGAATGCTAATTAATACATAGAAAATGCAGTTCCTCTATTCATCTTCCCTCGGAAACTATGCCAAAAATGTGCGTCGTTGGATGGATTCGACGGTGAGGTGAGTTTGTTCAATCTAAAGGTTTTACTAAATAATTTGCGACTAAATATACTGATCAACGGATGGATGTAAATCTGAAATTGTGGTGTTTATATTATATACACAATCCAACTTTAATAGGAATGTATTTATTCGTTGAAAAGCTTAAGGGTCCTAAACATAGTATCTTTTAATAATACTTATTGTATTTAATTAATATCAGAGTTATTGTATCAAAATTTGAAATGTTTTTTAATTTTAATTATAATAAGATTATATTTTGATTAAAAAATAATTATTTTAAAAAAATTTAAATTACCTAAAAATATCTAATAATGACGGTTTTTAACACTTTATCTTAGTAGTATCAAAATCGATAAGAGTTTTAATACTATACTCGTAACTTGAGTTCAATGTATGCAAAATTTAAAATAATTAAATTACATTAAAATTAAAAATATATTGATATATGTAACGTAAATTTATAACTTCACTATTGTACATATTAAATATGCATACATTTCAATATAATTAGATTTTAATAATAATTACTTATTTTTGGTATTTGTGAATTGATTTTGATTTTATAAATAAATATTTATTATCTTAAAATTTTAATTAATTTAATGTTTTTTTAAAAAATGAAATACTTTTCCCAAAAATTGCTACATTGTATATATATATATATATATATTGCATTTGAGAGCAAATAGGACGACAAGACTATGCCCGTTACTTTTGTTTCTATTGTTTATATGTTTGACCAAGTGAATTAGATTACATTTGTTTGATTATATATTTTTGACTAAGTGAATTAGAAGGCATTGTCATTGCAAGCATAATGCAAGCAGTAAGAATGGATAATGTCACAAAGCTGTTCTTCTTTATGCTTTTGATTTTCTGATGAACCTGAACTATAAGTTGTAAGTTTTTTTTTAGATAACCCTCGATGAGTTGGTTGGCCTATTGTGGACACGTTTTGGAGTCGACACGTCTGAACTAACTGCAACATTACTATTAATAGGTAAATATCATCATTCATCATGTGACTCCTTCGACAATCTCTTTTGCTATCATATGTGCATAATAATATATATAAAGAAAATTTAACATACTAGTAAAAGAAAAGTTAAGGCAGTTAATTTTATTTAGCTTGCTTGCTTCTTTATTTTTTATAACTAATTTTCTAGTTAGTTAGACTATTAGTGAGTTTCTATCTATGTCAGCAGAAGTGATGATATATATATAAAGCAATTTACTACTTATTCTTTTAATGAGAGAGCTCATTTTTAACTCCTGAAATTAAATATGGTATTAAAGCTTAAGGAAGTTTTCTTTGTTTTTTTTTTCTATCTCTGTTTTTACTTATTTTTTCTTGTGTATTACTCGTTTTTTGATCTTTCCAATTTTTCCTTTGTTCATCAATGGCAAATCAACAACCTAGGCTAGAAGAGGCTCCATCCAGTCCTTACTATCTTCATGCAAGCGAAAATCCACCCCTTGTTCTTGTTTCACTAGCTATGAATGGATCAAATCATCACTCATGATTTTGGTATATAAAGATTGCCTTCTTATCCAAAAACAAAATTCAATTTATGGATGGTAGTATTTTAATTCCTAATAAAAATGATCCAATGTTTAAAGCATAACAAGGATACAATACAATGATGCTCTCATGGTTAACACGTTAATCATCTCCTTCTATTGCTCAAAGTGTTATCTTGATGGATAATGCAATCAATATATGGATAAATCTTAAAGATAGATTTATGCCAAGAGATTCTTTTAGGATCTCAGATATGTAATAAGAGATTCACATCTTGAATCAAAGTGAAAGCTCTGTCACATATTACTTTACACTATTGAAAATTCTATGGGATGATCTTGTGAATCTGAGGCTTATTCTTAATTATGTGTATTTACCTACTTATGATTGTGGAGCTTAAAAACTATGAAAAACTATATACAGTATTAGACTCCGAACTTTTCTTAAAAGATTAGAACTATTAAATGAGAAATTTTGGTGATTAGTCATGAGTAAAGAACAAATGAATGAAAATTTTTGAACTAAGAAATGATAGACAAGAGTAAAGTAGAGAATGAGAAATGTGAATAGATTCATGATTTGCCTTGGTGTTTTTGATGAATAAGATATTATGAAATGGGAAGAATTAGGGGGAAAGTTAAAAGTAAAATGAAAGCAAAAATGAAGTTGAATTTGTGTAGTAAGTTGATGAAGAATATGTATATATTTGTATGTCTCCAAGAATCTCAAAATTTGTCATGAATTTGAGAATGGGGTGCATTTTGACTTCAGGGGAAATTCTGGATTGATTTAGATAGATTTAGACAAAGTTATCTTCTTGAGAGTTGTAGATCTTCCTTTTAGCTTTTCAAAGGTATATGGTAGAAAATTTTGACATCGGAGTTGAAAGTCATAATCCTTATAAGAGGAGATGTTCAGGAGCATAGATGTATCGTTTTTAAGGATGTATCGTCCATAAAGACGTATTGTCTGTGATGACATCATATCGTCTGTAAGGATATATCGTCTATAGAGACGTCATATCATCTGTGATGACATCATATCGTCTTAAGTTAACTCTGCTTCGTCTAAAGAGTTGTTTCGTCTTTAAGTTGACTTTGCTTCGTCTTAAGTTGACTCCGCTTCATTTTAAGAGTTGCATCGCCTTAAGTTGATTTTGCTTCGTCTTAAGTTGACTCCGCTTCGTTTGCCTTTTGCTTCATCTGCCTCTTTGCTTCATCTGCTTCTTGCTATCATCTGCTTTTTACTTCGTCTGCTTTCTGCTTCGTCTACTTTCTGATTCGTCTGCCTTTTGTTTCGTTTGCCTCTTTGCTTCATCCACTTCTTACTATCGTCTACTTTTTGCTCCTTCTGCTTTTTGCTTCGTCTGCTTTCTGATTCGTCTGCCTTTTGCTTCATCTTCCTCTTTGCTTCTTCTGCTTCTTACTATCGTCTGCTTTTTGCTCTGTCTGCTTTCTGCTTCGTTTGCTTTCTAATTCGTCCGCCTTTTGCTTCGTCTGTCTCTTTGCTTAGTCTACTTCTTGCTATCGTCTGCTTTCTGCTTCGTTTGCTTTCTGCTTTGTTTGTTTTTTGATTCGTCTACCTTTTGTTTCGTTTACCTATTTGCTTCGTCTGCTTCTTGCTATCGTCTACCTTTTGCTTCGTCTACTTTCTGCTTCCTTTGCTTTCTACTTCGTCTGTTTTTGCTTATGTAACCAAAACTTCTTCTTCTGTACACTATTCTTCTGATGCTATCGTCTGGCCCATTTTGACCCTTCATATGATAGAAATTGTCTTCGAGATCTTCAAAAAAGTTGTAGATCTCAAAGTCCTCTTTGAAACCGTCCTAAGATGATTTTAATCTAACATCTATAGAGAGAGTTATGTCATTTGTCCCGAGATAGGTTCTGTATGATTAAGGAAAAAAACTATTTTTGATTCTTTCGACTATAGCTTTGTCATCCGACCTCCAAATGAGGTGAATCTTATACCAATAGATTCCTATTACATTTTCCTACCTCTCCATGAAAGTTATAGCTTTTGATGCTATTTTGAAAAGGATTGATTGAATTAAGGTAAAGGTATGGGTTGAAAGGGTATGAATTTGATATGTTGCTGAGCATGCTTGGGTACTTTGATGATGTCTTGATCTGTAGAGCTCCGAGCGAGATGATTCTTGTTTCAAAATAAACTAGAGATATGAAGATACAAATTGGATGAAGAAATCAAAATTTAATTCAGTCTCTAAGACTTTCAATTTCTGGGAGGAAATTAAGTATAGTGTATTATTTCAATAGAAGAACAGTCCGAAAATGTTTGGGACAATAATTTTAGAGTTCTGAATAAAATGGATTGATTTTGGTGTCTTTAGAAACTTAAGACAACAGGGAACATTTTCTAGAAGAAAATGTTATGTCAGAATGTTCAAGGGCATTTTTGGCAAGACACTTAAAGTTAAAAGAATATAAACCTATAAGGAAGGATAAAATGAACTTTTTGGACTCATTAAGGGCATAAAAGGAAGATGAAATTATGGTCTTGCATTTTAAGAAGAGAGAAGAACGAAAATAGAAGAAGGAAAGGAAGAGAGAGAGTGTCATGAAGAAGAGATAGAAATACGAAAAGAAGAAGAGAAGGAGAGAAAGAAGAGAAAACTAGCTAGGGTTTCAATTGTGTTAGCCTTCAAGAGAGATTTTGAGGTTGTTCAAGAAGGAAAAAAGATAGATGAAGAGAAAAGCTTTCCTTTGAGCCAAAGATCTCTTTATTTGGTGAAGAATCAAGGAATCAAAGGAGGCAAGAGGAACAAGAGAAGAGGTATTTTTAAGCAAGTCTATCAGCAAGGAAATTAAAGTGGGTACATGTGTATAATAGAGTAAATAAGCCATTCATTGTTTTCTTCAAATCAAGGAAGCTTAATGATTTAAATTGCATCATCAATATTGCCTTTATTGCTTCTTGAATAAATTATGAAATTGTTATATGTTTGCTACATGAATTGTGTTGGGCCCGGGTAGAGGACTCACCAACTTCAGGTCCAGGTACTGGGTGGAGGACCCACCAACTTCAGTACCCCATTAATCAGTATTGTCCGCTTTGGTTGCAATTTCTTTTAATGTTGGACCCGGGTGGAGGACCTACCAACTTCAGGTCCAGGTACCGGGTGGAGGACCCACCAACTTCATTATCCTATTAATCAGTATTGTCCGCTTTGGTTGTGATTTGACCTCGCAACCAAAGCGGACAATACTGATTAATGGTACTTAGCTCAATGGTAAGAGGCGAGCGTTTAAACGCTACAAAACCGTGAAGTTGCAAGGTCGAATCGCAACCAAAGCGGACAATACTGATTAACGGGGTACTGAAGTTAGTGGGTCC